>CP139503.1:119822676-120031590 GCA_021014915.2 Artemisia tridentata subsp. tridentata
TATAAGGAGTCTGGCCATGAACACCCGGCCGGTCAAGATCTGGTTTGATGAGATTAACTCGTTTTTGGTAGCTTTCTACCCCAAGTTGTATGTCCTCAACTCGATGTCTTATGACAATGCTACGGATGAATATGAGAATGGAGTTGATGATGTCATACTGAAGACGTCCAGGAAGATGTTCAAGTTTTCCCTGAATCTTTAGTAGGTACATGTCTTCGATATCATTGCGGGACAAGTATGGGTAGTCAGCTTCACAGAACGAATACTCTTTGTCATCTGATCTTCTCACGGTGATCTTGTTTAGAAAGTTATACCCGTACAATGGTTCGGTTTCAGCACTGGTTATGGATAGAATCTTGTTAGGGTTCCTCCTATCTATGTTTTTTGAAACTCTCGTGGTGACCAAGTATTTGTAGGACAATCTCCTCATATGTCGCCAATGATGAATCCCAAAAACAGCATCGTCATTGTAGACATAGACGTCATAGTTCCATAAATCGTCGACCTTTTCTTCCAAATCTTCTATGGAGTATGAAGCTGCTGGATACTTGGATAGTGATGTTGCATATCGTACTATAGGATCCGTGCTTCCACTCATGAGATAGCCTAGGTCTCGATTGAAGAAGTATTCTTTTGGTAACTTAGGATTCTTTGGGTGACCAATGAGGGGTAATAGTTTGGAGTAATCCTTGTAGTATAATGGTTCTTTTGGTTTATGGGTTTGTTCATCATCAATATTTTCTCCAAGGGCTCGTGCAACTTGTTCAAGATTGTACTCAAACTCTATCTCAGTAGTTGTTATCGTCTTAAATTCAGTAAAGCCTGTGCTACGAACTCGAATGATATCTGACAACCCTAACTTCTGAACCTTGATTGCCTTTTTCAGTGTTTTGGTAAAATCTACAATTGATCCTTCCACGGGTGTGCTGTGATCTTTATCAGGGTATGCATCAACCATATTTTCAAACCAGTCGTACTTTGAAGCTCCTGGATCGACCCATTCTAGTAGTGGTATATCATTTACTGGACCAGAAGGAACCACAGCTTCTTGAACACTTGTAGGTACAAAGGGTATTTCATCATCTGCACTGATGTTCTCGTGAAATTCTATGTCCTCAAATTGACCACTTCCAATGGGACTGAAGACTGGTCCACTTGATTGCTTACCTTTTCCAGATGAGTGTGCTATGGGACCACGGCTTGAAGACGAAGGTTTCCGTCTTTTCTTTCCTTGATCCTCTGGGTCATCTGACGACGCTTCAATGTCTTGGTTGGTTTGCATGGTTCATCTTGTTTTTCAGCTTGTTTCATTGAGTTAAGTAATGCTTGCCTGAGTTCATCTTCTGCAGGGTTTTCTCGAATTTCTTCAAGAAGTTGTTCTCTGAGAGTTGATCCAGATGGTTGTGGAGGTAACGTTCTGATTGTGATTGGTATTGTCTGCATTAACTTTGCCACAACCTCTTCCAGATTCTTCTTGGCATATTTGTTGAGTATGTCAGGAAATGCATTTTGAAGAGTCGTGAAGACCTCAGTTGGAACCAGTTCAGCGACTTCCTTTTTCAAATCAATGTTATCACACTTCAGTATATGGTTGTCCATCTGCTCCTGAAGACTAGACAGTTTCAGTTTTGTTTCTTGATATTCCTTGTCACGGGCTTCTTGATTACTCAACACTTGATTCAGTTTACTTTCAAGCTGACATATGACATTTGATGATTGAGCCACTGAAGATGTAGGTGGTGATTGAGGAATGGTTGTGTGGGGTTGAACATCTGGGTTATTTTGGTCATCTTTAGATTCATTATCATCATTATCATCACTTTCACTGTTGTTGTCACTACTATCTTTGTTATCCTTGTCACTTTCTTCATCATTGTCTTCATCATCCTCACTTTGTCTGTCATCATCAGATTCTTCAACTTCAGAACCCGATGGGGTATGGATGTGTTCATCTGATTTGTCACCCTCTTCTTCTGAGCTTTCAATCGGTGGAATCGGTGAAAAACTAACATCTGTTGGTTTGATAGACTTGCCTTTGCCTTGCTTCAGTTTCTCATCAGTTGAACCCATAATAGATTTCATCTTTTCAAGACCCTTCTGTGCTTTGACTTTCTTGATCTCAACATTATCGTCATTTTCTTCATCACTCGATTCATCACGAAGTTGCCATGTTGATGAAGCTTTGGTGACTGTTTTACCTTTCTTAGCTGTTTCAGCTTTCTTTGATCGGCAAGTAGTGGCTCGATCTGGGAGTGAATGACTCTTTCCTTTAGTCCTTGATCCTTTGGGTAATGCATCCCTTTTCGGAACAAACCCCACTTTCTGATCTTTAAATGCTTTAACATATGTAAGATATGCTGCTGTGTTCCTAATGTCATCACTCAGGAAATAATCAGGGATTTGAGCACCTTGTTTGTCTGTATCGGTCATGGACTGGATGTTGAGGCGAGTGAGGACATGATCATGTTGTTCGGTATGCATCTGCTCAGAATTTGGACGTTGTAGCACTGGGTGTTTTTTCATAACACGAGCAATGAGGAGTTTGGTGAAGCGAGGAAAAGGGATATTTGAATCTTTATTGCTCTCTTGGAATTTTTTACATTGAAAGATCATGTCATTCCAGATATACTGTGCAAAGTTTAGATGTTTCATGTTGACAAGACCACAGAAAAACTGTAGGTGTTCAAGTCTTGGGTGTTCTAAGCCGGTGGTTTTTCCAGTGATGTAGTGATTGATGATGGCGAACATTGTTAACCAAGGTTGTGGAAAAAACTTTCTTTCAACTTTATAGATTGAAGACATTCTTTCAGTTGATTCATCATACCCCAGCATTTCTAGAGTTCTAGCCATCTCTGGAAATGTTGGGTTATTTTGAAACTTCTCGAAATTCCCTGAGTTTTCCTTGGGTAGCTCAAGAATGGTCCTCAGAGTGTCAACTATGAATGAGATTTCAAGAGTATCCAGAGTGACAGTGATTGATGCTTGATCTTCGCTGACAGACATTGATCCCCAGAACTGATTAAGATAATCCATTGGAACACTTGCTGTCTTGGTTAAAGCAGGGCGAATGAAGTGTCTAGCAAGGATTTCTGCGATGATTTGACATGATGGATGACACTTGAGTTTATCGAAATCAACTCTTGAATTGCAACGGACGATCTTAGATTTTTCCGTAGCTTGAGTGACCTTCTTGGATGTGTGTGATGCTTGAGATAATGTACGTGACATGTTTTGACTGCATAACACAAACATACAACAATACGCAAGAGCATATATTATGAGTGTTAGTGAGTATGTTAGATATGCTCTTTGTATGTTAGACCGCTTATCATCATATAGACACAAGTTCAGACATTTAAGCAAGAGAACACTTTTCATCAATAATCACATAATCTAGTATCACCACTTAAGCAAAGAGTATCTAAATGCACATATTGACCAGCAGAGCATAAGGAACGTGATGAAACAAGAATTATGAAGAAATACAGCACAGATGGAAACAAAAACCAACTCATTCAGTAAACACAGCCCAACATATGAATACAATTCATCTCAACAATCAAAGATACTTAGTCAAACATCTATTATACACACTCAGTCCTGAACTTCGAAGAAAACAAATGTTCGATCAATCAAAAAATTTGGTCAGTTTCGTTCAAGTAAAGTTCGGTCAAACAAAGTTCAGTTAAAAAAATTCGATCAAACAAAGTTCGATCAAACAAAGTTCGATCAAACAAAGTTCGATCAAACAAAGTTCGATCAAACAAAGTTCGATCAAACAAAGTTCGATCAATCCAGACATAATACTCCTAACTCGGAGATCAGTCCTATACTTCGATTACACCAATTGTTCGATTATTGTTCGATCATTTTCACATATAGGAAGTTCGATTATCTCAAAAATTCGATTATTCATCTTTTATGCTTATCACAGATTAACTATGTCACAAACAGATTTTCTCAATCACAAAAATAAGCACACAAATAGATTTTCTCACTCACAAAAATAAGCACAAACACCTTCAAGCATAAACCCTAAATCAGATTAAAAACCTAATATAAATCTAACAAAAAATAATCTCTGAAGCAACGTTCTCAGTTAAAATGAGTACCACAGAAATCAAATGAGAGACTTACAATTAGAGTAAAGTAATCGAATTTAGAAGTATGAAAGATTCAGCAGAATGAAGCACGCGTTTTTGTGAGATGAAACTGTGTGTTTTGAGAGTGTGATAAAAATTTTGACCTAAGTCAATGATTTATGGTATATATTGAATAGAGTTAACCGAATTGACTGTTTTTGTCCTCATTCTTTTCCATTTTACACATTTAACCTTTTAACTTTGCTTTTCTATTTATATTAAGTCCAAGGTTAAGAAATGTATAGTATAATGGTTAACGCAAGCTGATGAAAAACAATATATGATGATTAGAAAGATGACGAAGAATTTTTATGGATAAATGTACAAAAGTTTCTCCCCCTCAAAATATGTGAGATTGTGGAAAAAATTTTAAACTTTGAAACAATGGGCAAAAACATATTTTGATTGAGATCTACGTTTGCACACTTGATTTTTTTTTAATTTTTTTTTTTTTTTTTTAATATATATACAAGATAGTGAGAGAGCATGACTCGATTAGTTGATCTTGAGAAAGTTTGCTAATTCTTGAGGAGTCAAGCATCTCATTCCAATTTGGTGAACCAGTTTCACAAAACGATCATGAGGTAAAGCCTTCGTGAAAAGATCCGCCAATTGATGTTCCGTTCCCACAAAATACAACTCAACGGTACCCTGCTCCACATGCTCCTTGATGAAGTGATATCTGAGAGCGATGTGTTTGGACTTGGAATGTTGCACTGTGTTACACGAGATAACGATAGCACTTTCGGAGTCACAGTACATCGGGATTTTGTTGAATATGTAACCATAATCCATCAGTTGTGATCGCATCCAAATGATTTGAGCACAACAGGCAGACATGGCTACATATTCTGATTCCGTGGATGAGAGAGACGTACAATCTTGCTTCTTTGACTGCCAGGACACCAGCTTATCACCTAGGAATTGAACACCACCGGATGTGCTCTTTCTTGTATCAATACATCCCGCATGATCCGCATCTGAAAAAGCAGTTAGTGCAAAACCAGAATCCTTTGGATACCAGATCCCCAAATGAATGGTTCCCTTGATGTATCTAAGGATTCTTTTAACAGCAGATAAATGTCTTTCTGTTGGGTTAGACTGATAGCGTGAACATAGGTATGTGGCAAATACAACATCCGGTCTGCTAGCGGTGAGATACATGAGAGACCCAATTATGCTACGATAATTTGTAGGATCAGTGGGTTTCCCATGAATGTCAGCATCTAGCTTTGGGGATGAGGAGGACATAGGGGTGTTATAGGTGTCACTAGATGTCATGCCATGTTTTTTTAATATCTCTTGTGCATATTTAGACTGACTCAAGAATATACCACGGGGTGATTGGTGAACTTGTAATCCTAGAAAAAAATTTAGTTCACCGATCATGGACATCTCAAAGTTTTGTTTCATAAGTTTTGCAAAAGCATTTGAGTACTTTTTGTGGGTAGACCCAAAAATGATGTCATCCACATAAATTTGTACGATGAGAATGTCCTCCCCGTGTTTTTGTATAAACAAAGTCGGGTCTACAGAGCCTTTAGTGAAATGATTAGCAATAAGGAATGCTGAAAGTTTGTCGTACCAGGTCCTCGGGGATTGTTTAAGGCCGTAGAGGGCTTTCTTAAGCCTGTATACGTGTTGTGGATGTTCTGGATCGACGAAGCCCTCTGGTTGTGAAACATACACCTCTTCACGAAGTTGTCCGTTCAGGAATGCTGTCTTCACGTCCATTTGGTAAACTGTGATGTTCTTATGAGCCGCGTATGCCAGGAACATTCTCACTGCCTCAAGCCTAGCCACTGGAGCAAAGGATTCCTCGAAGTCAATTCCTTCTTCTTGGCTATACCCTTTAGCAACTAACCGTGACTTGTTACGAATAACCGTGCCTTCTGCATCCAGCTTATTTTTCCAAATCCATTTTAAGCCCACAACATAAACTCCATCAGGTTTTTCAATGAGTTCCCAGACTTCCAATCTTTTGAACTGATCCAACTCCTCTTGCATTGATTCAATCCAATTGTCATAAGTCATGGCCTCTTTAATATTTTTCGGTTCAGCTTGACAAACGGTGAGAGTGTATATGCAGGTTTCACCATCTGTGTGGAGTTTCTGTCGTGTCATAACTGGTTTATCTGGATTGCCAATCACATTAACTAACGGATGATCCCTTGTCCATTTATGAGTAGATGGGTAGTGTTGAATGTTGTTATTCAAATTTGACGGTTCCATGTTGCTCGAGGAAGATTCTCCTGGTTCGGGAATGGTTGGGGGTGGAGCAAATGGATTGAAAAATGCATTTCCATCAAAGTCTGATGGTGTTGGAACTTGGTTAGAAATGGGAGAAGAATCTTCATCTGCTGGTTGAGGTGTTTTATTTATGGATGATGATGGTTCAGGTTGTGGTGCATCGTCAGCAACTACTGTAGAGGTAGATGCTGATGGATCAGGTGCTTGATTTGGGAGTTGTTGAGCAGCGGAACTTGTGGAAGCCTCTGATGCACTGTTAACCAAACTGTCATCAAACATAGGATCAAACAGATCTTCCAGATCTTTCCTTTTGAATGGTAATGGTGCAGCTGAAGATTCTGGGAAGTTCAAACGGTTGTTTGCGGGTTCCAAGTGGTCTTGCTCAGAAGCCATTTCTGTGAGTTCATCGAAATTAACGTGTATCGTCTCTTGAATGTCTCCGGTCCGACGATTCAAAATTATGTATCCCTTGGAGTTCTCACAATAACCAACAAATATCCCTATATCTGCTTTTGCCTTCAATTTACCAAGATCATCTTTATCATTCTTTGGGTAACATAATGCTCCAAAGATATGAAAATAGTTGATATTGGGTTTTCTGCCTTGTATTAGCTCATATGGAGTTTTGTTATGTCTTTTGGTGATCATGCCGCGGTTCTGAGTGTAGCAAGCAGTGTTAACAGCTTCAGCCCAAAGATAATCTGGCAATTGGGCATTGATCAACATAGTTCTAGCTGCTTCCACGAGTGTACGGTTTCGTCGTTCAACTACGCCATTCTGTTCAGGAGTGCGAGCTATAGAATATTGGTGAACAATCCCATGTTTCTCTGTAAATTCCCGAAGGATTTGGTTTTTGAATTCAGTGCCGTTGTCGGTACGAATGATTCTGACGGTGTTGCGGACTTGCACTTGAATCTTTGTGAGAAACATGGTAACTATAGACGGAACTTGATCTTTTGTGCGGAGAAAGTAAACCCATGTCCATCCTGAGTAGTCATCCACTATTACCAGAATATATCGTTTCCCATTTACAGACTGAACCCGCATTGGACCACACAAATCCATATGAAGCAGTTGTAGGACGTGGTCTGTGCTATGTTCTGTTTTTGGTGGAAAATGAGCTCGGTGACTTTTTCCCTGTTCGCATGCAGAACACAGATGATCCTTGGCATATCTGAATTTTGGTAAACCATCTACCAATTTTTTCTTTGCCAGGTCGGTCATGGTTTTGAAATTGAGATGAGACAATCGTTTATGCCATAACCATGCTTTCGTGGGATGAGCCTTGGAGAGTAAACATATAGGAGTCGAAGCTGTCATTCCTTCAAAGGAGATGGTGTAAAGACTAGTTCCCCGTTTTCCTTTCATCAGATCATTTCCCTGAAGATCACGAATAAAGCAGGTTTTCTCCCTAAATGCTACTTCTAAGTCTCCATCGCAGAATTGACCAACCGAGAATAAATTGTGACCCAGACCTTCAACATAGTACACACGACTTATTTCGATGTTCCCATTTACATAGTCGCCATAACCCATGATTGCGGCGAAGTGTTCATTCCCGAACCTGACCGTTCCTATAAACTTTTCAACGAAGTTTTTGAGAAGCTTGAGATTGCCGGTCATGTGTCGGGAACATCCGCTATCAACAATCCATAGAACGATTTGAACCACCTGCATCACAATTAGTAGAAACAGATGGAGTAACGGTTGGACCCGTTGGGTTAGAAGCACATGTTTTAAATATCTTAGGAACCCATTTAAAGTTTGCTGTGTTCTCTAGCCAACGTTGCCATTTCCTACTACTTTCTGCTTTCTTCCTAAGGAATGTGCTAGGTGATTTGGTCTTTTTGGGATTTGCTATAGGTGCAACTATGGTCTGCTTTGAAGCTGCTAGTGGTGGATTCCCTAAAATTGATTGGGCAGCTGTGTTAGGCTTAGGGAGGCCACTAGTTCGTTTCGCTTTTCTCTTCAGCAAAGTTTTAGCAACACATTTTTGATGATTACCAGATAAGATACTAGTATGATAAAACACACAAGAAGCATTAACATCATTCATAACTGTTAAAGATTCAGCATTCATTACATCTTTTGTAGAATTACACTTAACCAAGCTAGATTCTATTTTAGACATAACATGCATTTTATTCACACTAGATGCATTAACTTCTACTTCTCCATTCTTAGATGTTCCACTCTTAGGTAGCCAGAAACTAGTCTTCTTTGGTCTTTTTGTGGTCTTTGATCTTCTACCCTTAGATGTGTCAACTAATCCTGTGGAAGATGAAGTAAGAGCATTAGTGGTTGTTTTTGATGATGCATTGTTAGGTACGCTGTCTACTTTTTGCATCGTTGGTACAATCTTATGAACTTTGGTTTTGCCTGTGTCTAAAACTTTGATTTTCTTCTTCAGATCAACAATGATGTGTTGGAATTCTTGATTTTGTGAATCTAATTTTCTGTTAAGGCGGACTGTGTCATTCCTGTTTTGAAGAATTTCATCGAGGTCCTTTTCATTTTGAAACAGTTTAAGTCTTAAGAAAGCCTTTGTTTCCTTATTATTTTCAGGAGCATGACTGCTTTGAAATGATAAAGATCCTATGAGATTTTGAAATTTTAGTTCAAATTCAGCACTTTGAGTTTGACACCAATCAAGCCTTTTTTGAAGATTAAAAACTTTGTTTTCCACATCATTGTTGATTTGTCGAAGATCCTCATTCTCTTTCACTAGATTCTTAATTTCTATTTGCAACATCTTTGTATCAACAACATGATTTTTCATAAGATACTCATTACCAGATTCATAAAGTGCATTCATCATTACAGAAACAACGTCACGACTAAGAACATTTTGCAAGAGTCGATCAACTTCATTTTTCAAAAATTGGTTGTGAAGATTTTGTTTATGAATTATGACGTCTTTTGCTTTGAAAATGTCCTTCATAGATACCATTTCTTTCTGTAAATCCTTTTCCCATTGAGATGCACATTTTTTCAGATGATTGACGTAAGGTAAAATTTTGTTTTGAAGAACCTCTCGCTTTTCTTTCTCCATAGGAGAGAAAAAAAGCAGAGACGGTTATTTTTGAGTTAAACTCAATTTCATTTTCTAAAAATTTGATGTCCTCCATAAATGTCTCAAAATATTTAAGAGTTTTAAAAGCTGTAGGCATTTCTGGATTAACATCTTCCTTTGTCAAAAAATCTGAGATTTGTACATCTGTTTGGGACACAGAATTTACTGAAGAAGAAGTATTTATGTAGGTTTGTAACAACGTTTGTTCTGGTTTATCTGTTGGTGGCACAAATGATTTGCTTATATGAGGTCTGGCGTTGTAATCATAATACTGTTTTGAAAAATCTTTTGCTTTTGAAGGATCTCCGATTGAAATATTTCTTTTTGATCGACTCTCAAACTTGTTTGGACGTTCAAGATCATCAATTTCCTCATCATTACCATATATATCATCTTGCTCAAAAGTGTCATCAAACAATAATTGTGCAATGTACAACTTGGGATGTTTACTGAGTGCTTTTGAGAGATTATGTGGGTAATCACTTCCAATTGCAAATCCATGTCCTTTCGGATTTGATTTTACCGTTAGTTGTTGGATTTAAGTGATGGATTCACCATTTTTATACACAATTTTTTGAAATTCTTTAATTTGTGCTTCCAAGGTGACGATATCCTCAAGATATGAATCAACATGTTTGCTGCAGGCTTGCTTTTCCTCAAAAAGTTGATTTTGAGAAGTTGAAAGCTCAGATTGAGTTTTTAACAGCTCAGAATTTAAGGAATCAATTTGTTTTTTGAATTCAAATTGATCCTTTTCTTTTTGAGAGAGAAGCTCAGCCTTAGAATCGGTTAATAAATGTACTTGGTTTTGCAAATCTTGAACTTTGACATATTCTTTTTGGAAAGCGATTTCAAAAGATTGTTCACGTTTTTCTTGGTTTTGGTATCCAGAAAGTTGTTGTTTATAGCAATCATTATCCCGAGATAGTACTGCAATTTTGGCTTTTAAGGTCTGATTAAGTTCATTGCACTTCTCTATTCGTGATTGGGTGGACATTATTAAGGCCTGAAGCTCCGAATCTTGATTAGTCAAATTCTCATTTTGTTCAATCTGATCATGATTGTCATCTTCTATTAGATCATCAAATGAGACAACTGTTCTATCATCATCAAATGATATATCAGTGTTGATTTGTTTATCTAAAGAAGATGAGAATGGTGAATCATTTTGAACAGAATGTTCACTTGAAAATGAAGATGCGGAAGGTGAAGCAATCTCATGTAGTAAACATTGTGGATCAAGTACCTGAGAAAGACCGTCAGTATCATAGACCGGGCCTGTCTCGGACATATTCATTTCCTGCATATTAGCCATGAGCATGACAGCTGCGTTTGCCTCAAGATCTTCCATATCATCTTCTGAGTCTGCATTTGCCATGAAGCTGTTTTCTTTCACATTCATCAAGCTTGCTTTCTCATCCTTAAGTGCCATCAAGAGAGCTCCTTTGTGGTATGCACTGCCCATAGTACGAGGCTGTGGGCATGCAGTAGCCATATGACCATTCCCTCCACAGTTGTAGCATGTGATTGAGGTATTTGCAATGCCTTTTGATTCTTTTCCATTCAATTGATTCCTGTTCTGATCTGCCCCCATATAATTCCTATTACCCCCAGACTGAAACCTTTGTTCTCCAGCTTGAAACCTTTGTGACCCATATCCTCCTCTGTTTCCTGAACCAAACCTTCCCGATGATCTGTTCTGAATTTCTACCCGACCATCATTAACAACTGCCTGATTCCTTGTGTTTGAAGATGAGCGAAGGCGGTTGTTTGATTTGTTTGTGAATTTTCCAAACGCTTTAGCAATCAACCCAAATGCTTCATTGAGGGAATTGAAAGCTTCTTCTTCTTCATCATATTCACTGTTGGTGTAAAAGTTGGAGTCAGTGTTGTTATAGGTTACCATTTGGTTGCCTGATTGTTGAGATGGTGGTTCATATGGGACAAGTTGGTTTTGAGGTTGAAAGCTTGGTTGATAAGATGAGTTTCCAAATTCCTGAGAAGGTAGAGAAAAGTTTGGTTGAGCCATTAGTGCAAGCGAATTAGGTTGTGGTCCTGGTATGAAACCTCCCCTTGCTGCTACTTCTTTGTCCACCTCTGATTGATGTTTTTTGAGAAAATCATAAATCAATCCATATTTGATCTCACCAATCTTCTTTGATTGCCTAACAAACGTTGCATATTTCTGCCATTCAGGACCTAGGCATCCCAGAAATTTGGAGTTGATTGCAATCCTTGGAAACTTCATGTCATGACGATCAAGGTCATTAACAACATTGGTGAAGCGGTGGTAGTATGATTCGATTGTCTCTCCTAGTTCCATAACAAAATTGTTGAATTCCATGTACAATTTTGATTCAAGGTCTTCCTGATTGAGCTCTGTTCCTTCCATCAGAAGATGCACATGCTCCCACATGTCCTTTGCAGTCTTCTGAGCATCAACACTTCGATAGATGGGATTTGGAATTCCCTGAAGGATAAATGCCATTGCCATTCCATTTGCTTCTTGTTGTAAGGCTTGTTCGGTTGTATAGCTAGAAACAGCAATAGGAGTGGATGTTTCTTCTCTTTCAGGAGTTGCTGGAACAACAATTACTGGTTCAGGAAAGGGTCCCACAGTGATGACATGCTTTAAATACGGTCCATGGGGTTTGCGGAGTTCAATGAATCGGAGAAACCTACTTGCCCACTGCACATAGTTTCCAGGTGTTAACATGGGTGGAGTATCTTGATTTCCAGCCTCATGACGAGATTGCTGACTGCTTATAGCTTCACACATCTTATGAAACCAGTGAGGTTCTCTGGACACTGAAGGATTGTTCTGAAGGTAATTTTGTTGCATTATTTGTTGTGGAGATAGTTGTGGTGGAGGAATGAATTGATGTTGTTGCACAAATGCATGATGTTGTGGATATTGTTGAGGAAATTGTTGTTGTTGAGAGTATTGTTGTTGTTGAGGATATTGCTGTAGCTGGTAGTAGTAATTAAAGTGTGGTGGTTGAGACATCGTGTAGTAGCTTGTGACGGTTAAGGATCTTTAAAGGATAAAGACGGTTGTTGTGTGAAGATTAGTGATGCGCGTGATGTGTCGTTGCGGTTTAGCAGTTTTAATGCCTACTCAAGTTTTAAATTTATATTTAGCCGACTTATCAATAACACACACACTTAACGAGCAGTGTACCCGGTCAGTATGAAGATAATGGTAAGTAGAGTGTCGATCACTAAGAGTGGAACGTATAATCTCGTTAATCTAATCAGTATTTTAATATCCTAACACAAGGGGGTTTCAGCCTGAGAGACTGGCACGGTTTTGTTTGCAATTAAATAGTAAAATAAACCAATAGGCACGAATCAGCAAGTAGCACACACGTACACAGATAAATACTCGAGACAATAAGAGGGCTGTCCTTATAATTAAGTAGTTTGTCACTTGTTTTATTGATAGCTTTATATGAAGTGTATGTAGTTAATCCTTTCTCGTTGGTCCTATTCTTATCGGCGAGTAAACCCTTAATGATTACTTATGTCTAAAAGTTATTCCTAAGTGATCAATTTAGAAACAACCGTGGGAGTGCAACCTTTCAATTGCCACATTACACAAGCCACTAATAAACACAGAGGTTATCAATGCACTAATAAGTAGTAACCAAAGACATCAACATATAAACTTTAATTAATGAGAAAGCAGTTTTAAGGGAGTGCAATCTTTCCGTTGCCACATTACACAAGCCACCAATCTTGATGAATTAAAGTTTGCTAACACAATAAAACAAAACTACTTAATGAATTAAACATATGCAGCACCTTCTTACAGCTCTTGTATCTTTGATTTGGGTGTGTCTTGTGCTGCCTCCTTGACTGAATTCGTCCTTTTGTTCTTCTGTTCGAACTTCGGTTTTAGGGTTTCGGACTTTTTTTATTCGTCTGGTCTACGGGGTATTTATAGTTTCTGTCTGAGGGAAGATGCGGCGTATCTAAGGAGTAGATGCGGCGCATGTACTTAACTTCGCGTGGGGTCCAAGATTATAATATTCAGGAATATTCGTACACCGCCAGAAGATGCGGCGTAACTTCATGATTAGATGCGGCGCATGTCCTCTTGTATCTTGGATCGTATCTGGTGATATCTTGATATAGATGCGGCGCATGTTGAGAGTGAGATGCGGCGCATCTGGAGCAGAATTGACTTGATCTTGTCCATGTCAGTAGACTTTCACTTTATGCACGTTTTGCTCCATAATTAGTCCAAAATCACCAAGTTTCACCAAATGCTTGTTTTTACCTGAGAATTACAAAAGTAAACGATTAAGTATCAATCCTCATACATAATATAGTAAAACAAGTCAAATTAATAGGATAAATGATAGTAATAAAATGTACTTATTTGAGTTCATCAATTAGATATGGTTAACGATGAAAAACGTGAAGAAATTATAAGGATTTTACTCTAGAAACTCGAAGTTTTCAAATGATGAAACTCGAAGGATTTTACACTAGAAACTCAAATAATCTTGCAAAAGAAATCTGAAATGCGACTAAATAGTTCGATGAAACAAATTCGATCAATCACTTGTTCGGTTAAGCACTTGTTCGATCAAAGTTGTTCGGTTACTGAATTTCGATTACTGAAGTTCGGTTACTGAAGTTCAGTTACTGAAGTTCGGTTACTGAAGTTCGATTACTGAAGTTCGGTTACGAAAGTTCGGTTACGAAAGTTCGATTACGAAAGTTCGGTTACGAATTACGGTTACTAAGGTCGGTTACTAAGTTCGGTTACTAAGTTCGGTTACTAAGTTCGATCAAGAAGTTCGATTAAACCCAGAAATTCGATTATATCACCTAGCTCAGTGAATAATCAGTAGTTCGATTAACGTACAAGTTCGGTCAATTACACTAGGTAAAGAAACTTCGGTGAACAATAAGCTCGATGAATATATATCTGAAGAACAGTAACAACTCGGATGAACAGTAACTAGTCTAACAATTCGGATTTCTTAATTTTTCCTTAGATCTAACCTTCTAACAACCTAAATTACCCCTAGGCGAATGATACCACTTGATGTTTTATACTTTTATGAATTAAGCTACCACTAATTACCTACTAATTACCTACTAGATCTAGAGAGAGAAAGCTAGAGAGAGAAAGAGATGGAAGGGAGATGATTTCACACACTTAGTAACAAAAACTCTAATTTCATCAACCAACGACCCTCTCCCTTGGATGGGAGGGGTATTTATAGTTTTTACAAGAGAATGGGCTACTAGCCCTACTTACTTAACATAATACATAATTAAACATAATAAATGATAAAACGACACAGCCCATGGGCCTTCTACACGGGCTGGGCCTAATAACAAACATAAAGGCCTAAGCAACCTAATACAAATGATCAATACTTGAAATATTACAAAACGTGTTCCCAACACGCTTCATCTTTGTCGCTATCGCTCCATGTTCCACTAACAAATGTGCTTTCGTAATCATAACCCGGTGGCTTTGGACATTCGCCAATGAGATGGTTTTGGCTTCCACATCTAAAGCACTTTCTTTTCCTGTAGTTATCATTTTTATTTCTTTGTAGCGATCTTCTTTCATCTCGTGGTTGTCTCGTGAATCTTCCTCGTCTCTTGAAGAATTTCTTGAATTCTCTAACGGCCATTGCATATTCTTCATCTTCACTATCGTCACTTGAATCATCGTCATCACTAAGTTCCTTTTTGGCTTTTAGCGCGAGAGACTTGATTTGATCTTTCTTGCTCTTGACCGTTTCCGAGTCCCTCTTTATAATTTCTTCATGAACCTTCAAGTTGCCAATAAACTCATCAAGTGATAACGTCATCAAGTTCTTTGACTTTTCAATCGCCGTGACCTTCGCGCGCCATTTCGGATGTAATGCCCGAAGAAATTTCCTTACACAATTTTTGCTAGAAAAAGTCTCATCAAGTGCTTTTAAACTTGTGATGATTGTGTTAAATTTAGCAAATGCATTATCAATATATTCCTCTTCAGGAATTGTAAATTGTTCATATTGTTGCATAAGAAGATCTATTTTATTATCTTTGACTTGACTATTACCTTGGTGAGTGATTAGTAAAGAATCCCAAATTTCTTTTGCGGTTTGACACATAAAAATTCTTTCATATTCTTTGCGTGGTAACGCATTATAAATAACCATTTTAGCTTCATTATTTTTTTCTAGTTTCCTTTTTAAATCATCATTTTGTTTTTCAAACGGTACAATTTCATCTATTTTAGTTAGGATATTATATTGAATAGGGGGAAAATCACCATAGGTAATAACATGCCAAAGATCAAGATCCTTTGATTTCACATAAGTTTCGAATCTATTTTTCCAATAAAGAAAACCATCACTTTCAAATAGTGGTGGTCTCTGCATAGATTGCCCTTCTAAATATTTTAAAGATTCCATAGATCGTTTCAAGTTTTAAAATACAGTTAATTTTAAAAATCTTGTTTGACGTGGCTCTTGATACCAATTGTGGAAAACTAGAAGGGGGGGTTGAATAGTTTTATGTCCTTTTAATTTTATTTTGAAAACTTTGTTTACGTTTTAAAACTTAGATTCGAATTTATGTGATCTCAACTTCTTGAACAATATGAACAATATGCATATAAGAAAATATAAATAAGTAATGCAAGTAAGGTAATAAAATGAAATGAAAGCTAGAGATGGAAAGATCTAACCGAGAGACAAGAGATTTATAGTGGTTCGGCTACAAGGACACCTTCCTTGCCCTACTCCACTCCCCGAACACCTAACTCGAGAGTTTTCTTCACTATGTCAACAAGCTCCCTTATGGCAGAGAAAAACTTACACAACTTTAGCTTACACTGGCTTAACGACACAAAGCTAGATGTCGAGTTCTAATCGTAGCTAGAACCAATCTCACAACTTAAACACGACTTAATCACACCTTCTTCTTCACGACTACTTCACGACTTCTTCATGACTTCTTCACGACTTCTTCACAACTACTTCACGACTTCTTCACGACTTCTTCACAACTAAGCACAACCTATGTACACTTCTACTACTTCACACCTTCACTACTTACACACCTTAACAACACAACTTCTCTACTTACACACTAACCTATCCCAAACAAATATACACACAACTATCTAACAACAATACACAACTTATAAACAAATGTATGATGACACAAACAACTTAGGTATCTAAGTTGCAATACTTCTTCTCCAGTTGTTGAAGGAGTATTCTTCTTTTGCACTTGAGTGGAGGAAGCTTGGATCACTTAGAAACCAAAGCTTAAGATTATATGATCAAAGGGTTTTTGAAGATATGAAATGTGATTTAAAACAGAAAGTTTCAGTGTGCAAAAGGTGAGTAAAAATCCAGGAGAAGGCTGGTATTTATAGGAGAAAAACTGGACAGCTGGAGGCCTACTGGAGCGGGGGCGGTCCCCTTAATTATTAAGGGGGCCGCCTAGCAAAATTAAGGGGGCCGCCCCTACTGAACGTTGGCCAATTTTGTCCTTTTGTGGGGAAGGTTTTTCTGGAACATTTTAACTGATTTTGGTTAAAAATTTGAATCCATATTTTTATAAAAGATTAAACATTTTTATTTAATACCAAAAATGTTTTTCAAAAATATATAAAATGTTTTTGATGTTTTATAAAAAATCTAGTTATTAAGAAAATGTTCCCTTGATCATATAATGCATTAAGCACTTGTTTATTCATACCTTAAGTGATTAAGTTGTAGCAGAGAATATTTACAACTAAATACTTGTTTATTTGATAAGTTTATGTTTAATGAGTTTATATTTTGTGATCATTAAAACATAGAGATATGAATAATGTTTTTAGGCATTATTTATGTCAACATAGTGCTAGGGTATTATTTGATTCTGGAGCAAATAGAAGTTTTGTGTCAACTACGTTTGCTCCTTTGCTTAACATTACCCCCTCCAAAGTAAACACCACTTTTGAAATTGAAATGGCGGACGGAAACCTAACTGGCACCGACACCGTAATTCGTGGTTGTACCATAATCCTACAAGACAACCCTTTTCCCATCGACCTCATGCCTATTCAGCTCGGTAGTTTTGACGTAGTCATTGGTATGGATTGGTTATCCAAACACCGCGCTAGAATACTCTGTGACGAGAAAGCCGTGCATATTCCACGTAATGGTGAAACTCTTATTGTCCATGGTGACAAAAATAAAACGCGATACGGTATCATCTCATATATCAGATTGGTGAAATACATGAATGAAGGATGTCAAGCATTCATGGTTCATGTAACGGAAAACAAATCGAAAGATAAGCGAGTTGAAGACGTTCTGATCATTAAGGAGTTCCCAGAAGTATTCCCCGAAGATTTACCCGGTCTTCCACCTCCCCGTCAAGTAGAATTCCAAATTGAACTAGTGCCTGGAGCGGCACCTGTGGCGAAAGCACCCTATAGGTTAGCGCCGTCTGAAATGAAGGAATTGTCAGAACAATTGAAAGAGTTGTCTGATAAAGGTTTTATCCGACCCAGCTCATCACCTTGGGGAGCTCCGGTCCTATTCGTTAAGAAGAAGGACGGATCTTTCCGAATGTGTATTGATTACCGGGAATTGAACAAACTCACTGTAAAGAATCGTTACCCACTACCTAGAATCGATGACTTGTTTGACCAATTACAAGGATCGAGTGTATACTCGAAGATCGACCTAAGATCAGGGTACCATCAGTTAAGAGTTCGAGAGGAGGATATTCCCAAGACAGCTTTTAGGACGCGTTACGGACATTACGAATTCCAAGTAATGCCATTTGGTCTAACTAATGCACCTGCAGTGTTCATGGACTTGATGAACAGAGTGTGCAAACCATACCTGGATAAATTCGTGATAGTATTCATAGACTATATTCTAATCTACTCACGCAACGAGAAGGAACATGCCGAACATTTAAAGATTATTTTAGAGTTACTCAAAAAGGAACAATTGTATGCCAAGTTCTCCAAATGCGACTTTTGGATTCGAACTGTACAATTCCTTGGGCATGTTATCAACAGTCAAGGCATTCATGTAGATCCTGCAAAGATTGAGGCCGTCAAAGGTTGGACATCTCCTACAAATTCCACAGAGATACGCCAATTTTTGGGTCTAGCTGGTTACTACAGAAGATTTATTGAAGGTTTTTCAAAAATCTCAAAGCCTTTGACCGAATTAACTCAGAAGAACAAGAAGTATATCTGGGGAAAAGAGGAGGAATCAGCTTTTCAGCTATTAAAGAAAAAGCTCTGTGAAGCACCAATATTAGCGCTACCTGAAGGAAGTGAAGACTTCGTAGTATATTGTGATGCCTCATATCATGGTTTGGGAGCTGTGCTGATGCAACGAAACAAAGTGATAGCTTATGCCTCGCGACAACTCAAAACGCATGAAGCAAACTACACGACTCATGATTTGGAGTTAGGAGCAGTAGTATTCGCCCTTAAGTTATGGAGACATTACCTATATGGCACCAAGTGCACAGTATTCACCGACCACAAAAGTCTTCAGCATATCTTAGATCAGAAAGAACTGAACATGAGACAACGTCGCTGGTTAGAGTTACTTAGCGATTATGATTGCGAAATCCGTTATCACCCAGGAAAAGCCAACGTGGTGGCAGATGCATTAAGTCGGAAGGAACGACTAAAACCTCTCAGGGTCAGATCATTAGGAATGACCATTTGTTCGCCCCTGCCCTCACAAATACTCATCGCTCAATCCGAGGCTCTTAAGGAAGAGAACCGACCTGGTGAAAAGATCCACGGTATGCCAGAAAATAAGAATGGCTTTGTGCAAAGAGCAGACGGGATGCTCTGTTTCAAAGAAAGAAGTTGGGTTCCTCTATACGGAGGTATACATGATCTCATTATGAATGAATCTCACAAATCCAAGTACTCCATTCATCCAGGTTCCGACAAAATGTATCAAGATCTCAAGAAACTTTACTGGTGGCCAAACATGAAGGCCGACATCGCCGAGTATGTTGAAAAATGTTTAACCTGTTCAAGAGTAAAAGCAGAATATCAAAGGCCGTCAGGATTACTCATACAACCCGAAATTCCTGTATGGAAATGGGAACGTATTACAATGGACTTTATCACTAAGCTACCTAAGACATCAACTGGACTTGACACCATCTGGGTCATCGTTGATCGTCTCACCAAATCCGCTCACTTCTTAGCAATCAAAGAAACTGACGAGATGGACACACTCGCAAAGCTATATCTAAAAGAAATAGTTTCACGGCATGGAGTACCGATCTCAATCATCTCAGATCGTGACAGTCGTTTCACATCTCATTTTTGGAAGTCTTTGCAAAAAGCCTTGGGAACCAAACTGGATATGAAGACTGCATATCATCCACAAACCGATGGACAAAGCGAGAGGACAATCCAAACCTTAGAAGACATGCTCCGAGCATGTGTTATTGATTTCGGAAAAGGTTGGGACAGACACTTACCTCTAGCCGAGTTCTCCTACAACAACAGCTACCACGCTAGCATTAAGGCAGCACCATTCGAAGCACTCTACGGTCGAAAGTGCAGATCGCCTGTTTGTTGGACCGAAGTCGGAGATATACAACTCACAGGACCCGATCTCATTCATGAGACAACAAAGAAGATAGTCAAAATTAAGCAACGACTGCAAGCTGCAAAGGATAGACAGAAGAGCTATGCCGACGTGTGGAGAAAACCTATGGAATTCCAGATTGGGGACAAGGTCATGTTGAAAGTATCTCCCTGGAAGGGAATGGTACGTTTCGGAAAACGTGGAAAGCTTAACCCTAGATACATTGGTCCATTCAAAATCTTAGAAAGAATAGGACCAGTGGCTTACAAACTCGAACTACCAGAGGAACTTAGTCGAGTTCACGACACCTTTCACGTATCAAATCTTAAGAAGTATTTGTCAGATGAATCTCTTGTAATTCCTTTGAAAGAGATTCGGCTCGACGACAAACTTGTCTTTACAGAAGAACCCGTGGAAATCATGGACAGAGAGATCAAACAACTAAAACAGAACCGCATCCCCATTGTCAAAGTCCGATGGAACTCTAAACGAGGACCGGAATACACTTGGGAACGCGAAGACCAGATTCGAGCCAAATACCCACACCTATTTTCGTAGACACTCCTATCACCTATCTTAGACTAGAATTCTGGGACGGAATTCAGTGTAAGTGGTAGGTACTGTAACCTCTCATAATTTTCCCTATGAATAGTAAATGCTAATAAATGATTAACGAATTATTACGTTATTTAATAACCGTTTCTACCAATGACAATTTTTTTTATTCATGCTATACTATTTTAAATCACAACGATACTTGTGATTACCATTTACCTAGAAACGATGCTTACACACGAACCTTGATAGTCTAAAAATCGCGAAGTTACATAAAACAATTAACGTTTAACATTTAACGTGATACGTTTCGTCATATAACCAAACTCGTTCATATGATTTTCCGAACTTACGAAAATATCCCTAATCACTCACTAATGACATTGGGCCATGGCCCAATGCCCTCAGCAACCCAACACACCAAACGGACCCTTAGCATTATTATTCTTTTCTTTCATTGGGCCTAGTCCACCAATCGAGCCCAAGACGCAAACCAAAGCCCACGAAACCAACCCAACTTATATAATCCTAACTACAAACTCGACGAGGACCAATCACTTTGGCCATTTTACGCAAAATCTAGCTTAACAACCATATAATTATTTTGCACGACTCAATTCTTCACCCAGCTGAGAATCGAGTGTGACAAACCATCTTTCAAAATTCGAACATTTGCCTAGTTAAAATCCATCCAAGCTTAGCCGATGACCAACGAGTTGATATTGTTCAACTTAACTCAAAATCACATTTTGCCTAGGGAGTTACTTTGTTCGACTTACAAACAACTCCACTCGAGCCACAAGCGATCTTGGACACGTTTTCTATATTGCCTCGACCCTTAAGAGTCACAAACGAGCCACACAAATGGTTTTGGTCACATTGCTAAAATTACTTGACCCCTTGGATCATACCAACGAACACAACCACAAAGACCAACATTAAAAATTCATTTGTCTCCTTCCCCTTGGTTCTTAGTGCCGACTAACACAACCAAATGCCACCATCATTTAGCCTACTTACACACTCAAAAATTTAATTATCAATGACTTCCCTGCTACACTCTTACACCCTCATCATACTTCATCATTTCACTCATTATAACACTCAACGTTTCACTCTTAAAATACCCTCAAACACTCGGTATTCACACAACACAAACAATTCCAACTCAAGAATATCTCTAAGTCTTTTTCAGTCCTAAGCTCGCCTAGCTTAGCATAAATTGGGAGGTGTTCGAGTCAAGCTAAGAGTCACATTTTACTCGACCCTAAATCTTTGAAGTACCGAGAATCGAGCTACACAATTCCTTTGGCCTAACTCAGTTTCGATTTTGTGATACGCCACACCTTTTGAGGTGAAGTAAGCCATTTCCTTACTTTTTCAATTTCTTACGTTGGTTTATATTTGCATGTCACGTTCATTTTGTTTCGATATTTCGTAAACTTCCTTAACAACACATATGTTTTATTCGACATCCTAAATCTTTGCTATGTTATTTATCGAGAACAAAAATCATTCGAACGTTCTATAAACGTATCAAGCATAAAAATCACACGTTTACATGTCACATTGGCCACTTTCGAATTCTATAAAACACTTAGAAAAGTTTTGAGGCATTAAAACTATTTTCATAATGAGCCAAGTCATGTTAACTTTGGCTTTGTGTTTCACGAACTCGACATACAACATATACATTTTATAACTCGACTTGATAGTCGAGCTACCAAACTTACGGGTCACGTATTTCTTTCGACCTAGTAAACTTATCTTGAACCTTGTTAAACCCCAAAGCAATCGATCAAAAATCAGTCTTTCACAAAAACTAAATATTAACGATGGGCTTATAAGCCCACTAAGCTACTTTTAAGCTTATCGTATAAGCTGGGTGTATAAGCTCACTTGTTATGTTTTTACAACAATAAAGTGAACCTATAATGATGCCCAAACCCCCTCTAAACCCAATGGATCGAAAACCCATAATGGGCCATATCTTTAGCTCGTTAAAAGCCCATAAGCTCAAAAATAAGCTCTCGACAAAAATAAGCTGTTTACATAAGTTACAAAAGCTGTTTTAAACTTATTTATGAAATAAAAATAGTGAACTTTGATTTTTATAAAGTTTGGACTTGTTTTGCAAAAATTTGCTAACCGAAGGACCAAAACTGCCAAATTTGGAAACTTAAAGTAAAAAACTGTCATTTTGATATCTTGTGATGAAAACTGTAAATTTAGGAACTTTTGAGTATAAAATGTAAATATTAAAAGTTTTAGACTTAAAATGTAATAAAACTTAACCGAGGACTAACGGTGCAAAGATTATGCCGTTAGGGTATAAAAGTGTAACTTTGTAAAAAACCAAAGGTTATTTCTGATTTTATACTTGTAATAATATTTTACGAACCCAAAACCCGAAACAAATATGTTTAGTCCCACAAATCGACATTTAACGTTATATATATATATATATATATATATATATATATATATATATATATATATATATATATATATATATACCCAAGAGTGATATATATATATATATAACTTTATTTTCTTAACTACAAACATTTAAACACGCATGTTTTAATGTTACAAATTAATTATCAATCGATAAAACCTTAAACGTTATGATTCGCGATAAACCAAACTTAGACTATCAAACCACTAAAACTTGCCATATACTATATAGGTCGTGTGTTGAAGCCGTTTCCTTTCATTGTTTGAGTTACGATACTACCACCACTACTGTACTACTAAGGTGAGTTCATAGCCCACTCTTAAACTTTTAAACCTTTTGTGGGGAGATACATGCTACAAACATGAACACAAACTTTTTGTATGCTATGACTGATGTTATTATTGCTTAAGTAGCCATTGCCAGAAGTCCCTCTATCATGAACCTTAATCACTTGCGAGTGAACGTAAATAGTTGTGAATAGATCTATTTGGGACTGACAATCCCCGTTTGGGTCTGCTAGGATGAGCCACCCAAGCGCACTTTATTTAAACAAACTTATAGGTTATTGGCAAATACCTATCCCGAGGGCCTATATACTTACATCATTTTGATGCCTGTTAAACGTTGCGTGTCATGAGCTTAATGCAATAACAACTTGATTTTAACTTGTTTAATTGTAATTCGATGCAATTAACACTTATACTTTGTGTTCGTAGATGCTTAAGCAATTAAGCGTGCCCAAGTGAGAGTAGTACCGGGTTGGGTGACCGACCGGGAAGTCCTCACTTAGGGACCATAAGCTCTAATGATATCAACCAGTAGCCTTAGAAGCCCGGGCCCAGCCATGTGATGTCTTGACCAAACAAAGGACGCGAGTTCGAATCCGATCCGCAGCATGGTTGGGTATTGGGTGGAGGTATTTTACAGGCATCAAACCTTTGCTGGGTAGGGTTGATGGGTACCATTATGGTACACAGGGTTGAGGTGTCCCTGCCAATCTACACTTTTGACCAAACTATTAAACGTAAACCTATGAATATCACTCAACTTTTGTTGACTTTTAGCATGTTATCTCAGGTAACTAAAAGCTGGAACTCAAGGCACGGAGTGGGCACTAAACCCGGCACGGGTGTTAAATAAATGTTTTATCATTCAAGTTTAAATAAACATGTTCAACTATGGAACAACTTTGTATCTCAAATTCTTGTATTTTGAATGATAAACTTAAAACGTCTCTTTTAAGTCGTTTTCTATGGTTATGACTAAGATCCACTACGTAACACCCAATTAAGTCTTCCGAAGTTGATATCCGAAATTAGGGGGTGTTACAGGAATTGAAGATGAAAACAAGGAAGATGAAGCTGAGGAACAAGAGAATCAAGTTAACAGTACTAATGATGATAGTACTGCTGAGACCCAACTTGATGCTGCTAGGCCAAATGTTTATGCTGCTAGGCTAAATATGTAACATCCCGCCTACTCAGACCACAATATTGTCCGCTTTGCCCGCAGGCTCACGGCTTTGCTTTGTGGCCCTCATGTGAGACTTCCCGGCAGGTCACCCATACCAGTGCTACTCTCACATGAGCACGCTTAACTGCCAGTTCCTAAGAACCCCACTCGCAGTAGACCACAAAACGCGTTGTGTCATTGTAAGGCGAATGTTATCTTATTAACCCAGCATCTCTCCAGGCCACAGCCGATGTAGGATTTGCCTAGGGTGTTACAATCACCCCCCCTTAGGGACTGATCGTCCTCGATGAGGTTTGCCCCACCATCCTGAACGGCCCTGGAGTGGCTCTGATACCACTTGTAACATCCCGCCTACTCAGACCACAATATTGTCCGCTTTGCCCGCAGGCTCACGGCTTTGCTTTGTGGCCCTCATGTGAGACTTCCCGGCAGGTCACCCATACCAGTGCTACTCTCACATGAGCACGCTTAACTGCCAGTTCCTAAGAACCCCACTCGCAGTAGACCACAAAACGCGTTGTGTCATTGTAAGGCGAATGTTATCATATGAACCCAACATCTCTCCAGGCCACAGCCGATGTAGGATTTGCCTAGGGTGTTACAAAATATTTATACTGCTAGGCCAAATGTTTCTACTGCTGGCCCATCAGACTCAAATGAAGCAGATTTCTCAGAAGATGAGGTGGATTTCAACAATCTCCCACCTGACTATCATGTTCCTCCTACACCACACACAAGGATTCACAAAGTCCAATCCCTGGACAATGTGATTGGAGATATGCAATCAGGAGTGAAGAAAAGGAAGCAACTTATGTCTTCACACCAACAAGGGCTTCTTGATGCTCTTTATGCATCAAAGCAACATGAGTATGCAAACTCTTGCTTATTTGTATGTTTCCTCTCACAAGCAGAACCCAAAAATGTTCTCAAAGCCTTAGATAATTCAAGCTGGGTAGAGGCTATGCAAGAGGAGCTTCTCCAATCTAAAATTTAGAAGGTTTGGGTGCTAGTGAATTTACCCAAAGGTGTAAGGGTAATTGGCACTAAATGGGTCTTCAGGAACAAAAGGGATGAAAAGGGCATTGTGATAAGAAACTAGGCTAGACTTGTAGCCCAAGGGTACACACAAGAGGAAGGTATAGACTATGAAGAGGTTTTTGCTCAATTAGCAAATTATTGGCTTATGCTTCATTTATGGGCTTCACAGTTTATCAAATGGATGTCAAGAGTGCCTTCTTATATGGTACTATTGAAGAGGAGGTTTATGTCTCACAACCTCTAGGTTTTATTGATCTAGATCATCCAAACAAAGTGTACAAGGTTGTCAAGGCTCTTTATGGCCTTCATCAGGCTCCAAGGGCATGGTATGAAACACTGGCTTCCTATTTAATAGCAAATGGATTTCAAAGAAGCAAGATTGATCAGACATTATTCATCAAGAAGCACAAGAAGGATCTTTTGCTAGTTCAGGTGTATGTGGATGATATCATCTTTGGATCTACAAGGAAGGAGATGTGCGTAGAGTTTGAGAAACTTATGCATGATAAGTTTCAGATGAGTTCCATGGGGGAACTTACTTTCTTTTTAGGTCTACAAGTTAAGCAATCAAGAAAAGGCATATTTATCAGCCAAGATAAATATGTTGTAGAGATTCTACGGAAATTTCAATTTGCTGATTCAAAAGTGGCAAGCACACCAATGGATCCTGAGAAGCCTCTTCTTAAAGATGTTGATGGAGAAAATGTGGATGTACACCCATACAGATCTATGATAGGCTCCTTGATGTATCTCACATCATCAAGACCTGATATCATGTTCTTTGTTTGTGCTTGTGCAAGATTTCAAGTGTCTCCTAAGGTTTCTCAATTAACAGCTGTCAAGAGGATCTTTAGATATCTCAAGGGTCAACCTAGGTTGGGACTATGGTATTCTAGGGAATCACCTTTTGATCTGGTAGCATATTCAAACAGTGATTATGCTGGTGTAAGCTTGGACAGAAAGTCAACAACTGGAGGATGTCAATTCCTTGGATGTAGACTCATTTCATGGCAGTGTAAGAAGCAAACAATTATGGCTACTTCAACAACTGAAGCTGAGTATGTAGCTGCTGCTAGTTGCTGTGGTCAAGTACTTTGGCTTCAAAATTAACTTCTTGACTAAGGGTACAATTTCATGAACACTGTCATATATATTGATAATAGTAGTACAATTTGTATAATTAAAAATCTAGTGTAACACTCTAAAATAAAACACATTGAAATTAGACATCATTTTATTAGAGACTGCAATGAGAAAAAGTTGACTCAAGTAGTTAAAATTGATTCTGATCAAAACTTTACAGATCTTCTCACAAAAGCTTTTGATATAGGAAGATTTCAATACTTGGTAGCAAGTATTGGGATGCTTAATCCTTAATGATTTCAAACTGTGTGATTTTGTGTATAAATTGGATTTGTACTGCTAGCATTATCAATTAGTACTGTTATTGAAAAGTTTGTATTGCTAGTACAAATTTGGATTGTTTTGTTCATACTGTTAGTCAAATGATTATACTGCTATAAACCAAATGCTTTGTATTTTGAAATTAATGGCATAGTTGATCAGATAGTAACTAACTCAACTCACTTTCTATCATTTTATACTTTAATTAGTATAATCAGTTAGTCTAAGGACATTTGATAGAAAGAACAGCGAGCAAATGTGAATCTAACACTTGTGTTAGAGGCAACAACTGCCACGAGCTGGAAACCCTGTCAAGAAAGCCCTTTGAATGGGTTTATCTGTACACAGGCAGTTATTTATAACTGAATACATTGGTTCTCACACAACAAGAGGTTAATTTAAACCGGAATCTTGATTAAGTGTCTGTTATTACACTTAATCCCTTCAAAATGTATGTTAGCAGTATGATTTTTCATTAAAAAATCAAGTTCATACTGCTAAGTCAAAAGTTTCTTAAAACCTTTTGGATTCAGGGTGGCTCAGAAACCCATTATATGATGGATTATGAGTCTGTGCCCCATGATTCACCTCTCACAGGAGTTAACCCACCTGGAAGTGATGAGGGCAGCAGATTAACTTTTAAGGAATTGATGGCTACATGTACAACATTGTCTGAAAAGGTGTCCTAAATGGAATATGAACTCAAGAAATTTTAAAAGAAAAAGTTCAGATGATGGTGATTGATCTTCGAAACAGGGGAGGAAGATTAACCAAATGTAGGGGAGGATGAAATATTGTGGATGTGTATGCACAGAATCAGGGGAGGAAGTTTAAATTGATCAAACAGGGGAGAAAGATTGGGGAGGAAGATTGCCCAAATTAATCAAGTTCAAGAAGTGCATGAGTCTAGTAAAAGCATCATCATCTTGTATGCTCTTGTCTTTTCCCACACCTGGCTCAGCAGCAGTTGTTGTATCTCCTCCTATAATGGAAGCTTCGCCTTCAGAATCATCACCCCTATGTCTTTTTGAGAAGCCAACATGTCTTATTATTCAGCCAATAATAAGAACAAGCTCCAGTTTCAGTTGATGGATGCCGGGAATAAGCTCTTTCAGTTTCAATTTTAGTTCACTACGTTTGTTCATCACTTGCATGGCTTGCTGAGAGATGACTTGACTTCTTGGACTTCTTGGAGCGATTATAGGGAATATAATATCAGGCTCCAAGCATCCAAGATACACAGCACCATTGCCTCTTATAATTCCTCCATCCAAGGAAATTGCACCATCTTTTAGGCAATGAATGGAGCCAAAGAAGGTATTGCTAGTGTTTAAAACAAAGAAAAATGGCTGAATAGTTTCAAGCAAAAGAAAGAGCAAAGTACTCTCCAGAAGAACAAAATGATGTTATTGCTAAAAGTGATACACAGATGGCAGATGAGTTAGTCAGAAAGATATTTAATCTTACAGAACAAAGGAAAGCTCAAATCAAGAGTCTGACTATGTAGTGTTTGGAAGATCTTCCCAATCCTCATTTAATTCAGAAGAAACTTAATGATTTGGAATAAATCACAAGTTTAGGGGAGGATTGTTGAGAATTAAATGTTCTGAAGATTAGTGTTGGAAATTAAATGTTCACAAGGTTAGTACTGCTAAGTACAACCAAAGGTACTGCTGATGCAAAGAAGGAAAATACTCTAAGTGTCATACTACTGCTAGTGTTGGAGATTCTACTGCCGCAAGAATACTGCTGCTAGTGTATCTGATACTGCAGTTGGAGTGACTCATACTACTGCTGAGTGGATAAGTGTCGCGTATACTACTGCTGAATGGATAAGTATGAAAAAGATATTTCGTGTATAAAAGTCAAATATATATGGTAGACAATATCTTAGATAAGTGTTCAGTCAACAAGTTGTATCTTAGCTACTGACATACACAAACTAGAAAGTAGACAAATACTCAAGTGTGCATGTGCTTAGATAATATAAATAGAGAGTTAGACATTAGTCTAGATATATACTGATAGAGAGAGTTGAACATAACAGAAATAGTTATCTTTGTAATAGAGACTCAAGGTTTTGTAACCCTAGTGATAGTGAAGATCACTCATATTATTCTCAATAATATTGAATCGTTTAGTGTTATACTTTCTGTGTTCATTGTTCAATTTCAATCATCATTGTTCCATTATCCACAAACCAATATTCTTCTAAGGGTGGTTAAGTAGATTCCGCATACTTAATCATATTCACTCAAAGTATCATATACGCACGTTATAAAGGACTAACATCCTCAGAGTGTATTACAATCCTCTCAGTTTTCATCATACTCTCGTCTTGAGCATGCATCTCATTCTCATGATTTGGATCATCAAAGGGTGCATAGTGGGTGGAGGATTCGGAAATGAGAATGGATGAAATATATGATTCATTTAGGGGTTTCATGACGGAATCAAACAGTGAGTATTGAGGACCATTAAGGTATGGGTGATAGTTTATGAGGTGGTGATAAAGACGAGTTAGGAACATCCCATAGGGTATCAATTTATTTTTGTTACCCTTGAGATGTACAATTCGATTAGCGAAGAAGTAGGTGAGATTGTACGGTTGTTGGGTTAGGAGACAGTAAATCATATGAGCACAACACGCCGGAAGTTGCTCACGATTTCTTGTTAGACTTAGAACATTTTCTCGCAGGATGACTGCCCAAGAAAGTAGTTCATGACGAACCTCATCCAAACGAATTTTCGTTGGATTTGGGTAAGAGGAGTACTTATGAGTACGAATGAGATGGGTGAGTTCGGTTGGAGAGGGTATGTAGGAGCAATACGGACTATCCTCTTCACGATAGTTGAAGAGGGACTCAAGACACCAATCTTCAGTATAGGCACATTTCCCATGATTGGGGATTCGAAGAATTTGAGCAAATTGCTCAAGAGTTAATACGAATTTGAAGTTTCGGACCCAAAACCAAAGTGACAAAGATTGATCCTTGTTACGTACGAGTTCAACTTGTCGAAAGAATTCTAACACAAAACGAGGACAAATGTGCTCGTGGATGTGTAGTAAGCAATCAAATCCTATAGCTCTAAATGATGTGTTGATATCCCTATGATAAACTAAGGATGGATCAACGACTCGACCTTCATGAAACCGACGGGTTTCAAGATTAACATAGGCACGAATGTGACTACCGGGTGTGGTAGGTTCATGAGAGATTTCGGGAGTGTAGGTGTCGGTTAGAAGATGATCAAAATCATACTCATGAGACATTATTGTTACCTATAAGAAAATTTAAGGAAAAATTAAAATTGAGAATAGTGTGTGCCTATATGTAAACTATGTGGAGGTGCGGTAATCTCGACTCTAGAACTAAAAATAATGAGATTACCCAAACACTCCTAACTTCACTCTAGCTCAAGCGAATATATCGATAAATACATATTAGTTATGTACTTCGATCAATATTCGTGAGATCATGTATGCATGAGAAAACGTTTTTAGTTGCATCAACAATGCATGAAAAATGTTTCATGATCCTAATTTCGTGAAATTTTTCAAAAGCAATGGAATTGGGGTGTTTGGCAACTTTAAAGTGTTGATGCCAAAGTGTAATGATTCCTTTCAAAACTAATTGCTCAAATGCAAAAATTTGGACTAAAATGTATGGGTTTATGCAAATCCTAAGTTAAGGGAATCATTAAGGTTATGCATTGGCTAATCCTAGTCTTAATTTCATAGAGACTCAATTAAAATTGAAAAACCCTAATTCAATTTTTATGCAAGAACAAACCCTAGACTCAAAATTAAAGAAAAGTAGAGTCAAATGACTTACAATTTATGTTGAAAAAGTGAAAGTAGTTGATAATCTTGAAAATTAATCCCTTGAGTATGATCTTGGAAGGGTGTAATTGAATTTTGGGTAGTGAGGTTTGGTTTTGACAGCAATTGCAGAAGTTGGAAGGTATAAAATGAATAATGTAGGAAAAGAGGACTGAAATACGGTATGTATCAGATACACGGTACCACAGTACCATTAAATTTAATGGTGCCGTGCCACTTTTAGTGGAGCCGTGATCTGATGGGATGAAATTTCGTCCCGTTTTGATTTTTGACGAATAAGTCTCTCTGTTTTAGTGAGACTTTTTGACACGAGGAAATAATTTATACCTAATAAATTCTTTTGACGAGGAGAACCTAGACTAGACGAAAGAGGATGACTTCAAAGAGTCATGAGACGAGACACACGAGATGACTTCAATATTTTGAGAGAAATATTTAAATAGTCATGAGAGGGATACGCGGGATGACTTTAATAGTCATGAGATTTATGGAATATGTTCCATCATTCCTAGACCTAGACGAATGTAGTTGAAGGATTCTCGTTTGAGAGGTTTGGTTAGGATGTCCGCGATATTGTCTTGAGAAGGAACTTTCTCAATAGAAATGTTTCCTTTCTAAACGTTATCGCGAAGGAAGTGGTGACGAATTTCGATGTGTTTAGTACGAGAGTGTTGAACGGGGTTTTTGCTCAAGTCAATAGCACCTTTATTATCGCACATAATGGGAACGTCATCTAGATGGATGTCATAGTCATTAAGAGCTTGTTTCATCCATAGTGCTTGTTGACATGCCTTTCCGGCGCTTACATACTCGGCTTCGGTCATGGAGATAGCAAGAGCCGTTTGTTTCTTGGAGAACCAAGAAGTTAGACAATAACCCATGAAGGTACAAACGCCACTCGTACTTTTTCGATCCACATAATCTCCCGCATGATCAGAGTCGGCATAGACAACAGAATAATCCCAAGTGTATAGTGCCTTTAATGTATCGGAAGATACGCTTAACCGCTTCAAGGTGAGAGGTTTTGGGATCCTCTTGGAAGCGAGCACAAAGGCAGACACTAAACATGATGTCGGGCCTACTTGCCGTGAGGTATAATAAACTTCCTATCATACCTCTATACTTAGTGCTATCCACGGACTCACCTTCTTCATCTTTCGTGAGTTTAATTTCCGTGGACATGGGAGTTTTCATGGGCTTAGACTCTTCTAAACTAAATTTCTTAAGCATCTCCTTACTATACTTAGATTGATTAAAGAAGATACCATCTTCCATTTGTTTTATTTGTAGACCAAGGAAGAAATTTAATTCGCCTATCATGCTCATCTCAAACTCGTCACGCATGATCTTAGAGAAATCATCGCACAGTTCTGGACAAGTTGAGCCAAATATGATGTCGTCGACATATATTTGAACAGTGATGAGATGTGAATTACGTTTCTTCGTGAAAAGTGTGTTGTCAACCACTCCCATGGTATATTCATGTTTACTCAAGAATGCCTTTAGTCTATCGTACGAAGCTTTAGGAGCTTGTTTGAGACCATAGAGTGCTTTCTTGAGTTTGTAGACATGATTCGGTTTCTCAAAATCAACGAATCCCGGAGGTTGTGCAACATATACCTCCTCGTTGATATAACCATTTAGGAATGCACTTTTCACATCCATTTGGTATAATTTAAAATCTAAGGCGCAAGCATAGGCAAGGAGTATTCTAATAGACTCTAATCTAGCTACGGGTGCATAATTTTCATCGTAGTCTATTCCTTCCTGTTGGTTATAGCCTTGGGCTACCAACCTTGCCTTATTCCTAGTCACGCCGCCATTTTTGTTGAGTTTATTCCTAAACACCCACTTAGTTCCTATGATGGTTTGATTCTTAGGTGGAGGTACTAAATCCCAAACTTGATTCGAGGTGAATTGATTAAGCTCCTCTTGCATGGCAACTACCCAGCTTTCATCCTTAATCGCTTCACTGACATTCTTAGGTTCAACGGTTGATATAAAACAAAAGAAATTACTTTTGTTTTGAGCTTGTGACCTAAGGGTTCTTTGGTTTAGGTTTCCTATGACATTTTCATCATAATCTATTCCTATGACATTTTCATCGTAGTCTATTCCTTCCTGTTGGTTATAGCCTTGTGCTACCAACCTTGCCTTATTCCTAGTCACGACGCCATTTTCGTTGAGTTTATTCCTAAACACCCACTTAGTTCCTATGATGGTTTGATTCTTAGGTGGAGGTACTAAATCCCAAACTTTATTCGCGGTGAATTGATTAAGCTCCTCTTGCATGGCAACTACCCAGCTTTCATCCTTAATCGCTTCACCGACATTCTTAGGTTCAACGGTTGATATAAAACAAAAGAAGTTACTTTTGTTTTGAGCTTATGACCTAAGGGTTCTTTGGTTTAGGTTTCCTATGACATTTTCAATAGGATGGTTCTTGGATTCCTTAATGTTGACGACTTCGTCAACTTCAACTATTTCATCCTCAATATCATCTTCTAAGGTTTTCTTACCATTAACCTTAATGGCTTCATCCTCATCTAAGTAATCATCCACCAAGGGTGATGTCTTAGTTGGTGGAAGACTTTCATCGAATGTCACGTTGAGTGACTCTTCAACTTTCATTGTTTCCTTATTTAGGACAACATAGGCTTTACTATTTTGGGAGTAACCTAGTAAAACACCTTCGTAAGACTTTGGGTCAAACTTGGTGAGGTAGTCTTTAGTGTTTAGTATGAAGCACTTGCTTCCAAACACTCTAAAGTAATCTAAAGTAGGTTTTCTACCTTTCAAGATTTCATATGGTGTTTTTCCTAAGATAGGTCTAATTAGAATCCTATTTAGTATGTAAGTTGAGGTGTCCACCGCGTTACACCAAAACTTTTGCGGAATTGATTTTTCATTCAACACCGTTCTACTCATCTCTTGTAGAGGATGATTTTTCCGCTCAACTACCCCATTTGATTGTGGAGTGCGTGGAGCCGAGAAATTGTGTGTAATACCATTAGCATCACAATAAACTCCAAATTGCACTTCATTATCAAATTCCCGACCATGATCCGTCCTAATTGAGACTATAGTACACCCTAGTTGATTTTGGGTTTATTTAGCTGATGGGAGCAAAAAGCCACAATTAACCTCAATGAGCTCTAAAGAGATCCAACTACTCCACGCTTAGCATCTAACTTATTTTTAACTCTATCATTTTTCGTTCTTTGCAAATTTAAAATCCTAAATAATAAGATCCACGAATGCTTAGTCTAATAAAATCAAGATGCGCATATTTAAAGTCAATTATGGAAACTTGCAAACTCTTGCTAGAATTCGCGTTTTATAGCTTCTTGTATAAGAGACTAGCACAACTTGCAATTATAAAGGTTAAGGGGACAAGCTAGAGCTCAACACGCTCAATCAAGTCAAAATTTTATTCCTACTCTCACCAACGGAAAGTCAACAATGTCTCAAAACACTTATAACTTTTTTTTTTTGCAAAATTTTTTAAATTTTCTCATTTTTTTCATTTTTTGGAGGAAAAACGGGGTTGCGAGAGTATAAGGCAAAATGCAAGGTAAAATCAAATCGAAAGATTACCCCCCCCCAAGACTAAAACGAGACATTGTCCTCAATATTTTGAGATAAGGGTCCTCTTATGCAAATCTAAAGCCGTTTATTAATTATGCTAATAGATAAACATTAGTCGATAAGATATAGGATATCGGATTTCCCAATAAGCACTGAAGGATGAAACTCGAGTGGACGAAAGACAAAACCACGAGCACGAGAGTCTTCATAATTCGGGAAATCCTGGACATAAAACAAACAAACATGAAACACGAGAAATGGAAGAGGAGGGCCTCTTCACGTTACATTTATTAGAAAATATAAAGAAGATAGACACGGGTTGCCTCCCGAGAAGCGCTTGTTTATTATCGAGTCGCTAAGCTTGACTCGCCCCGAGTTTAATTGTCTTTGGGGAAAGTTTGGAGATCCGGGAAAACCAGGGATGGTATGTCCCCTCCAAAATAATGCTTGAGTATATGACCGTTCACCTTGAAGTTGGGGCCGTCAGGTTGAGATAACTTGACGGTTCCATAAGGGAAAACTTGAGCAACGGTGAACGGCCCAGACCAACGGGCTTTTAGCTTGCCCGAGAAAATCTTTAATCGAGAATTGAAGAGAAGGACTCGATCACCAACATTAAAGACGCGATTCTTAATTTTGAAGTCATGAATATTCTTCGTTTTCTCTTTGTTGATCAAAGAGTTCTCATAGGCTTGATCCCTAAGTTCATCTAATTCATTCATTTGAATTTTTTGGTGATCACCCGTGGTTTTAAGGTCAAAATTACAATGTTTCAAGGCCTAGTAGGACTTATGTTCAAGCTCTATGGGGAGATGACATATAATAACCTTAAACGTGGGTTCTAAAAATACGTTACTAAGTTGAACATTTAACCCGAACACAACTTAATTAATTTGAAAGCTACAACATGAGAATTTCAAAATACAAATACTATAAGCTAGGTACTATATTAATTGACATACATAATACTATAAGGGTGCATATCACAAGTTAAAGGTCTCTTAGGGGACAAATATATTTGAATTTTGTACATCACATTTAACCAGGTAAATATCTAGAAGCCATATTCGAATTTGAAGCAAACTTGGCCTCATCCTAATCCCATATACTCGGCCTATAAACCAGGCAATTCCCTCTTATCCCACTTCTATATTAACCGAGTTTACACATTCAAAGATCACACACAAAAACTCTAAAACGAATTCAAGTGGCGGCATTTGGTTTTCTTCTTCTTTCATTCGAGTAAAGGTGGTTAAAGGGGCATGCAAAGGCATAATAATCAGGGTGTGTTGGTCGTGGGCTATTACTGTGTTGAAGGTGGCTTTATTTTGGTACGAATAGGGTGTTGTTCTGGGTTAATTATGGTTTCTATTGTTCTTGTCTCTTCCTTTGAATCGACACAAGGTATTATCTAGCTTGTACTAGTTTGCTCCTCTCGACTTGTACACGTAACATACTTATAAATCGTGTCCTGGAACTAAGTTTTAAATCGACTAAAAATGATCAGAATGAAAGATTATCTATCACATAAAATAATGAATTATAGATCGCGTTAAATAATAAGATGTATATGTCAATATAAGGATTTTACAAGGCTTTTAGAATCTGGAATGAAAACGGTTGTTTGATCTATTTCATACGAGTATTAAGACACCTAAAAGAACGGCATGAAATCATGGAATGAGGCTATATATATGTGTGTGTCGATAGCAGTATAATAAGCTCAGGAAATCTAGTTTTAAAACATGTTCTCGATCTCTAATAGACGATCTAAATCTGGATGAATGTTGCCTGAAATAATGCATATATACATGTCGATATACGGCTTAAATAGGCTAGTCAAATCAGGTAATATGAACATTACATTGGATCTATTTTATACCAATTGAAAACCTGGAGTCTTATGTGTTAACATGAAAGATTTACATGCATGTTTATGTTGTATAAAGGAGGTCGAATAAGAAGGAAAGTAGGGCTGTTGAATCTGCATTCATGGGTGTCGAATGGGTTTGTTTTGGTTGTGTATGTGCATGTAAACATAGGTCAATATGCAGTAAGCTTTGGGTTGTTCTAATATGGTTTCATACTTGTCTAAATGGGTATATTATACATGCCAAAACCTGGTATTGTATGTGTAAATAAGGTCGAGTCAAGGTGGTTCCATACAAGTTCGAATATGGGAAGGTGGTCGTATGTGGTTATTGTCTTGGGTTCAAAATGGGGTCAAATAAATTGTGTTATGTTTGTGTCGAGATATACTTATATGCGTGTACTAATTTAAATTGGAATAAGATATTGGTTTTGTGGGATGTGTGGTGATACGTGGGAGTACATGCATGGTTTGGGGTTAATGCATGTTTATGCACATATAATTTGATTATTGAACATGAAACCTACATATTAAACTAAGTAGAATATCAATGAAACTATTTTCATATATGCACATGCATGGTTTGTACGATGGTCAAGTTTTGAGTTTATAATGGTACGTATATATCATATTCAGATCCATGTGTCTCGTAGTTGATTTTGTGTACGTTTGTGAGGTTATAGATGTCAAATAAGGTGTGTGTTAGTAAGTACTCGAGTGTGCATGTTTGTTATGTCGAGTTTTGGATTGGGTCTGAACTACGAAAACGGATGAGTCGAAATGAATTAAATGGTTTCTAAGTGTGCTAAGACTTAAGTTGGTAATTATTGAATTAAGTTACAATATTAACCCCAAACTTTTATAAGTCATCTTATTAAACCCTAAACTATAATGTTGATCATAATAAGTCCTTTAAGTTTACATAATTATCATTTATAACCTTAAAAGTCATTAATCGGGAAACTTACTAAATATGGAACCTTCTAAAAATAGAAAGTTACTAAAAATAGAAAGTTACTAAAAGTGGAAAGTTCTAAAAATAGAAAGAAACCTTAAATGGGAAAACTAAATAACTATAAGCAGTAAACTTGTAAAATGAGCTTATAAGTAATACGCGATCATTAATTTGTATAGCTTCGGTGAAGAAGGAGTAATTTCCCTGTTCGGTGTGCTTTCTTATTTTGTTGGTTGCTTGCATAAGGTACAGATATTCTACCCTTTCTCAGTAAGGGTTCTGATCTCATGACTTCTCGATCCTTGACTTTGATTTGTTTACTTTGCCATGATCCCATTTGATATAAGCCGTTGCTATGATTCCTTTGATATGATTCAGTTGCTATCCATGCTGTTATGATGATCTGTTTATTATCTCCTTGATTTAGATTCTGTTCAGTTGATATGCCTTTGTTGATTGTGTTATGATTACTTATTATGGATAGTTTTGTTCTATTATGTTCTGTTGCCCGAGCTAACTAGCCATGGAGGTACCATGGCCATGTCATTGAGGCACCAATGGCATGACACTTTCTGTGGAGGTGTGATTGATCCACGGCGTTCCCTTCTGTTATGATTATATGATTATGGCGCACGTGGCCATTCTGTTATATGTATGTATAGTCTCGTACTTGCATATGTATTCTGTTTTGCAGGGAGCGTATGGATGCATCCTAGGTATACGTTTGGTGTGATTGTTGTGATTGGTGTGATTATGATGTGACTTAGTGATTGGCTTGTGCGTGCCGTGCACCCCTCTCACTTCTGGTACTTGAGAGATCTCCCCTCCTTGTACATTATGATTTGTTGGATGATGTGATTATGTGGTCTATTCGAGTGGCTCATTTAGACAGGCTCGTGGCTATCCGTTAGGTATCTTTGGTCCGTTCGAGTGGCTCGTTTGGACGCGTTCGTTACCATTATTATTTAACTCTTTGAGCTATTCTGACTCGTGATATTTATGCATTTGATCCATTTGATTCATATTCGTTTGCTTATGCTTATTTACCTTTTCTGCTTTGTATATATATCTGTTCACTGGGCTTTTTAAGCTAAGCCACATTTTCTTTTTCATGCGGCAGGTAATAAGCGGGATGCTGGGCAAGAGTGATGTGAGTAGGAGTAGAAGACCTACCTTATTTAGATTCCCCATTGTCTTGGATATGTTTTGGATATTTTATTTTCATTTCATTTCATTTTAGATTGTTAAGACTTTTGGGAGCTTGTAATGTGTAAGTCATGATGTTCTTGACTTTGCTTTATTTATGAAGTCTTCCGCTTGCGTTTATTTTTTATGTTCTGATAGACACCATAATGTGGCATCTTAACCAAGGGGTGGTTGGGGTGTTACATGACAAGTCTTTCCGTAGACTAACTTATAAGGGGTGCACCCAATGGGTGTTTTGAAGGCGGTACGGAAGGCCCATAATGCATCATCTAACTTATCGGCCCATGAGGCTCGATTTTCTCCTACGGTCCTTTCTAAGATACGCCTCAAACAACGATTGAAAACCTCAACTTGTCCGCTCGTCTGCGGGTGATACGCGGTAGAAAGACGGTGAGTAACTCCATATTTAAGCATAACTTTCGCAAATTGATCATTACAAAAATTAGTACCGCGATCACTTATAATAGCACAAGGAGTTCCAAATCGGGAAAATAGACTCTTCAAAAATTTCACAACAACTCGGGCGTCATTAGTGGGGAGCACCTTTGCTTCAACCCATTTGGACAAATAATCGATGGCCACGAGGATATACTTGTTCCCTCGAGAAGACGGGAACTGGTGCTCCACCAGTGACCATTCATACGTGGGTTGTAGATGCACTAATTCTGGGCCTCACTGAAAGGATCGCGACTAAGATCCGTCAGAATACGGCCAGCGGTAGTGGAAGTGGTGGTTCGGGTGCTTGTGATCCACCAGTGACCATTCATACGTGGCTGGAGAGGTTTTGTAAACAAAATCCTTGTTCTTTCAGTTCTGCAAATGCTCCTATGGATGTAGAAAATTGGATTGCTCACATGGAAAAGATATTCGAGGTATTGGGCTGTGACGAAGAGTATAAGGCTAGACTGGCTAGCAATAAATTTGAGGGAGATGCCCTCAGTTGGTGGAAGGCTTACAAACAGGCGAATGGAGTAGATGACTTTGTGGCGGCTCTGTCATGGAACGATTTCCATGACACCTTCTATCTACAGTATTTTCCGAGATTAGAGAAAGAGAAATTTGAAAGGGAGTACCATTCTATTCTCCATTTTGAGAGGGAGACGAGCACAGAGTTTATGAAGAGGTTTCTGCGATTGGCGAGATTCTTGGGAGCTAAAGCAGGAACCCAGGAGGAGCAAGCAAATAAGTTTAAGTTGGCGCTTCGGAACGACCTTCTAGAAGGGATAATGAACATCCAGTTCGAGGACGTAGCACAGGTGGCCAATGTGGTTTCTGTCTTGGGTTCAAAATGGGGTCAAATAAATTGTGTTATGTTTGTGTCGAGATATACTTATATACGTGTACTAATTTAAATTAGAATAAGATATTGGTTTTGTGGGATGTGTGGTGATACGTGGGAGTACATGCATGGTTTGGGGTTGATGCATGTTTATGCACATATAATTTGATTATTGAACATGAAACCTACATATTAAACTAAGTAGAATATCAGTGAAACTATTTTCAGATATGCACATGCATGGTTTGTACGATGGTCAAGTTTTGAGTTTGTAATGGTACGTATATATCATATTCAGATCCATGTGTCTCGTAGTTGATTTTGTGTACGTTTGTGAGGTTATAGATGTCAAATAAGGTGTGTGTTAGTAAGTACTCGAGTGTGCATGTTTGTTATGTCGAGTTTTGGATTGGGTCTGAACTACGAAAACGGATGAGTCGAAATGAATTAAATGGTTTCTAAGTGTGCTAAGACTTAAGTTGGTAATTATTGAATTAAGTTACAATATTAACCCCAAACTTTTATAAGTCGTCTTATTAAACCCTAAACTATAATGTTGATCATAATAAGTCCTTTAAGTTTACATAATTATCATTTATAACCTTAAAAGTCATTAATCGGGAAACTTACTAAATATGGAACCTTCAAAAAATAGAAAGTTACTAAAAATAGAAATTTACTAAAAGTGGAAAGTTCTAAAAAGAGAAAGAAACCTTAAATGGGAAAACTAAATAACTATAAGCAGTAAACTTGTAAAATGAGCTTATAAGTAATACGCGATCATTAATTTGTATAGGTTCGGTGAAGAAGGAGTAATTTCCCTGTTCGGTGTGCTTTCTTATTTTGTTGGTTGCTTGCATTAGGTACAGATATTCTACCCTTTCTCAGTATGGGTTCTGATCTCCTGACTTCTCGATCCTTGACTTTGATTTGTTTACTTTGCCATGATCCCATTTGATATAAGCCATTGCTATGATTCCCTTGATATGATTCAGTTGCTATCCATGCTGTTATGATGATCTGTATATTATCTCCTTGATTGAGATTCTGTTCAGTTGATATGCCTTTGTTGATTGTGTTATGATTGCTTATTATGAATAGTTTTGTTTTGTTATGTTCTGTTGCCCGAGCTAACTAGCCATAGAGGTACCATGGCCATTTCATTGAGGCACCAATGGCATGACACTTTCTGTAGAGGTGTGATTGATCCACGGCGTTCCCTTCTGTTATGATTATATGATTATGGCGCACGTGGCCATTCTGTTATATGTATGTATAGTCTCGTACTTGCATATGTATTCTGTTTTGCAGGGAGCGTATGGATGCATCCTAGGTATACGTTTGGTGTGATTGTTGTGATTGGTGTGATTGTTGTGATTGGTGTGATTATGATGTGACTTAGTGATTGGCTTGTGCGTGCCGTGCACCCCTCTCACTTCTGGTACTTGAGAGATCTCCCCTCCTTGTATATTATGATTTGTTGGATGATGTGATTATGTGGTCTATTCGAGTGGCTCATTTATACAGGCTCGTGGCTATCCATTAGGTATCTTTGGTCCGTTCGAGTGGCTCGTTTGGACGCGTTCGTTACCGTTATTATTTGACTCTTAGAGCTATTCTGACTCGTGATATTTATGCATTTGATTCATTTGATTCATGTTCGTTTGCTTATGCTTATTTACCTTTTCTACTTTGTATATATATCTGTTCACTGGGCTTTTTAAGCTTAGCTCTGAAGTCGCATTGTAACACCCCCGTTTTCGATATACGCAGCGGAATATAAGTTAGGGTGTTACTTCAAGTATCACAGTCATGAAAATAGAAAATGACTCAAAAAGGAGACGTTTTAAATAAAATTGTTATCATTCATTTATTTAAATCAGAGTTACATTATACAGGTCCCAATGGGAAGTTCCAAAATACATTAATGAAGATACGTTATTTATTGAATGATAACAAAATGGACACTCTTTTTATAAGAAAGTCCACAGCCACTCCGTGCCAAGTTCAGTCTTTTAATTACCGGAGATAAAACATGCTAAAAAGTCAACATAAAGGTTGAGTGAATCCATAGCGTTTAAGTTATAATCAGTTGAACACAAGCTAAGTAGAAAGTAAATCAGTAATATTTCAGTTCGTTATATATTGCTCTAAGCCTCATGACAAGCAAAACGTTAACAGGTTTCCGTTTTTACTCACATAATTAAATGGAAGTAATAATGCCCCCGAGTAGGAGTCTGCCAAAAACTCTTTATTAAACGTTCTCAAATAAAGTGCATTTGGTTACTTATCCAGCAACACAAATGGGTCGTCAACTGCCAATAGATCTATTCAATATATTCGCGCTCACCCGAAAGTGAATAATGGTGAATGATGGAGGGTCTTTTAAAATAGGCAACAGTTAACTTAGGCAATATCAATCAGGAAAGTAAACAGGAAAATACTTGTGTTCGGTTTAGAAGCATGTATCTCCCCACAAATTTGGAAAACGTATAAAAATAGTGGGACTATGAACTCACCTTGACAGTCTGGATGGAAAACAAAGTTAAACAGAGTTGATAAACGTCTCCGGCACGCAACCTGGTTTGGTATGTCAAGTTTCAGTATCGTATTCTAGTATATTTATATAAGTTTTTAAATGTTCGTTTCGTAACGTTTTGGTTGACGGTTAAATGTTTAATTGAGACAACATGAAGTCTCTTCAAAAGTTGGATAAGATTTTATCTTATTTCATGTTTTATGTTTTTGTTTTGTTTGTTCGTTAAATATTTCTCGTTTGTTTGTTATCGAAATAAACGTATTTTGTTTATTAAAGTTTTCTATTATATTTAAGAATATATTTCTAATAATAATAATAATTGTATAAAGTTGCGTTTTTTTAACCCTATAGTTACATATATTGACAGTTTATACCCCTGAACTTTCGTAAAACGACAATTTTTACCATTCAACTTTTATAAAATTACAATTTTAACCCCTGAACTATGGTGAAATGACAGTTTCTACCTTATAGTTTCAAAACTGACGCTTTTTACCCCTAAACTGCATATCGACATCAATTAAAGTCCAAGTTATAAAAACTAGTTGGAGTCTCGACACTTTATACCCTCCAAGCAATTTTGTTATTACATTCGTGGTCCTTATTTTGATAAAACGCGTTTTACACTTCGGGAAAAGGCACGACTTTCCATGACTCCTTTATATACTTTATTATCAACTTGTTAAAAACTTATTTACAGCATATGGGCTTGTGGTTTGAGCTTATGATGCTCGAAATAATTTATATATATGCGTTCGAATCAGTGGAACAATGGGCAGAAAGAGACTCAAATATCTTTGTGATGATACCACCTTTTTACAACGTTATTTTTCCTATAATTAGTTAGTTTGGTGGTCCTCATAATGGCCAAGTTTCAGAATTTTTAGAGATCGTTTAATAGTCGAAACAATTGCCCAAAGTGGGGCGTTTTTATAAAAGGGCTGTTAAGATTTTGAAGGAAAACTCCATTTGTTAAACGTTTTCAGGATTCGAGCTCTAATGAGTTTTTGAAGAAAACGTCATTCCGGACAACTTTCGTGTTTTAACTTTTTGATGAAACGGAGCAGAAATGCCTCGTTTTGCGTGATGTTACATTCTGTAACAAAAGGTTTTGTTTCAGATTTTCAGAAATTTCGATTTGCTATAACTTTTGACTCGTTTACTCGTTTTAGGTGATTCAAATTCCTAAATCTTCGTTTTAATTTTGTCTACAACAATATGTAAACTACTAATTCTCTATGTGGTCGGATTAATGGGAAATTTGGATGGAAAGTCGATTATTTTGACACTTATAAATCTATGTACTTTCTTATAACGAACTTATATTTTAAAGATCTTTGACCCTAGCTTTCTATTAGGGATTATTAAGCAACATTGTTAAGAGTATTTAGAACTTATAAAAGAAATGAAATGAGGCTAGAATTACTTACTTGCTATTTATTCGATTATGGGATTTATGTGACGAAATGGCTTGTAAATGGAATGCCAAGGTTTCCTTTCCTTCTAGGCTTCTTCAAATCTCCTTCTTAGCTTCTAATGGGACTATGGGATCAGTAATGAATGAGTGTGGGCTGCTATGGTTGTGGTTCGAATGGGATATGTACAAAATGAGGGTTTTTGGTTGGTTATTTATAGAAGGGGATGAGTTAGGATTTTTCTAGAGGCTAGGTCACCATGTTGTGTAGGAGGGGACATGGTGAAGTAGTAAGGGACACATGTATGGAGGGGAGAGTTGGGTCGTGTGGTTTTGTGAAAGTGGTGATGTGTTTTGGTTCTAAACCAAGACATTTACCTACTTACTAATAATCTTAGAGACATTGTGATGTGGAGGTTTTTAGGTCTTAAGAGGGAATTGATGGTGTGTATTATACTTAGGGTTTAGTAAAGGATTAATTTTCTTAGCCTATATTTTGGTTCGAACTAGAGAATTCGGTATTGAGTCGAATGGCTTCAAGTGTGGTACATGGGCTATATCATGTTGTACCTAGGGTTTAGGGAAGTAACAAGTTAGGTTTAGGGCTAGTTTTAAGGATTTATTAAGTAGAAATTAAATTAGGCTTACTTATTTAATATATATATATATATATATATATATATATATATATATATATATATATATATATATATATATATATATATATATATATATATATGTCGAATTTAAGGAGAAAATAAAGGAAATGGTTTTGTGCTTGAAAGGGTTATACTATGAGCTTAATAGAGTTGTATTAGGGCTTAAGAAATAGGAAAAATATATTTTTAATGTTTGGTTATGTTTTATTAATTATATGTTAATTTTATTAAGTTTAAATGTATATAAATGAGGTTTTTGGATTTTGTGCATTAAAAACTTGTACATTAGGTTTAGGGATTGGTACTTATACTAAATAAGTTTAAGAAATTTATTTTTAAGGTTTGTGCATAAAATACTTGGACAACGAGTTTTAAAATAAATACATTTAGGGTTAAAAATAGGATTTTTATTAATATTTAGCTTTTATGCATAAATGACTTGTACCTTGGCTTGAAAGACTTGTACACTTATATTTTGTAAAAATATTTTATATATTAATTAGGATTTATGATTTTAGTACATAAAATCATAGTTTAATGAAATTAGGGTTTGTACCGGGAGTTAAAGTGGATTTAGGGTTTTTGTGCTTTAGTAACTTGTACATTGGTTTAAATGGGTTGTACTTTAGTATCTTAGGGTTTAGTTATCCATGATTGTTGTTATAATAATTTAGGATTTCGTTAGAAACTCTAATAGATAAGAAAGGTTTAGTTTGTACGTTTGTTAACGAATTATCGTAAAATGGCAAATGGTATATTGTAGGTTTTTCTATGAAAATATTTATGTAAAATAAATATTGAGTAAGTTAAGGTTGGTCTGCGTGAGAGCACGTTTATCGAGGATGTGAGTTACGTCACATTAGATAGTAGTTACTATCAGATAATAATAATAAAAAATTACATGTAGAAAAGGATAAATATTCTGTAAAGTAGTTTATTATAAGGTGAAATTTTACGAGTGGTTACAGTATCCCACCGTTAAGGGAATCTCGTCCTGAGATTCAGTCTATGTTGGTTGAGGTATGAGGAGAAAGGTATAGATATCTTGCCCGTATTTGATTTTTCTTGTTTCCAACTTAGTTCCGGTCCTTTCTTAGGGTTATATCTAATCTTAATGATGAGAACATGGCTGCTTCACATGATCTAAATAGGTAAGGGGATTTGTGATTCTGACTTTTCAGATAGTGAGTGTGAGAATGGGAAATCGTACAACGATTTGATTGGCGATGTGAGTTTGATATGCTTAAAATGCCTCAAGTTTAAAAATAATATTATATATAATATTATCTTGTCTTTATGTCACCTAAATCTAATGATATCGTCTCACTGCTAGTCCTTGGTTATATTTTTAGTCCAAAAAGGGTAATCTAAGAATTTCCATTTGGTACTTAAGGGAACATAGTTTGGTCAGTTTTTTTCCTACTAGATGAAATAAATTTGAATGTCTTGCCACCTAATAAATCCTAGGGCTGTGAACAGTGTTTCCTAATGGTCATGAACATTAAATCTTAATGGTCGTGAACAGTAACTTGCAACGGTCAGTAATAGTAAATAACGGCTAGTTTTTGCCCTATAAATACTCCATTTTTAATCCTCATTCTTTCACCACTAAATTCTCTCATAAAAACCTCAAAATGCCGCACCTTATTACAATCCTAGCAATCATTTATGTGGTTCTTGCGGTTTCCTATTTGGCTTACGTTCCTAACGAAGATTATGCGTTCTTGGTTTACGTCCTAGCGGTCCTTATACCTATTGTGGTCCTTGCTATCGATGTGGACAAACTATGGGGGTAATGGTTGTTTTTCTACGTAATCCTTAGTGAAGTAAAAATTATTTGTTCTTATGCCTAATTTCTAGTCTCGTGGTATCTATTGCGCAGGATAATCAAAGTGATTCATCCTGTCGTGGCTCTAGCTATCGTTGGTTTAGTGGTGGTCTTCGTTGCTATGGCGGATCAACCTATTGAAGATTCTATGCCTTTTATTGTAATCATTGTAACATTAGTACTTCCGATGCTAATTATCTCCCTATGTATCAATTTCCGTGGATTCTAAATAAAATTTGTATTATTTGGGTTTGCCATAAATCTTTGTGAATTCTTAGGGTTTTTCTATCCATAATTCTTGTCAATTTCCTATCTTAGAGGTAATGGGTAGTAGGTGTAGACTTCTATTGTATTAAATCAAAAGTGATATTTTATGAACAATTTATTTTGTTTTCAATATTTTGCTTTTTGAATGAAAATTCTTATTAGAAAATCTGAAAAGATAACTGTTCTATTTATGACATGATTCTTCCTAAATTATACATAGTTGATCAGGCTATGTATAATTGAGGACCAAATGATGTGATGTTTGGCTCAGTCACTGTGGTATTTATGCTTTTCAAAAAGTTTTAGATGGTGTTCAACGTGTTTTTTTGGAAAATAATAACATAATTATTTTTCAAAGGAATAAGAAAAATTTTAGTCCACACTACAGTGATGGGTTAGGGATTTTCTAGGGTACTAATGGGATATCCTTATTGTTCATGTGAAAATCTTACAGGGTGTTATTAACCTATTGTTCAGTCAAAATAATATTAGCCAAAATTCTAATAGTATAACAATGTATTACTACGTACTAACTATGAACAGGGTAAAAGGGGAATAGAAATTGAGATTGTGATTATTATGGATTTATTACAAAGTAGGGGTTCCATACGATAAAAAGGTAGTTGTTACACTTAGGTTACATCGATCGTAACTAAGGTAAGGTACGGAAGGAAATACAACTTAGGGAGTTTTAAACTACGGTTTATTTATCTACAACAAGAATTTATCTTCTGCTTAAACTTAGATATCATCCTTGGACATCGTGGGATCTTAATGTGTTCTTTATTCTTTTGCACTAGTCTTGGCTTTCCAATTGGTATTGTGGTTTTCCTATCATCAAGTTTTCGCTTTTGGTTATTTTGCTTAATTCCTTGGATTAGGGTGATGGTAGGTTTAGTCTTTTTCTCTGAACCTTTATTGTGAGCTGGTCTATAACCCGTGAAACTTTCAGGGGTATGCTTACAGGACACAGCCGTCTTCTTTTCTCCCTATATTGTTGCTATTCAGGTGAGCTACTAGAATTCACGAAATGACTTTGAACAAAATTCAATTATACTAGTCCTAACAAGTGGTCACAATGTGAAGTCATAACCAATTGAGTATCATAAAATTACGATGTGTCTGGTTAGTATCGTAGATAAATGATTAACTCTTGGTATAAAACTGCTAAGGAACAAACTAATCCATTATAAAAACTGAAATTCAGCAACTTTCTCTTCATTCATTAAGTTTTCTTCCGAAATTTATCTTAATGGATTTCTATGGTTATAGCCTAGTCATGGCAGGTATAAGGAATTATAATAATCTTAGGTAATGTCATGGTAGGTCTGGGTATAATCACTGAAAATGACATGATATTAATAACTTGGTTGATTGTTTTTGCAAAACAATTAATACAAGGTCTTTTTATTAATAACTCATGTGGTAGGTTAAGGATTTTCTGTCTCTAGCATAAGTGTTTGGTCCTTTGTTGGCAATAGTGGTCCTAGTTTATGTTACTTATTGTGCTATAATTTAGTTGGTTGACTAGGTTTGGAGGAAAGGGAAAGTTACATTTATGGCGTTCTAAGTATGGTTTGGTTTATGTGGAGCCATTTGTCTATTAAGGATAGTAACAAATGGTGGGATTTTGCATGAGGTCATGGGAAGTCATTACATGTGATGAAGCGAAAAGTGTACCGCTTTTAAGGGGTCATTTAAGCCCTAAATCGTATTTATTTGATCAAATATTGCCCTAAATCGTTCCTTTTGTCAATTTAGGTACTTTTGAGAAGAAATCAGGAAAAGGGAGCATTTTGGACGTTTTTGGAGCATAAAAGTGAAGAAAACGACAAAGTCTCAAAATCGGCTGAAAAGTACACTGGACGGCGTCAGGATTTACTCCAGACGGCGTCACGGCTTGGCAAGAAAACGGTGGATGTGAAAATTACTCATGATAAGCCAGTGAAATTTGCATGGTAATTCTGACGGCGTCACCCTTTGGAATGATCAAGGTCGTCACGGCTTAATTTAAAGAGGGACGGCGTCACGCTTCATTCTGACGGTGTCAAGCCTTGATAAGCCAGAACGGATTTTGGAGAGCTAAAGAGGGACGGCGTCAAGAAGGCCATCCGGGAACCCTAAAAGCGGCGAGGTGACGGCGTCACACTCCATAACGTGACGCCGTCAGATCTGAAAGTCTATATATAGTTTTGCAATTTTTTGTCATTAGGGTGGAACTTATTGAGGAACTTTGTGTGTGAAAACCCTAAGCCGAATTTGGCAGCTTTTTCAAGGCTTTTTGCCTTGAGATCTTCCATGTTACATTGAAGATAAGTTATCAATTAATCATTCAATATGTCTATGTGTTGTTTGATTCTATCTTGTTCTTGTCTTTTGTTTAATATGCTAGGCTAGATCTGTCTTGTGTTTGCTTAGATCTAATGAAACCTAGCTATTGATTATTGGTTATTAGTGTGTTATTAATTGTATTGGATGATTGTTTATCTATGTTAGGCTTAAGAAAACTGGCTAACTTCCTATTCGGTAACTTGCTTGAACGTCTTAAGAAACATGAACCAATGCGTACTAAAGGTTTTTATGGTTGTATTTAATGCACAAGCGAATTCTAGTGATCCCATGTTAGGAGCTTCCTAGCCGGCTCGACATAGGAGTGAAGTAGGAGCTTGTAGAGTTGGGGAAGTACATACGCCACCCCACGAATGGTATTAAGGAATACACCCGTCATCCACGCAACTAATACACACTAATCAACCGGTAAAAGATAGTTAGGGAGTAAGGAAATCTAAGTAAACACATTTCTCTCCACATAAGTTTTCACCAACCTTTTCATTTTCTGTTATTTTATTTTATTTGCATTCGTAGTAATTTGGGTTAGTTGACTAGCAACTAATTCCGCCCACTCTTTCAAACCCGAGATTTTACTTGCTTTCATAAAAATATAAAAAACACAAAAAGAATCTTCTCTCACCCTTAGACCTATTAGAGTAGTTTTTCATACCTAACGAACACTATTCCCTGTGGAGAACGATCAATCCCCCGTACTTACCACTACACTATACTACATCGGTCAGGTACACTGCCTGGTGGGGTTGTAAGCCTCTCGAGATCCCTTGAGAGGTAAAACCTGTTGTAAGGTTGCAAAACCACGCATCAAGTTTTTGGCGCCGCTGCCGGGGAATAGTTATTGTTTAGGTTGAATTTTTATTTTATAGGTCTACTCACTGGATTCCTTTCTAGTGAGATTTTTATTTTCTTTTTCTAGGTTTTCTTTAGTCTATCTTTTTTTTCTTGGTTTCTTTGTTCGTAACCTTTACCATCCGACATCATGGAAGGTGGTAATATCCTTGATCCTAACAACCCACAACAACAACCACCACCTCCTAGAGTCTGTACTTTAGGAGAGTACTCACGTCCTAGCCACCATGGCTATCGAAACACCATTGAGCTCACTCAAGGAGCCAATGTCACTCCCTTGCGATCCGACACCATCCGGTTGGTGCAAAGCGGATGCGCATTCCATGGACTTCGTTCTGAAGATCCCAACCAACATCTCAAGGACTTTCTCAAAATCGTTGATTCTATAGACCTTGATGTTGCCACTCGAGAGACGACCCGACTGCGTCTCTTTCAATTCTCTTTGCGGGACCAAGCTAGTCTATGGCTAGAACGTCAACCCGCAGGATCCATCACCTCTTGGGATGATCTCACCACTCGTTTCCTTGCTCAGTTTTTCCCACCGGGAAGAACTACCAAGCTAAGGAATGATATTTTGATGTTCCAACAACGTCAAGGCGAAACCCTCTACGAGGCATGGACTCGATTCAAGGACTTACTCCAAAAAGTCCCTCACCATGGCATAGAACTTTGGCTCCAAGTCCAAATCTTCTATGACCATATCAATCTCTACACGAGGCAAACCATTGACCAATCGGCCGGTGGTAAGCTACGTGATCTAAGTGCGGAACAATCATGGGCTCTCCTAGAGGATCTTGCTCTTTATGACAACGAAAGTTGGAGTGATCCCCGTGATTTGAATAAAACGGTCAAGGCAATATCTTTGCCTTCGAACAATTCAAGCACTTCCGACCGTAGGATCATCGAACTTGAAGACCAAGTCAAGTTTCTTATGAAATCCTACGAGGCTCCTAAACCTTCAAGCCAAGTGAACAAAATCACTTCTTCATGTGAATTATGTAGTGGTCACCATGACACTCGTGATTGCATGGAACTCCCCGAACAAGCTTTTGTGGACTACGCATCCTCGCGTACCGACGGAGCGGGAGACAAGTGGTACACTTTCAAACCCGAGCCAAACCACTACGGTGATTCATACAACCCTTCATGGAAAAATCACCCAAACCTTAGGTGGAAGCAAAACCAAAACACACAACAAACCAATTCTTCCAACCCACCTAATCGTTTCCAATCAAGCGGTTCCAACTCGAACCGTACTTTCAACAACAATCCTTCCGGCAATGGTAGTACCGATAACTTTGAAGGATTGATGTCTCAATTTATGGCATCTCAAGAAGCTCGTTTAGCCAAGTTTGAAGCCGATTTCAAACAAAAACAAAGCGAGATGACCAATAAGATTGACACCTTGTTGAAAGCCCTCAATGACCGAGAAATGGGAGCACTCCCTAGCAACACGGTCAAGAACCCGAAACTAAACGTCAACGCCATTTCATCGGTTTCGTCTCCTAGTTCTTGTCCACAATATTATTCGGTCAATTCCATGAGCACGTATTTCAAACAAACCCAAGTTGTAGTTGAAACACCTCCCACTCAAAACCTTGACGAAGAATTCAAGGAGCTCCACCTTGAAAGTCCGGTTATTGAAGTGTTGGATGAGAAGAAGCTCAAGTTAGGCGAAAAAGGGATCGCCTTTGTTCAAAACAAGCTACCTAAGAAGTTAGATGATCCGGGCTTATTTGTTCTACCTTGCAAGATCGGTAATTCGGAGGCTTATGACACATTAGCCGATCTTGGATCAAGCCTTAACCTACTTCCGTTACCTCTCTACACCTCTTTAAAACTAGGAAAACTTGAAGAAACCGAGGTGATAATAGGCTTAGCGGATGGAAGTGTTGCTTACCCGGTTGGAGTAGTTAAGGACGTTTTAGTACACATTGGAAAACTAACCATTTTAGCCGATTTCCACGTCCTTGATATGGTTAGCGACCCTACATGCCCCTTGTTGATAGGTAGAGGATTTTTGGCGACCGCTAGTGCTATGATTGATTGTAAGGAATCTAAGATAGCGGTAGGTGAAGGTGATACTTGGTCAGTCTATGATGTTAAGAAACATGCCTATGATACTAGTAAGGAACCAACACCACATTGGTTAGAATCAAATAGGAGACCATCTAGATATGGACCTTGGATTGATAGAGACTTCATAGGACCCCAACGCCCATTTTACCTAGAAGAGGACTTTGTGAACCGAACACATACGGTAGAGCAACTCTTAGCTAGGGACACCGAATTGGATCCATTTGAAGACTCTCTAGTTTTTAGGAAGATGATTGATTTCCTAGGAGTTTTGCCAATTAACCTAGGAATAAATAAGTGGACTTGTGAGGAAGATGATCATAAGTGGAATTGGGACAAACCACCCAAAGATGGAGATGGGTCATGGCATATTAAGATGACATTGTATGACCCGGATGGAGAGAAGTTTGAAAAGATATATTGTACTAAGCGGACCAATAGGAAACTTCAATCCAAGCTTAACCCTAAGGACGTCCTCGATGACGAGCTTACTTACATAGGGTAGCGTGACTTTGAGTCTAGCTACAAGACTCGTTAATAAAGAAAAGCGCTTCTTGGGAGGCAACCCAAGTTTTATTTGCTTTGTGTGTTTATTTATTTGTTTGTTTGTTTTTATTTGTTTCCGTATGTATGTTTAAATTTTATTATTATTGATTCATGTTCAAAAGTAATTTGTGAAAATGCTTTATGTTGTTTTTAACTTCGTCTTAACTACATATAAAGGTATTTTGCAAAAGATAAGTGTAAGGGAAATCTAAATCGGTTTATTAGAACACAAATGAACATGAATCGTAATAATAATAAATGAACATACATATTAGTATTTGTTTGAGTCAAATGCTTGTATCGAGTCATAATGATGTTTTGCAGGAATTCCAGGAAGTAAGGTATAGGTTTTTCCAAAATTTTTCCGGAAACGTAACATGAGAATTCTGTCAGATCATTTCTGACGGCGTCAGGAGTTACACCCTGACGGCGTCAGGTTTAATTTTCTGAAAAATTTTGAAAGTTTTGTTTTCATAAAAAGTTTCTATTAAATCTATAACTTATAATCTCCAGGAATCTGCAAAATTATCATTCCACAAGCATTATATCCTTATATATAGAGTTTATCCCGCCGATGTTATGCAGGTTTTCGTGTTTGTCTTCTCAGGTTTAACAGGTTATTTTGGACAAGGAAATGTTTTTGGATCAAGCTTATGGCGATGCATTAGTCATGGAGCTTCAACATTACCTTGGAAGAAGATCTAACCATGTTACTTCATTATCCACCGAGCGAATCAGGGGAGTATTTGATTTCATTCTTTTACTTTATGCTTTTACATTTTGTTATTTGAACATTGGGGACAATGTACATCTTAAGTGTAAGGGGGGGTAAAAGTACGATTTTAGAGAATGCTATTACGCTTGATTTTTTTTTGTTTAATAGTAGATGTGTAATAAAACTGAGATAAATACCTGTGAGGGTAATTTTAGTGCCAAATTTAAAATTTTTTACAACATTTAGGAGTGAAACTTTGATCTTAATGAGCGTCTCACGGATAGGAGTTATATGACTAGCACAAAAACCGTACCACTAAAAAATTTTCCACCCCCAAATATGTGAGGTTCGCCCCTAGAATTGGTAGGAAAAGCATTTATGCTATGATGTGTGTACCGGTAGCACTTAGATTCTAGAACTTGCGTTAGGACCATTCCGAAGCCACAAGTGAGACTACATTCGTGTAGTTAGATTTACTACATGATAAGAGGCATTAGGATTAACCCATTGTTTTACACCTGTGTTTTTGTTATAATTACGTTGGCTACATTGGTCAAGTAATTCTCCCACACCCTTTGCGTTGTACTCATTTTTAGTACACGATACCCCTAGTACACCCCTCAGAGCCTATCTTTTCGTTTCGACCTTTAAGCATTTTACTTAAAGGAAGAATTTGTTACACCCCACTAAAATGTACACCCAAATCGCCTTAGCCTACCTTGTATGCACTCATCTTTAGTGCATTATTGTTACAACATTTGTTTAAACCCAAGTTAATTATCTAATTGATTACATGGTTGCTAAGTCAAGTCATATCCTTGTACATATTGTTTTGGGACGATTGGGACTCATGGGTAAAGTACTAGTGTAATGGAGTAATGGGGAAGAACATCATTTATTACCCCCATATGTGCTAAATATTTTAAAAGTACTCCAAGTTTTTCAATTATCTTAATTCGAGTCATTAGATTAATTTTTTGTAAAGTTATGTAAAAGTTCAAGTGTAAGGGGAATGCAATGCCCATATGATGTATTATTTTGGATGGTAGGGCAAAAGTGTATGAAAAAAAAAAAAAAAAAAAAAAAATCGAAAAATCAAGAAAAATACAAAAAAATGAGAAAAAGAAAAATAGAAAAAACATACGGACTACCATCCCGTTTCATTTTATGTTTATTTTATGTTTTTGTTATTTTCTTTCATTAGTTTAAAATTGAGTCGAGTCTTGGCTTAGCAACATTGTATAGTACATGTAATTAATCAAGATCTTTAACTCGCCACCAGTAAAATATCCTTTATCCAACAAAACCGTGTTTTCCTTTTCCCTACACCTAACGTTATAACCCATGTAAAAGCCCTCTTTGATAGTTTATCTTTGGTGCTTACGCCTAGTGGAGGAGGTTTTCGATCCTTTCCCAAGCCTATGGTAATCTATTTGCTATGACAGGTAGTGAGAGATATTATCCGTTTTCATTTATGAGATTTATTTTGATGACACTTGAGAGATGTGAGTATCTAAACACTAATTGTGAGGTGCTAGTTTGTAATCTTCGTGCTTATTATGATTAAAGTGGAACGATTATTTGTTGTAATTACTTTTATGTTAGCATTAAATGACCCCTAACTTGTATTTTGATTAGAATAAAAGCACATTTGCTTGAGGACAAGCAAATCTCAAGTGTAAGGGTATTTGATGAAGCGAAAAGTGTACCGCTTTTAAGGGGTCATTTAAGCCCTAAATCGTATTTATTTGATCAAATATTGCCCTAAATCGTTCCTTTTGTCAATTTAGGTACTTTTGAGAAGAAATCTGGAAAAGGGAGCATTTTGGACGTTTTTGGAGCATAAAAGTGAAGAAAACGACAAAGTCTCAAAATCGGCTGAAAAGTACACTGGACGGCGTCAGGATTTACTCCAGACGGCGTCACGGCTTGGCAAGAAAATGGTGGATGTGAAAATTACTCATGATAAGCCAGTGAAATTTGCATGGTAATTCTGACGGCGTCACCCTTTGGAATGATCAAGGTCGTCACGGCTTAATTTAAAGAGGGACGGCGTCACGCTTCATTCTGACGGCGTCAAGCCTTGATAAGCCAGAACGGATTTTGGAGAGCTAAAGAGGGACGGCGTCAAGAAGGCCATCCGGGAACCCTAAAAGCGGCGAGGTGACGGCGTCACACTCCATAACGTGACGCCGTCAGATCTGAAAGTCTATATATAGTTTTGCAATTTTTTGTCATTAGGGTGGAACTTATTGAGGAACTTTGTGTGTGAAAACCCTAAGACAAATTTGGCAGCTTTTTCAAGGCTTTTTGCCTTGAGATCTTCCATGTTACATTGAAGATAAGTTATCAATTAATCATTCAATATGTCTATGTGTTGTTTGATTCTATCTTGTTCTTGTCTTTTGTTTAATATGCTAGGCTAGATCTGTCTTGTGTTTGCTTAGATTTAATGAAACCTAGCTATTGATTATTGGTTATTAGTGTGTTATTAGTTGTATTGGATGATTGTTTATCTATGTTAGGCTTAAGAAAACTGGCTAACTTCCTATTCGGTAACTTGCTTGAACGTCTTAAGAAACATGAACCAATGCGTACTAAAGGTTTTTATGGTTGTATTTAATGCACAAGTGTCACACCCCAAAAATGGCGCAGCGGAATGGCATTCACGGGGTATGACCTCATAGTCAAGAACACAAGGTGTCACAATAGAGAAATACTAAATGTATATCATAAGACAGATAATAGTCGCAAACTCCCACAACCGGGATGCGTACAAAGATCCAAGATAAACGTAAGTCTCAAAGTTAAACAACGTCATTAGGAAATATCAAATGCAACTCCACGAGATATAACCCGGGAGGGTCTTGCCTTAAGTCTTGCTAAGCCAGTCAATACTCAACCTTCTAAGCAACTTCAGTAACACCTGAAAATGGTACTAGAAAACGTCAACACAAAGTTGGTGAGCTCGTAGGTTTAAAAGTTGACCCACGATGCTGTGAATAATAGCTTAGGACAATAGTGAGCAAGATATACGAATATGAGCACATAGTAAAGACCACAACCTATCACTGACGGCAAATACGCATAATTGATCCACACATAGTCTGGGTGCCATATTCCCAAAATGATATACTGGGTGTCACTTTCCCAAAGTTATATACTGGGTGTCACTTCCCCAAAGTTATACATCAAGGTTGTTAAATACGGTTGCACAAGGTTGTTAAACACGGGTTGCACAAAACAAAACACGTCACAGCATGTAATCGCATCAACACACATAATCTCCACGCAATATAGAAACCGCATAAATTTAGTTCTATCATCCAAAACATTAAGCTATGTAACAACTTTGATCTAACTTGATTTCACAACTCATCAGACAAGAACTGTCATGAAATTAAGTCAGAAGTTGTTACACAAACTTAATGTCTTAAGTGATAAACAACAAAATAAATCCACACCATTCTAATCACCTAGATATTGTCCACACAAATTGATTCACACAAAAAGGGCACATATTGCAATCAAACGCACATATTGTCCAAAAACATGAAAACAGTAGATCACAGCATGAAAACATTTAAAGTATCATTTGAGTACCATTTTCCCCCAAGGAAAAACATAATGAAAAAGGGGCTACGAGAACTCACCTCAAACAAGTAAAGCACAACAGGATCTACAGAAGTAAAGTACTCGGCAGCTCTCAAGTATCGGCACTCACGGACTCGGCACAACCTTTTCTCTTATAGATCTACTCGTGTGAGGTGATAAAACGTGATGATGGTGAGGGTATTGGCGGCCGCGTGATGATAACGAGGTAGTGAGGGTGTCGTTTGGGCGCGTGAGTCACAGTAACAGAGAGAGGGAGTGATTGTGAGTGTTTTGTTGGTGGTGGTACAGTTGTGGAGGTGGCGGTGGTGGTGTTGTGGATGTGGCCGGCGGCGGCAGTAAAGAGAGGAGAGAGTGAGGTAGAAGATGAGAATATGAGACGGAGTGGTATATTGAGAAATAGGGTTAGGGTTTAGGATTATATAAAACCGGGTATTGCAAATGAGCCCTTGTTGTAATATTTTATTTTACTTGAGGAGTCGGTGCAAGGACTAGCGGAATAATTTTTATTATTCTTTCCCGAGGTTACTAGTTTTTATTCCCGAAAAATGTTAAACATCACCGATTAAATTTTTAATCGTCACCGTTCGTCTTAAAAATGTTTTTCCATCGAGTTTGATAATAAATACGTTTATAAAATAAAACGTGATCGTTTCTCGTTTAAACTCGACTTATTAGGTTTCCTAGTGCCAGAGTCGGAGTAGTGCCTAAATAAATAGTCACGCAAGAACCTAGAAAATTCACGGTTGCTACAGTCTACCCCCGTTAATAGAATTTTGTCCTCAAAATTCAGTTGACTAAGGGTCTGAACTTGCTCGGATAGTATTCACCCTTCGATTTGGTTGCACACAGGAAGGTAAGGGTGTGGGTGTCAATCCAAATAGTACCGGGTGCTACTTCCCAATTGGTACTATCAATACTTCCTAACCTCTAGAAGTCACACATATAAAACCACATAATAATCACATAGTAAGGCAAGCTTTCCCGTCCTTGAGCAAAGCCGTCAAAAACCTTAGGCATCTTTTCGGTAGTTTGAGTTGAGCCTCAACTGAAATCTAGCTTAACCCCACAACTCATCAAACAAGAACTGTCATAAGGTTAAGCTAAATCACAAATTTAAGCCCAGTAACAACTTGATTTCAGCTTAATCTCACAACTCATCAAACAAGAACTGTCATGAGATTAGGCTAAAATCAAGTTGGACCTAACCTTAAACTACAGAACAACTTGAACCTAACTTAACTCCACAACTCATCAAACAAGAACTGTCATGGGATTAAGTTAAATATCAAGTTGTAAGAAAAGAACTCAACATTTTTGAAGTATTGGCTCAATTATTGGATCGCTTTCAAATAAACAAATCAATAAACCCACAAAGCTTAGATTTAGAAGGTTGAGAAGCTTCAACTAAGAGAGATGGGTATTCCTGTTTCCTCCAAAATCAACAGTGCATGCTCTAAGTATATCTCCTAAAGTCGAATAGTATGCTTACCCTGATCATCGGTCTAGGAATGGAAGGTCGTACTCAATTCTAACTGTGCTCCTAATGCATCCTATAGTGTCTGACAAAATCGTGATGCAAACCAATGTCACAATCTGATATAATAGATACAGGTGTTCCTCTTGTGTGTCGCTTTAACTGGATTTCTTATCTTTGAATATTGCGGGGGCATTGGTCAAACCAAAGGACTTAACTTGAAAACTCGAATTGCCTGTATATCGTTCTTAACGCGGTTTTAGAGTTGTCAGTCTTGTGCACTCTCAACTAATGATATTCGGGTTCGGAACTTTTCTTCGAGAAGTAACACGTATCATGAAATTTGTGTCTCTCCGGGAGTTAAGTTGATGCGTATCTCAATTCTTCAAGGAGGGGTAATTCCCGTTAGGTCTTTACGAAGTACTCCAGGGAGTCTTAAGCACGCGGGGTATCTTTGGGTTTCTGCTCGTCCTACTAAGCGCACTGAAATAGGCGGTTTTATAGTAACTATCGAGTGATTAGGCTTCATGAAATGCCTCGCCCATTCTTGAGCAAAAATCATTTAAAAATTTTAAGCTAAGTAGCAACTTTAAACTTAATCTCACATCTCATCAAACAAGAACTGGCATGAAATTAAGTTAAAAGTTGTTAAAAGCTTTTTTTTTTTTTTTTTTTTTTTTTTTTTTTTTTTTTATCGAAGAAAAAGAAAATTTTTAGTTAAAGTTTGGGGTTGCTCAAAAATGTACGGGTGGCATTTCAGCACTCCAAGATCCTACTACCAGGTGGTGAAGATTTGAACCATCATATCGGTTTCTACCTTTTTGGTCATACACTTATATCAATCTCATATCTAAGAGCTAGGACACTAGGCTTCGCCTTTAACAGAGGCATGAACTAAGTGGAAGCAAATCTATAATCGACATCAGAATCAAACAGTATGATAGTCTAACATTCATCTAAAGAGAACATACCCGTCACGAGGTTCAGGTTCTGGCGTCCTTCTTCAGCGTTCATCACGAATACCCGCCCACGAGCTGGGTTGCCATTGTTTCCAGTGTTCCCATTAGTCAATAAGGCCTGATTCTGGTTATTCTGCACTTGTTCCTGTGCCCTATTCAACTTAGGACACGTGTTTCGAAAATGATCCAGGCTCCCGCACTCATAACATGTCCTTGGGTAAATGACCTTAATCGGAGTCGCTTGCATGGCTACTGCCCGACAATCCCTTGAAATGTGACCAATTTGATTGCAGTTGAAACACACTAGGCAGGGTTTAGTCTCCAGGTGGTGGTAGTTACATTTGGCACACTTAGGGTGAGGACCTTCATATCCCTTACGGCCCGAGCTCGTTGCCACAAATCCTTTTCCCCACTTAGCTTTCTTGTTGTTATCATTTGCTCCATCTTGCTTACCCGACTCACTTACAACTTTCCTCTTTTCACCACTCTTAGACGATGTCCCATTCCTGATCATCTCATCCGTCAGGGTCGCAGATTTCAGTATCGCACTCTGGATAGTAGCAGGCTCAGTTGCTTTCACCATTCCACGGATTTCAGGGACCAACCCATAGATGTACCTTTCAATTCTCTTAGATTCAGGTGTGACCATATGAGGTACTAATCTAGCGAGCTCATGGAATCGATCCGTATAAGCTGCATGTCCAGTTCCCACCATGGTGTGATGGTAGAATTCATGTTCCAGTTTCTGCATCTCATTGTCTGGACAATACTCTTCTTTTAACAACGCCTTGAATTCATCCCAACTCATCCCTATAGCGGCTTCTCTACCTTTAGCCTGAATTTGCGTATTCCACCAAGTCAATGCCTTTCCAATCAAAGAGCAAGCAGCATACTTCACCTTTTGATGACTCGCACACTCACTTATGTCAATCACTGACTCCATCTTCTCGACCCATCGAGTATAAGTTATCGCACCTCCAGTACCATCAAAGTCCATCGGTTTGCACGCAGTAAACTCCTTGTAAGTACATCCTTTGTTACCATTGTTGTGGTTTCCGTCATTGACGTGATCACTTCCACCGTTGTTGTCCGCTTGATCATTCCCACTCACGTTGTTCCCTTGGTTGCTGATATGGTCACCAACTTGGGTGATGATAGTGGGTAGCAGCTCCCTTAGCTGTTGGGCGACAATGGTAGCAACATCATGAGTCTCATTGCCGGTATCGTCGCTTCTCGTGCCGCGACCTCCTGCCCTACCTCCTCGTCCACCAGTCCTTCCACCCCTCAGTGGTGGAACACCTCGGTTAATTCGAGCCGACCTTCTTGGAGGCATGATTCTACAAGGTAGGACATTGATAGACGTTAGATAGGAGATAGGTAGGATAGGTCGGTATACGTGTCGTACTACTACACTCAACTTCCTATTTAACAGTCCATGAATTTGATAAGTCCATGCCGCATCATGTTATCGTAAAAACGTTGGCCAGGCGTTTTTAGGATAGCATCATGATGCATTTACTTATCATCATCACTTCGTGTCATACTATACGCATAATCGCACACGTAGTTCCTATAATTCAAACTATATGAGGATTCTTAGGTTATAGTCTAGGTTAAACCACCTAATTCTCTATAACCTTGGTCTCTGATACCAATCTGTCACACCCCAAAAATGGCGCAGCGGAATGGCATTCACGGGGTATGACCTCATAGTCAAGAACACAAGGTGTCACAATAGAGAAATACTAAATGTATATCATAAGACAGATAATAGTCGCAAACTCCCACAACCGGGATGCGTACAAAGATCCAAGATAAACGTAAGTCTCAAAGTTAAACAACGTCATTAGGAAATATCAAATGCAACTCCACGAGATATAACCCGGGAGGGTCTTGCCTTAAGTCTTGCTAAGCCAGTCAATACTCAACCTTCTAAGCAACTTCAGTAACACCTGAAAATGGTACTAGAAAACGTCAACACAAAGTTGGTGAGCTCGTAGGTTTAAAAGTTGACCCACGATGCTGTGAATAATAGCTTAGGACAATAGTGAGCAAGATATACGAATATGAGCACATAGTAAAGACCACAACCTATCACTGACGGCAAATACGCATAATTGATCCACACATAATCTGGGTGCCATATTCCCAAAATGATATACTGGGTGTCACTTTCCCAAAGTTATATACTGGGTGTCACTTCCCCAAAGTTATACATCAAGGTTGTTAAATACGGTTGCACAAGGTTGTTAAACACGGGTTGCACAAAACAAAACACGTCACAGCATGTAATCGCATCAACACACATAATCTCCACGCAATATAGAAACCGCATAAATTTAGTTCTATCATCCAAAACATTAAGCTATGTAACAACTTTGATCTAACTTGATTTCACAACTCATCAGACAAGAACTGTCATGAAATTAAGTCAGAAGTTGTTACACAAACTTAATGTCTTAAGTGATAAACAACAAAATAAATCCACACAATGCTAATCACCTAGATATTGTCCACACAAATTGATTCACACAAAAAGGGCACATATTGCAATCAAACGCACATATTGTCCAAAAACATGAAAACAGTAGATCACAGCATGAAAACATTTAAAGTATCATTTGAGTACCATTTTCCCCCAAGGAAAAACATAATGAAAAAGGGGCTACGAGAACTCACCTCAAACAAGTAAAGCACAACAGGATCTACAGAAGTAAAGTACTCGGCAGCTCTCAAGTATCGGCACTCACGGACTCGGCACAACCTTTTCTCTTATAGATCTACTCGTGTGAGGTGATAAAACGTGATGATGGTGAGGGTATTGGCGGCGGCGTGATGATAACGAGGTAGTGAGGGTGTCGTTTGGGCGCGTGAGTCACAGTAACAGAGAGAGGGAGTGATTGTGAGTGTTTTGTTGGTGGTGGTACAGTTGTGGAGGTGGCGGTGGTGGTGTTGTGGATGTGGCCGGCGGCGGCAGTAAAGAGAGGAGAGAGTGAGGTAGAAGATGAGAATATGAGACGGAGTGGTATATTGAGAAATAGGGTTAGGGTTTAGGATTAAATAAAACCGGGTATTGCAAATGAGCCCTTGTTGTAATATTTTATTTTACTTGAGGAGTCGGTGCAAGGACTAGCGGAATAATTTTTATTATTCTTTCCCGAGGTTACTAGTTTTTATTCCCGAAAAATGTTAAACATCACCGATTAAATTTTTAATCGTCACCGTTCGTCTTAAAAATGTTTTTCCATCGAGTTTGATAATAAATACGTTTATAAAATAAAACGTGATCGTTTCTCGTTTAAACTCGACTTATTAGGTTTCCTAGTGCCAGAGTCGGAGTAGTGCCTAAATAAATCGTCACGCAAGAACCTAGAAAATTCACGGTTGCTACAACAAGCGAATTCTAGTGATCCCATGTTAGGAGCTTCCTTGTCGGCTCGACATAGGAGTGAAGTAGGAGCTTGTAGAGTTGGGGAAGTACGTACGCCACCCCACGAATGGTATTAAGGAATACACCCGTCATCCACGCAACTAATACACACTAATCAACCGGTAAAAGATAGTTAGGGAGTAAGGAAATCTAAGTAAACACATTTCTCTCCACATAAGTTTTCACCAACCTTTTCATTTTCTGTTATTTTATTTTATTTGCATTCGTAGTAATTTGGGTTAGTTGACTAGCAACTAATTCCGCCCACTCTTTCAAACCCGAGATTTTACTTGCTTTCATAAAAATATAAAAAACACAAAAAGAATCTTCTCTCACCCTTAGACCTATTAGAGTAGTTTTTCATACCTAACGAACACTATTCCCTGTGGAGAACGATCAATCCCCCGTACTTACCACTACACTATACTACATCGGTCAGGTACACTGCCTGGTGGGGTTGTAAGCCTCTCGAGATCCCTTGAGAGGTAAAACCTGTTGTAAGGTTGCAAAACCACGCATCAACATGCATGCATAGCATTATTGTAAGACATAATGGAAAGAATTTGTTCTCAACATAAATATATAACAAAAGGAAGTTGTCATATATTTAAAGATTGATTACAAGTTTTAAAAGTTTCAGGCTTATTTGGAAAATACAGGAAATACTTAACCAAATACTATTTGGTTTAGTGGACACAACATTGATACATGTGAATTTAAGATCAATTACGTCCTTGACGTAGATACTTAACCTCAGTCTCAAGTTTCAGTTGTGCATCTTCCATTTCTGTGAAGCGTTCCTGGTACAGTCGCGATGTTTTCGGTATCCGAGTCCGACATAAGAGTAATAGAATAAGTAGGGGAAACCATAACCCTGTAACCACCCGGTAATTATAAATATTTTACTATGTAACTAAATAATTAGCAATAAACATGTATAAGTAGCGTTTCAGTAGCGTTGTGGCACAGAGGACTTTGGTTAAGTTTGTGAAAATTGGTTATAGTCTAATGTTTGAAAACATTTGGTTCTCTATAAAAATGAGCTCTGATACCACTCTGTAACACCCCCGTTTTCGATATACGTAGCGGAATATAAGTTGGGGTGTTACTTCAAGTATCACAGTCATGAAAATAGAAAACGACTCAAAAAGGAGACGTTTTAAATAAAATTGTTATCATTCATTTAATTAAATCAGAGTTACATTATACAGGTCCTAATGGGAAGTTCCAAAATACATTAATAAAGATACATTATTTGTTGAATGATAACAAAATGGACATTCTTTTTATAAGAAAGTCCACAGCCACTCCATGCCAAGTTCAGTCTTTTAATTACATGAGATAAAACATGCTAAAAAGTCAACATAAAGGTTGAGTGAATCCATAGCGTTTAAGTTATAATCAATTGAACACAAGCTAAGTAGAAAGTAAATCAGTAATATTTCAGTTCGTTATATATTGCTCTAAGCCTCATGACAAGCAAAACGTTAACAGGTTTCCGTTTTTACTCACATAATTAAATGGAAGTAATAATGCCCCCGAGTAGGAGTCTGCCAAAAACTCTTTATTAAACGTTCTCAAATAAAGTGCATTTGGTTACTTATCCAGCAACACAAATGGGTCGTCAACTGCCAATAGATCTATTCACTATATTCGCGCTCACCCGAAAGTGATTAATGGTGCATGATGGAGGGTCTTTTAAAATAGGCAACATTTAACTTAGGCAATATCAATCAGGAAAGTAAACAGGAAAATACTTGTGTTCGGTTTAGAAGCATGTATCTCCCCACAAATTTGGAAAATGTATAAAAATAGTGGGACTATGAACTCACCTTGACAGTCTGGATGGAAAACAAAGTTAAACAGAGTTGATAAACGTCTCCGGCACGCAACCTGGTTTGGTATGTCAAGTTTCAGTAATCGTATTCCAGTATATTTATATAAGTTTTTAAATGTTCGTTTCGTAACGTTTTGGTTGACGGTTAAATGTTTAATTGAGACAACATGAAGTCTCTTCAAAAGTTGGATAAGATTTTATCTTATTTCATGTTTTATGTTTTTGTTTTGTTTGTTCGTTAAATATTTCTCGTTTGTTTGTTATCGAAATAAACGTATTTTGTTTATTAAAGTTTTCTATTATATTTAAGAATATATTTCTAATAATAATAATAATAATTGTATAAAGTTATGCTTTTTAACCCTATAGTTTCATATATTGACAGTTTATACCTCTAAACTTTCGTAAAACGATAATTTTTACCATTCAACTTTTATAAATTACAATTTTTAACCCTGAACTATGGTGAAATGACAGTTTCTACCCTATAGTTTCAAAACTGACACTTTTTACCCCTAAACTGCATATCGACATCAATTAAAGTCCAAGTTATAAAAACTAGTTGGAGTCCCGACACTTTATACCCTCCAAGCATTTTTGTTATTACATTCGTGGTCCTTATTTTGATAAAACGCGTTTTACACTTCAGGAAAAGGCACGACTTTCTACGACTCCTTTATATACTTTATTATCAACTTGTTAACAACTTATTTACAGCTTATGGGCTTGTGGTTTGAGCTTATCATGCTCGAAATAATTTATATATATGTGTTCGAATCAGTGGAAAAATGGGCGGAAAGAGACTCAAATATCTTTGTGATATTACCACCTTTTTACAACGTTCTTTTTCCTATAATTAGTTAGCTGGGTGGTCCTCATAATGGCCAAGTTTCAGAATTTTTAGAGATCGTTTAATAGTCGAAACAATTGCCCAAAGTGGGGCGTTTTTATAAAAGGGCTGTTAAGATTTTGAAGAAAAACTCCATTTGTTATGCCTTTTCAGGATTCGAGCTCTAAAGAGTTTTTGAAGAAAACGTCGTTCCGGACAACTTTCGTGTTTTAACTTTTCGATGAAACGGAGCAGAAATGCCTCGTTTTGCGTGATGTTACATTCTGTAACAGAAGGTTTTGTTTCAGATTTTCAGAAATTTCGATTTGCTATAACTTTTGACTCGTATACTCATTTTAGGTGATTCAAATTGCTAAATATTCGTTTTAACTTTGTCTACAACAATATGTAAACTACTAATTCTCTATGTAGTCGGTTTAATGGGAAATTTGGATGGAAAGTCGATTATTTTGACACTTATAAATCTATGTACTTTCTTATAACTTATATTTTAAAGATCTTTGACCTTAGCTTTCTATTAGGGATTATTTAGCAACATTGTTAAGAGTATTTAGAACTTATAAGAGAAATGAAAAGAGGCTAGAATTACTTGCTATTTATTCGATTATGGGATTTATGTGACGAAATGGCTTGTAAATGGAATGCCAAGGTTTCCTTTCCTTCTAGGCTTCTTCAAATCTCCTTCTTAGCTTCTAATGGGACTATGGGATCAATAATGAATGAGTGTGGGCTGCTATGGTTGTGGTTCGAATGGGATATGTACAAAATGAGGGTTTTTGGTTGGTTATTTATAGAAGGGGATGAGTTAGGGTTTTTCTAGAGGCTAGGTCACCATGTTGTGTAGGAGGGGACATGGTCAGGTAGTAAGGGACACATGTATGGAGGGGAGAGTTGGGTCGTGTGGTTTTGTGAAAGTGGTGATGTGTTTTGGTTCTAAACCAAGACATTTACCTACTTACTAATAATCTTAGAGACATTGTGATGTGGAGGTTTTTAGGTCTTAAGAGGGAATTGATGGTGTGTATTATACTTAGGGTTTAGTAAAGGATTAATTTTCTTAGCCTATATTTTGGTTCGAACTAGAGAATTAGGTATTGAGTCGAATGGCTTCAAGTGTGGTACATGGGCTATATCATGTTGTACCTAGGGTTTAGGGAAGTAACAAGTTAGGTTTAGGGCTAGTTTTAAGGATTTGTTAAGTAGAAATTAAATTAGGCTTACTTATTTAATATATATATATATATATATATATATATATATATATATATATATATATATATATATGTCGAATTTAAGGAGAAAATAAAGGAAATGGGTTTGTACTTGAAAGGGTTGTACTATGAGCTTAATAGAGTTGTACTAGGGTTTAAGAAATAGGAAAAATATATTTTTAATGTTTGGTTATGTTTTATTAATTATATGTTAATTTTATTAAGTTTAAATGTATATAAATGAGGTTTTTGGATTTTGTGCATTAAAAACTTGTACATTAGGTTTAGGGATTTGTACTTATACTAAATAAGTTTACGAAAATTATTTTTAAGGTTTGTGCATAAAATACTTGGACAACGAGTTTTAAAATAAATACATTTAGGGTTAAAAATAGGATTTTTATTAATATTTAGCTTTTATGCATAAATGACTTGTACCTTGGCTTGAAAGACTTGTACACTTATATTTTGTAAAAATATTTTATATATTAATTAGGATTTATGATTTTAGTACATAAAATCATAGTTTAATGAAATTAGGGTTTGTACCGGGAGTTAAAGTGGATTTAGGGTTTTTGTGCTTTAGTAACTTGTACATTGGTTTAAATGGGTTGTACTTTAGTATCTTAGGGTTTAGTTATCCATGATTGTTGTTATAATAATTTTGGGTTTCGTTAGAAACTCTAATAGATAAGAAAGGTTTAGTTTGTACGTTTGTTAACGAATTATCGTAAAATGGCAAATGGTATATTGTAGGTTTTTCTATGGAAATATCTATGTAAAATAAATATTGAGTAAGTTAAGGTTGGTTTGCGTGAGAGCACGTTTATCGAGGATGTGAGTTACGTCACATTAGATAGTAGTTACGATCAGATAATAATAAAAAAAAATTACATGTAGAAAAGAATAAATATTCTGTAAAGTAGTTTATTATAAGGTGGAATTTTACGAGTGGTCACACGCATCATTAAGCTTACGCTATTCAATACACTCTCTCCATCCGGTGATGAGACGTGTGGGAATCAACTCATTATCTTCATTGGTGACGACGGTCATACCCCCTTTCTTGGGTACACAATGAACGGGACAAACCCACGGGCTATCGAAAATTGTGTAAATCAATCCGGCATCAAGGAGTTTGAGAACTTCCTTTTTGATAACCTCATGAATTTTTGGGTTTACCCTTCTTTGTTGTTGCACCGCAGGTTTGAAGTCATCTTCCATTAAAATCTTATGAGTACAAAAACGAGGGTCAATACCCTTAATGTCGGAAATTTGCCAAGCGATGGCACTCTTATGATTCTTAAGCACTTCTAAAAGTTGTGTCTTCTCCTCATCTTTTAAATCCTTAGCAATAATGATGGGAAATTTGTCGGTTTCTTTTAAAAATGCATATCCGAGATGAGGAGGTAAATCCTTGAGCTCGAGCTCCGGAGGATTAGACGGCTTAATTTCTTTTATTTCTTCAATTTGAATTTCCTTCGGAGGGAGAGAAGGTGACGGATCATCATTATGTAACTTCTCGAGGAGATGAATGTCTCCCTCCGGATCAAAGTCGGTATCATCAATTTCCGATGAAATTTGATCATTTTTAAGACAAGCCTCGATCTCTTCCAAAATGAAGTCACTTCTCTCAAACGGGGTGAGAGAAGGGGAAGAGTCGGAAAGGATAGGTTCAGAAGACGGAGTGGTACTGCCACTCGGAGAATTGTTTGAAGATCCAAGAACTTCTTGAGCATACTCATCAGAAGCAATGTCTATGACATCAATTCGGTTGACCGATGTAACATCGTAATTGGAGGATAATCTCGAATTTTGATCGAGTTTAAAAGTCACAGGCTGATCATCAACACGAAGAGTAAGTTCTTCACCATAAACGTCAATCAAAGCACGCCCCATTCTCAAGAAGGATCTTCCTAGAATGAGAGGAACCCGAGGGTCGGCATCAAAATCTACGACAACGAAGTCAGCCGGGAAATGGAACTTTCCCACTTTCACGAAGACATCTTCGGCGACACCGATAGGACGAGTAATCGATCGATCCGCTAGCTCGAGAGTCATACGTGTAGGAGTAAGTTCTGGAAGGGAAAGCTTTTTCCATACGGAAAATGGCATAAGATTGATGCTTGCGCGAAGATCGGCCAAGGCTAAACATTCAATCATTCCCGGAAAATCGCATGGGATGAGAAACTTGCCGGGGTCTCCAAGTTTTTCTAGTAACTTTTTTAGGAGAACCGTCGAGCAATGCTCTTTCAACGGTGTTTTAGCTAATTCAAATAATTTTTCTTTGTTACTTAGCAAATTCTTGATTGTCGAAGCAAATTTTGGCATGAGAAGAAGAGCATCCGCAAAGCTAATGTCGAAGTGCAAATCATGAAAGATTTGGAAAAACTTCTCAATTTGGTTGTTAGCTTTTTCACGGAGCTTCTGACCGTTAAGTCTTGATGGGTATGGAATTGACGGTTTAGGATTAGACTTTTGAGGATTAACGGGAGCAACTTTTGGCTCAGACACTGGGATAACCGGAGGTTGGACGTCTTTGGTACTTCCCTTATTAGTAGGAAGCACCGTGTCCTTTGTCACCTCGGTCTTACGGTCCACTACTTTAGGAGAAGAAGAAGAAGAAGTAGTAGGAATCGTGGGTCTTTCATAAGCTACACCACTTCGGGTGGTGATAGCTTTTAATTCACCCTTTGGGTTTGGAACGGTATTGCCCGGGAGAGATCCCAAAGCTGAAGCTTGATGAAATTGACTGATGAGACTATCAAACATGTTCTTGATTTTGCTTTGAGATTGATCAATTTTGCTATTTGTAGTCCTAAGTTCATTCTTAAGCTCATTACCCTGCTTAGACATTGAATTTTGGAAATCATTCTTCAAAGTTGTTATTTGATTTTGCATTGCCCTCATGTTAGCCTCATTTGTCTTAATATAATTTGTAAGTTCATTAGAGGAAACAATCGGGGATTGTTAATTAGGAGCTTGATACCCTTGATTGAAATTGACCCCTTGGGTCGGGTATTGATTGATCGGGGCTTGAAATTGGTTTTGCACATTTTGCCCTCTTCCTTGATTTTGGTTGAACCTATTTTGATTGTTAGATTGAGAAAATCCGGGTGGTCCCATTTGATTGCTAGTACGATAGCTCGGGTCAACTTGAGGACGGTATTAGGTACCTCTTTGGTTGTAAGACCCTGCTACGACATTTATTTCAAAAGGACGGCCATCGGTGGCAGTACAATTGTAGTAAGCGTGAGGACCACCACAAGTGACACAAGTTTCTTCCATCGCTTTGACTTGAGCGGGTGGAGAAGTTTGTGGGGTAGAAAGGTTCTTTTGATTAGAGAGAATCAAAGCTTGGATAGCATTCGTGAGTTTATCAATGTTAGCATCCGTGCTAGAAATATTAGTACTCACTTTTGAAACAACCAGTTTGTTTCGTGAAGTGGGAACTTTTGATTTGTTCTCGATGATAGTCAAAATATCTCTTGGAGTTCAATTCAAGATATTGCCACCGGCGGCTGCATTTAGCGAATCTTGATTGGTTTGCGTTAAAGCATTGTAGAACGTGTCGATTTGGTGCAATTCAGAGAAACCGTGATGTAGGCATTTTCGTAGGAGATCCTTGAATCGTTCCCATGTCTCACCAAAATTTTCGTCAAAATGTTGCTGAAAATTTGTGATATCATTCTTAAGATTAGTCGTTTTGGAAGGAGGAAAGAAATGATTCGCGAATTTGGAGACGAGGTCTTCCCAAGTTGTAATCGACCGACGGGGTTCTTTTTCGAGCCAAATCCGGGTTGCCCCCTCAAGAGAATATGGGAATAACATCAACTTGATCGCGCTATGAGTGACATCCCGATATTTTATAGTTGAAGTCAACTTGTTGAAGCATCGGATGTGGGCGTGGGGATCGTCCCTCTCAAAACCATGAAATTGATTTGACGTTATTAATTGAATTAAACCAGTTTTAAGCTCAAAATTCTAAGATAAAATTGGTGGTAAAACAATTGCATCTCCATAACCCTCGGTGGGTGCTTGGAGCAACTCCGACATAGTTCGCGTATCCGCCATTTCGGTAATGGGAATATCAACAAGAGTACGTATCTCGGGTACGTTTACTCGTTTGTTGCGTCGACGATAACGTTGAGTCGGTATTGTAAGAGATTTATCGATTAAATTTGATTTAGAAAGAGTGAGCATACACTAAAAACACAAAATTTAAAAGAAAAAATAAATTTTGAAAAAGAAAATATTTTTGGTTTTTTTATATTTAGAAAAAATGAAAAAAAAAATTGTAATCGATTCGTCAACCAGTGCTCGGCAGCTCTCTAGAATTACTCGCAAATTGGCGGAGAAACAAAGGTCTGCAATAAATGCTAATTAAAAACCCGTTTCTTTCGGTTCGACAATTTATTGTCAATCCTCCTTAAACCCCTCTTATAGGTTGTAATCTAAAGGTGAGCCGACGTAACAATTGACTTCACGATTTCTTTTGTTGATTTTTTTATTTTTTTTTATTTTTTGGTATTATGAATACTTTAGGAAAAGTATTCGTGATTTTTTTATTTTTTTTGGTTTTTATAATAATATAAGAAAATAAAATATTTACAAAATAAAATGGTAACTTCTTGGGGAAGGATCTTCAAATCACTAATCTTCAAACGTAACTTGATATTCACTTCACAACTTCCCGGGCAGCGGCGCCAAAAACTTGGTGTGTGTGCACAAGTGTATATATATATATATATATATATATATATATACACTAGTTGTCGAAGCCCGCCCGATGGGCGGACATGACTTATAAGCCCTCTCGGGCATATAAGCCCGCCCGTTGGGCGGGCATGACTTATAATTATCGTTGACATACACTGATCTGTCGTGATCAATATATATTTTCCCAAAGGAAGTACAGTGGAAGTTGTATTCCCGGGTCGTTATCCCCAACGAAGGCTGAATGGAATTCGTGATCTCGAATCGTGCATGTGTTTGAATGGTGAAATAAAGTGGGTTTTTGGGTTTCTAAGCTACGATTGATGAACATAAATTAAAAACGATCTAAAAGGCAATAAAAACAATTTAGGAAAAATAAACGTGATCAAAAACGTAATTAAAATAAAAGAAACGCGAATTAACGAAAAAACGGGACTGAGAACGAAACTAAAAACGTCAAAACTAAGAAATATAAACTCTACGAGTACAATTCTATTTTTCCTACATACTAAATGACAAAAGAAAATTTTACAAAAAAGAAAAATATTTTTTTGTCTTTTTAATTAATTATTATGAATTAAAAACTAATTTAAACTATTTAAATTATTTAAAAATAGAAAATGAAAACAGAAAAATCGGAAAAAATTCAAGTAATTCTAAAATGATATTAAAAAGCTAGGAAAATAAAATTAGATCTGTCTAACCCATAATAAGCAAAATGGGCTAAATAAGCACTTTTCAAATAAGCTAATAATAAGCTAAACTTGACCAAAAATTACCAAAACATCAGAAACTGATTAATGTACTAAATGAAGCTTAAAACAATAGAAAAAAGCAGAAATAATCACAAGGAAAAAGCAGTTATACTGCTGATCAGTATATGCTGAGACAGAAACAAAGTGGATCAACAGCCAATTTTTGGACAGCTTTTGAAGCTGATCAAAAGCTAATTGGGTGACTCCAGAAGCATGAGCTTAAAGCTTATACTATAAGCTATTCAAGAACTGAAAATGCCCAAAAGTTCAAGCCAATTGCTACCCTAAAAAGGCACTAGATCAGATGCAAGAAAAATAGAAAAACTGAGTGCAGGGTGGATCAGGCCAAATGGGCTATTTGCAGACTAGTAATAAGCTAGTAAATAAGCTACAAATTCAGAATTAAGATAAAACAGATAATGACTAACCTAAAAGCTACTTATAAAACAAAAATTAGAAATTTAATCCTACTCTAACTAGCTTAAGACTGAGATTGAAAAAGGGTTGTATGATGCAAAAACAACAAAAAAACTAGCAGTCTGCTATAAATTAAAATGGGCTGAACTTTGCTATATTTAGAACCAAGGAATTAATGGGCTAGTGACTAATAACTATGGACTAAATTAGATGCAACAATACCAAAAAAGGACCTCAAATGAGCTTATGGCTGCTATAAGCCAATAAGCTCATTTCAGCTTCTAAATCTAACAACACTAACTCAAAACCTACAATAACCTCAAAACAGCTTAACTACATTCCATAAACAGCCTAGATAAACTAAATCAAGACAAACTAAAATCTACCCAAAGGCACATGAACATTAATCACTATTTTGACCCGTTTTAGCACTAAACCCAAACAGTCCTTTGTCAAGGGACTGGGTTGAATATAGAACTAAGCCAGGCCATATTAAGCAATGTTATCTAAAAACAGATGAAGAAAAAGCCTTAATAAGGTTAAGTAAGCAATAACAACTGGATAAGAAGAACAGAAAATAAGCAATTAAGCTAAGTTGACTATAGTTGACTTTTTTGGAAATCTTGAAATTAAACTGAATCAAACCAAATGAGACTCACAATAAGCTGAAATGACTTTATATAAGCTAAAAGGAGCATAGCAGAGGCTTGGGGAATCTTAAACAACAACAACTATCTTGAATTCGAACAAACAATAACAACTTAATACTTGAAATTATCACCGAATGAGTACAAGGTTTCTGAAATGAAATTTAAAACTGAGATTGAATTTTAAAATTACATTAACTGAAATTAAGCTGACAATAAAACTTAACTAAATTTAACTTAAAAATACACTACGAATGGTCTAAAGCAAGGACAATGTTTTCTTCTGTCTTTTTTCCTTTAAATATCAATCCCAAAGGCTTCATTGATCTCTTCTCTCTCATTCCCACCCATTGGATGGGTCTTGAGCAATCTCAGCCGTTTATTCACTTTTGGCGCCCAAATGGTCCCTCGGATAGGTGAGGTGGAGGTGAGAGAGGTGTAGGGTGGCTGGTTAGGTTTGTTGGGGTATGGGAGAGGGAGACAAGATTGTGTCACAAGGGTATGGTTGATGGGAGTGGTGATGGTGTACGGTATGTTTAGGCGGGAAGTTGGGGAAGAAGAAAAGTGGTGAGTCTGAGTTAACCTAATTTGACTTGTGTGTTTAACTAAATAAAAATACCGGGCTTGGTTTTTATTTTCTTTTTGGGCTTTTGGTATTTTGTGTTGGGTTGGGTAAGGTTATTTGGTGGGTTTGTGTTTAGGATAAAGGATTGTGGGTTGGGTTTCTTGTTAGCTGGGTTAAGTGAATTAAGGATAAAAGGGGTTTTAGGTTTAATTAGTTAAGGTTAGGATAGAGTTTGGTTTAGGTTTAGAGTTTAGGGACCTATTGTGTAAAATCCGAAAGTTCAGGGATCAATCTTGCAACATTCTGAAAATATGACCAAGGACCAATATTGACCCTTTTGATATTTCTGAGGGTTGACTTTGACAATTTGAGCATAATCCCGGTCCAAACTCGTAATTTCCTTCCCGGCCTCGGCTTTTCACGCTTTTCCAATCCTGTACTCGGTTTTTGCCTGTTTTGCCCTGTTTTCGATCCTTTTGTACCTGAAACACATAAAAACACAAACCAAGAATATTTGCAGTATAATATGGTCTATTTGGGTGTTTTTGGTCGTTTTCTAGTCTAAAATGGGTATAAAATGATGAGTATTTACACACTCATCAATCCCCCACACTAAACTATTGCTAGTCCCTAGCAATCCGATCATATGAAGTAATGAAAGGAATCAAGTATACCCCGTTTCGACTTTTTATTTAATGCGAGAAATTTAAACTAAAACAAAAATAAATAACATGCTTGATTTTCAAAAATGGTATCATGGAACGGGATTCACACAAAATGGGTGTCTCCAGGGAATTGTAATCGTCATCCTCTTTTTATACTCCCAACTAAGCTTAAATTCAATGTGCAAATGCTTTTGTAAAATGCTAACTCTACTTATACTAATAATCTATGTAAGCCGAAACTTAACTTTTCACTCCCATAATTTATTCAAGTTAGGTGACTGTGCTAATTTTCAAATTTTTGACCGCAAAAATCAATATTTATTATGGTTGTTATTCGTTTAAGTCAAATACTAATTTACCGGGAACCTCGAAAATCTAAGGATCAAAAGGGCCTTTTCCATGTAGCAGCTTTCTTCTCGGCACATCCCAAACCAGTTGGTTTTAGGTGACCAGGCTTTTGACACCCCACAGAGAATAGTACCGGAATCAGCGGAATTTCGATTTCAAAGATTTTGGATATTCCCACTAAGCTAGTATTACATACTTAAATAAATAACAACAAACGATCATTTAGAGATTAGAGACTCAAAGACGAGATCACTCCATGTAACGGCTTTCTTCTCGGCACATCCCAAACCAGTTGGTTTTAGGTGACCAGGCTTTTGACACCTCACAGAGAATAATACCGGAGCTTTCGAGGCCTTTGAAATCAACAATCTACTAAATTACCGTTTAACCTTTATACAAAATTGACGAATCCAAGTTCAACTTCCGATTTAAATTTAAGAGAAAGCAAATTTACCATATTTATTAACATACACATCTTTATTTTCACAACATCAAAACTTATTGCATTTTGCAATATCATTCCATTTTTGCATTTTGCAATATCATTTCATTTTCTTATTTTTCTTTTTCATTTTTTTCATTTTTTTTTTCATTTTTTTATTTATTTTTAACTTATATATATATTTACATATATGCTTTCTCAAAAATTAAAATAAAAAGTTGAACTCGGGCTCTATATCAAAATTGTATAAAAATTTATTTTTCATAACAACATAATTTTAACGTTCAAACGTTTGAAAACAGCACGTATTTTAGTCCAATTAAGAGCTTCTGGGAGGAAAAGCCATAGATTACTTGTATAAGCTCTAAAGAGAACCAACTACTCTATGCTTAGCATTTTCATTTGCACAAATCGTAAAACCTTAGTCTAATCGTTAAGGAAGCAGCCAGATCAATACTCTGGCAGAGTCGGGATTCCCCTTGTTCTAACCTAATCAAGACTAAACATAACACACTTTTATTTAAAACTGACAAAAAATTTTAAAATTTGGGTCAAAACGGGGGTACTAGGGAACTAGAAGGTACTTATGTGACAAAATTCGCGAGAATTCCCCCCCACACTTAGAATTGAATATTGCCCTCAATATTCAAAGTACCGGCTATTATGCCGCCACTTAGAACGTAAAAAGGTAATACCACTAGCCAAGTGTGAAACGGAAATCTCCATTTTTCACAAAAAAAAAGGTTGAAAAGATATCCCTAGATAAACGTTAGTAAAAAGATCGGATATTGGGCGGCTGGATTGAAAACAGGCGCATCAATCATCACGATCTCAGGGAAACCTGCAAACAAGAGCAAACAACACACAAAACAAAGCACAGTAGAGGCATCCCCCCACACTTAGTGTCAGAAAATAGAAAGAAGTCAGAAACATGGGTTGTCACCCATGTGATGCTAATGTTTTTGTTAACCGAGTCACTAGCTTGACTCGACCCCGAATTCATTTGTTCTTGGGGAAGCATGTGGAAAAGAAAATCTCCATCGGACTTTCATTCGAAATGTTTGGATAAACATTGAAGTACATGAAAGTTCCACTCCGATGAGATACACCCGGCTCAAAAGAATGATAAATGGAGATGCCGGGGTCAAAAACTTTGTCCTCACTCCCAAATGAGAGAATGGAAGGACAAGCTACCTTATAAGCAGAGAAAGGTAGAAAAACTCGAACGACATATGTGACGTCAATATAATGGCCATCATCAAAGGGTAATGTCACATATGTCGGAGAAAGAATGTCCTCATGAATCTCGGGATCAAGAATTGAGGTCATATTATCAAGTTTAGGACTAACAGAGTCCTTGACCTCATCGTTCTCTAACTCTTCATCAAAGAGAGGATTATTGCTAGAAAAGTACTCGTCATCAAATTCAAAAAGAGAATTTGAATAGACTTTGAGACTTTCATTTGAAACGTCCTCATCAGAAAGTGATTCGTCATCACTAGAGGAAAAATCATCATTTGAATTGAAAAGAGGGTTAGAGAAGATCCCGGAAGTATCCTCAGAAATGTCAAGAGGATCATCATCACAATAAGACCAATCACATTCACTGTAGGATATATCCTCAGACTCACTTGGGATTGGGAAAAGGTTCTCAACACTAGACTTTATGAATTCGTCCGATTCCTTTTCAGGAATAGTGTTAAAATGCTCATCCCCCATATTGAGAGAGTCCTCGGAGTCCAAAGTCGAAAATATGGATGTGATTGCAATAGACTGAGGGAGTTGAGAAATAATTTCACTAAAAGGAATAACACTCTCCTCGTCGTCCTCCTCATCATTATTGCTAGCATAAATGGCTTTTATACGTTCCATTTGCTCTTCTGCTAGCAATTCTGCAATACTTTTGTCCTCCTGCCTTTTCTGGACAGGTGTGATTGCAGGTGAAGAATTCTCATAATATTCCTTTATTTGAATAGTATCCTCATCATCTTCATCGAGAATGGCAGCCTTAAGAAATTTGGCACGCGTTTCCGCTGCTCGTTCTTCGGCAAGCAATTCTGCCATAGATTTTTCATGAGGATGAATGATGGAATACTGTGGGGGTTGGACATTGTCAAAACCGGGAGTATTGTACCAAGGACTAGGTTCTTGATCCCACGGTTGACATTGATAATCTTCATGAGGACCCCCACACTTCGCACAAGGAATATTCAGAGCATTTTGGAACGATGTATCATTGAAGTTTTGATAACACGGTTCTTGCTCAAAAGAATTCTGAGGAAGGTAGCCGAAATCGTTTTCAAAATTTGGATATGTATTTCCGATTTCAAAAGTGCAACACACACAAAGTCCATGGGTAAACCCACATCCTTTGCAGAAGCATCGTTCACAGTGTGAATCATCTCCCAACGGATCTCCACATACAAAGCAATTATGCTGAGTGAGTGAAGATGGATGGGGTTGTGGAGGGTGTTCGGAAAAACTTTGAGAATTATTGATGGAATTAAGCTCTCTTTTGAGGGCTACTTCACACCAATAACAAGATCCTCTTGGGTTGTGATTTCCACACCGCTCACACGCACACTTTGAACAACGAAGATTGTCAATCAACGGGCTTTTACAATCAAAACAGTGATAGCCCGGTGACGACATAAGAATTAAACATAAATGAGGGTTAAGAAGATAGAATTAAACGGTTTAAGAGGATGAGAAAAAGAATTAAACGGATAAGAGGGATACGAAGAATATTTTTGGTTTTTTTAGAAACATTTTGAAAAATATAAAGGGAAAATAATTGTTGAAATGAAAATCTTTTTGGGGTTTTTTTTTTTTTTTTTTTTTTTTTTTTTTTTTTTTTTTAATGAGAAAATATTTACGAAGATTCAAAACACGCAACGATAAACGAGAATTAAAAATTCGCGTCAGCCTTCCCCGGCAGCGGCGCCAAAAATTGATCCGTCGTGATCAATATATATTTTCCCAAAGGAAGTACAGTGGAAGTTGTATTCCGGGTCGTTATCCCCAACGAAGGCTGAATGGAATTCGTGATCTCGAATCGTGCATGTGTTTGAATGGTGAAATAAAGTGGGTTTTTGGGTTTCTAAGCTACGATTGATGAACATAAATTAAAAACGATCTAAAAGGCAATAAAAACAATTTAGGAAAAATAAACGTGATTAAAAACGTAATTAAAATAAAAGAAACGCGAATTTACGAAAAAACGGGACTGAGAACGAAACTAAAAACGTCAAAACTAAGAAATATAAACTCTACGAGTACAATTCTATTTTTCCTACATACTACATGACAAAAGAAAATTTTACAAAAAAGAAAAATATTTTTTTGACTTTTTAATTAATTATTATGAATTAAAAACTAATTTAAACTATTTAAATTATTTAAAAATAGAAAATGAAAACAGAAAAATCTGAAAAAATTCAAGTAATTCTAAAATGATATTAAAAAGCTAGGAAAAATAAAATTAGATCTGTCTAACCCATAATAAGCAGAATGGGCTAAATAAGCACTTTTCAAATAAGCTAAACTTGACCAAAAATTACCAAAACATCAGAAACTGATTAATGTACTAAATGAAGCTTAAAACAATAGAAAAAAGCAGAAATAATCACAAGGAAAAAGCAGTTATACTGCTGATCAGTATATGCTGAGACAGAAACAAAGTGGATCAACAGCCAATTTTTGGACAGCTTTTGAAGCTGATCAAAAGCTAATTGGGTGACTCCAGAAGCATGAGCTTAAAGCTTATACTATAAGCTATTCAAGAACTGAAAATGCCCAAAAGTTCAAGCCAATTGCTACCCTAAAAAGGCACTAGATCAGATGCAAGAAAAATAGAAAAACTGAGTGCAGGGTGGATCAGGCCAAATGGGCTATTTGCAGACTAGTAATAAGCTAGTAAATAAGCTACAAATTCAGAATTAAGATAAAACAGATAATGACTAACCTAAAAGCTACTTATAAAACAAAAATTAGAAATTTAATCCTACTCTAACTAGCTTAAGACTGAGATTGAAAAAGGGTTGTATGATGCAAAAACAACAAAAAAACTAGCAGTCTGCTATAAATTAAAATGGGCTGAACTTTGCTATATTTAGAACCAAGGAATTAATGGGCTAGTGACTAATAACTATGGACTAAATTAGATGCAACAATACCAAAAAAGGACCTCAAATGAGCTTATGGCTGCTATAAGCCAATAAGCTCATTTCAGCTTCTAAATCTAACAACACTAACTCAAAACCTACAATAACCTCAAAACAGCTTAACTACATTCCATAAACAGCCTAGATAAACTAAATCAAGACAAACTAAAATCTACCCAAAGGCACATGAACATTAATCACTATTTTGACCCGTTTTAGCACTAAACCCAAACAGTCCTTTGTCAAGGGACTGGGTTGAATATAGAACTAAGCCAGGCCATATTAAGCAATGTTATCTAAAAACAGATGAAGAAAAAGCCTTAATAAGGTTAAGTAAGCAATAACAACTGGATAAGAAGAACAGAAAATAAGCAATTAAGCTAAGTTGACTATAGTTGACTTTTTTGGAAATCTTGAAATTAAACTGAATCAAACCAAATGAGACTCACAATAAGCTGAAATGACTTTATATAAGCTAAAAGGAGCATAGCAAAGGCTTGAGGAATCTTAAACAACAACAACTATCTTGAATTCGAACAAACAATAACAACTTAATACTTGAAATTATCACCGAATGAGTACAAGGTTTCTGAAATTAAATTTAAAACTGAGATTGAATTTTAAAATTACATTAACTGAAATTAAGCTGACAATAAAACTTAACTAAATTTAACTTAAAAGCTACACTACGAATGGTCTAAAGCAAGGACAATGTTTTCTTCTGTCTTCTTTCCTTTAAATACCAATCCCAAAGGCTTCATTGATCTCTTCTCTCTCATTCCCACCCATTGGATGGGTCTTGAGCAATCTCAGCCGTTTATTCAATTTTGGCGCCCAAATGGTCCCTCGGATAGGTGAGGTGGAGGTGAGAGAGGTGTAGGGTGGCTGGTTAGGTTTGTTGGGGTATGGGAGAGGGAGACAAGATTGTGTCACAAGGGTATGGTTGATGGGAGTGGTGATGGTGTACGGTATGTTTAGGCGGGAAGTTGGGGAAAAAGAAAAGTGGTGAGTCTGAGTTAACCTAATTTGACTTGTGTGTTTAACTAAATAAAAATACCGGGCTTGGGTTTTATTTTCTTTTTGGGCTTTTGGTATTTTGTGTTGGGTTGGGTAAGGTTATTTGGTGGGTTTGTGTTTAGGATAAAGGATTGTGGGTTGGGTTTCTTGTTAGCTGGGTTAAGTGAATTAAGGATAAAAGGGTTTTAGGTTTAATTAGTTAAGGTTAGGATAGAGTTTGGTTTAGGTTTAGAGTTTAGGGACCTATTGTGTAAAATCCGAAAGTTCAGGGATCAATCTTGCAACATTCTGAAAATATGACCAAGGACCAATATTGACCCTTTTGATATTTCTGAGGGTTGACTTTGACAATTTGAGCATAATCCCGGTCCAAACTCGTAATTTCCTTCCCGGCCTCGGCTTTTCACGCTTTTCCGATCCTGTACTCGGTTTTTGCCTGTTTTGCCCTGTTTTCGATCCTTTTGTACCTGAAACACATAAAAACACAAACCAAGAATATTTGCAGTATAATATGGTCTATTTGGGTGTTTTCAGTATTTTTATGGTCTAAAATGGGCATAAAATGATGAGTATTTACATACTCATCATACACCTCAGGCGGGTATGTCTTATAATTATTGTTGGCATATTTTACTATAGCGAAAGAAGGGTAGTAGAAAATGATCATCTTATGCATGTTAATATATGCATGAGGTTCGATATGAGAAGACATCGGTACTTACACCTCGATCGTCGTAAGGAATCCCCGAAAATTATGAAAAAATAGCTTGTGTCCCTCACCTCAAATACAGTAGCCCATTGAAAAGACGGCTTGAGCACTAAATATAACATGTTAATTTTCAAGTTTCAGTAATCCAAAAGTTTATAAATCCAATATAATTTTCCAAACAATATATATCTACCTATGTGTAGTTTTTCATGTGTGACCGATAAGGATCATCTGATGCATGTTAATATATGCATGAACTTCGATCTGAGAAGACATTGGTACCTACACCTCAATCATCGTAAGGAATCCCCGACGATTATGAAAAAAATACCTTGTGTCCCTCACCTCACTCCTATGTGTAGTTTTTCATGTGTGACCGATAAGTAATCAAACTTTACATGTCCTTTCTCTAGCATGCCCATGTGGTGTTTTGTCACGAATCTCACATATGTACTCCGAGTAAAATCGGCAAGAAAATGAGGGTGCAAAAACATATGGTGAAAATGAAATTAGTGACTGATGCAAACAAATACCCAATGTTATAAACGATATCAAATAAAAGCAAGAGAATAATGAAAAGATAATTGTACCTCGTCATTTTCGCTTATATGCCCCTTAAAGTTGTAAACTAATCGTCCATCATCTTTTCCATTATATGCCCTTTGAGGCCTACAGGTTATTCCAACACTTCCAGCCAGTACCTGCACTTCACCATGGAAAGAAAAGCTAAGAATAATGTCATAGCTAAACTCTTGTGATATACCGGGGTCGCTTCATAATAATATTAATAATAATAAATGGACGTAAACAAATATTGAAAACAACAAAACATAATAAAAACATACAGTCATACCAAAAATTTTAAAAAATAAACATTGAAATCTATATAAAATGACATAAACATAATAAGAGAAATCAAAGAGCAATATAACAATTAAATTTATGTGTTTTCTCTTGATCATATGCTAAATGCAGATTGTCATAGTCTATTTTTTCCACCTGCTCATTATTTTATAACAAAAAAAAAGAAAAAAAAAAGACCATAAAAAAGTATGTAACCGGTTACACGAATATATAAAAAGAAAATTTGTATTCAAGTAACAAAATTGGAAAATTTTGATGTTTATATAATACTTTCGGTTCGCTCTACACAAATTGGTAAGAAAATTTGTATTAAAGTAACAAAATTGGAAAATTTTGATGTTTATTTAATACTTCTGGTTCCGTCTACACAAAATTGGTAGTTTTTTCGGTGTAGTTACCGATAATCAAATTCTATACACCCCCAACTTGTAACACTTCATAATTATATATTTCGAAAGTAAGCAAGGAAACCATAACCAACAAATGAGAAGTAAATCACATTTGCTAAATTGCACAATGAGGTCAGGTAAAGTTTGTTGAAATGAGGTTTACTACTTTTAAATCTTTTAGCTCGAAACATACAACATATATTCAAAGTACAAACTATCTATCTAGCTAACTTATCACATCACATTTCACTAAGTATATTTGATGCCTAATACAATGAGGAGAGATATAAGATCTTGCATAACTGTTCTTCACTGCATCATCTTCATTGCTAGCAGCATTGTCTTCTGGTGTCTGTTTGCTCTATTCAATGTAACAGTGTTGACCTTAGCCTTCATACCATTAAATATAATTGTGTTAAAGTTATAGTTTAGTACATATAAGAAAACAACTTAAGATCATAAAACTTTTTGAAGGAAAAACCTTCCAGGAAAATGATATGAAACCGATGGATAATAAGATGCAAGGGTGAAAAAAAAAACAGATAAATAGTTCATTTACTGAGATAAACCAACCCCTCAATGGTTTATATTAATGATATAAACCGACCCCCAAAAAATATGCAAATCAATACTCAATGAAATTCATCATAAGAACGATTACAACCGAAATGCCCTATTTTTAATCAAACCCCGAAAAATGTCATAATATTATTTTAGAATTATTATAAAAGTAAAAAAAATATGGAAACAGGAAAATTTTAATGAGTATTCCACTTGATATCATGCCTAACCTTTAGATTTTACACATGTCAGTCTTGCTCTTAGGCATACATTTATTCACACATGTTATGCACGGCAGTCATTTTCCAAATTAAACATAAGATAAGAAAAGTTAAACAATTTAACCCCAAAAAAAAGAAAAAGAAAAAAGAAAAAACGAAACTGGTTCATTCCCAATTTTTGGCAAAAAACCAGATCAGGTAGCCCCCGTGTTGGTGATCCAACGAGTCAGGTCCACTTTTAACACCATAAAGGCATCCATCACTAACTAAATCCCACAAACTATTTTGTCATAGTTCAATTATTAACAATCAAATCCAAAGCCCAAACATCTTACGCAACATTAATACACTAAACACACAAAGGGGGTCTAAAGTAGTAAAAACGATACATTTTAGCATAATAGTAATCAATCATCAGTCAACATGAATTGCATTCTATTCAATCTATATAAAAACAAATGGTAATTAGTAGTAAATAAGTTACCTTGAAAGAGATCTTGAAGAGGTAAGTTCAATGGTAATGGAGCTTGTGGTGGAGTTGGAGGCTGTGTTGGCGACGGACCAATCGAAACGACAGTATGATTTATGGGCATCAATGGAATTGCAGAACTTCCTGAGTTTCGGCCTGGGAGACTCATTTTTGCACCTGTTGCTCCTTACTTCCCGGCAATGTCACATACATATATAAATTTAAGCAACCACATAACATTATGTATATGACAATGAAAATACCTTTGTAAAATATTATTATCAAAGTGATGTTCTTTTGTCACGAATGTAAGACTTTAAATCTTCATGAGCTGCAACAGGGGAGCACAAATCCTGCATTTATTATGTAGATCAGCATGATCAGGCTTCTTTAGTTGCCTACGCTGCTAAATGTCAAACACCAGTAAAAGATTCGGGTTTACGGTACTAAAGTCTTCACAGTGCAGGAATAAAAAATGGTTATTCGTAATATATACTAACGTACTTTTTCATTCATCATGTCATCGTAGTCTTTATGTAAATTTGAGTCATTATAACTGCCTGAAGACCCGTGGAACATTGTCTGTTGATGGTCCTAACTGGAACAGTTTCTGAGTAACAGACAAATCATATGTTAGAAAATCATCTTAGATCTAGGTAATCAGGTACTGCACTCTCTCGAGTCATGGACATACCAGGAAACCCAGCATAGAAAGCGGCCATTCTGCATTCGCTTGCTCTTTGGGAACCCGCTCGCAAGATAAATCCGACAACGATATCTCCAACTTCAGCTGGATTGAGATTTGTTCTCTCTATCACTGCCTGATCAAGTACAAAGAAAAAAATGTAACACTTAGACCAACTACTTCACAAAACAAAACCATGAAACTGAAATACGTGTTGTTAAATGTACCTTCAAAACTTGTGTCGTTGCAAAGACCTGCCTTGTTGATAGGTAGTGATTTGACTTTCTACCTGGCCCATTTGACATGTTCCTGTCTTGATAATTTGTAAACATGTGAAGGTATGTTATGCGCAAACATGAGAAAAACTATAAAATGGTAAACAAACTGATACTAAAGAATAAGTTTGCTATTGCTATTGCTCTCGAATGAGTTATAAGATTTTTTATACAAACCAAATTTACAGCAAAGGGCGTACAATAAATCCTCACCATAACCATCAAAAACCTTCAAGCGGGCACCTTCCGAAGTTGTATATCCCAGGTGATATGACACACGGGAACATAAGTAAAAAAATATGATTGCAACAGTAATATCCAGTCAATTATAATCAGCTTTTTGAATCACTGTAGCTACTTCTCTCATTTGACCCATTTGGCATTAAACACAAAAAAAAAAAATCAACGATCAATTCCTACTAGCTATAAATTGATAAAATAATCAGCATGATTATATAAAACAGAAGAATACTTGCCTCATCAATGCTATTTACGCCTCCATTAATCGTAAAACGGAGGTCTGGAAAGTCACGAATACTTTTCACTGCAAGTAATTAGGGTTTTAGGAATTTGGGAGTAATTTGGAGATACTTTGCAGTAGACCTGCAACAAATTAATAGTTTTCAACAACCTTATACCCCAAATAAACAGAAGAGTAGGATAGGCTAACCTGCAATTGATAAACATTACTTATTTAAGAGCGTTGAGTTACGATTATTACCAATTAGCATTTATAGAACACTATATGTGTCCCATTGATAAGTGAGAATCAACACGTATTTTTCATCAAGGATTTACAAAGGAAATATGTATAACCCGAGTCGTTTTCCCAACGAAGGATTGAATGGAATTTGTGATCTCGATTCGTGAAACGTGTTTGAATAGTGAGAATAAAGAGATTTTGGGTTTTTACGCTAAGTTTGATGAACATAAATTAAAAATGACTTAATAATCAAAGAAAACGATAAACTAAAGAACTCGTAGCTCAAAACGTAAAGAAAACTTAAAAACGCGTTTAAACAGGGAAATCCCGAGCCTAAACGTCAAAATGATGAAATTCTAACTCTACGGGTACCAAACTAATTTTCCTAAATTCTAATTAATAAAAGAAAATTTTAGAAAAAAGAATTATATTTTTCTGATTATTATTTAATTTACTACGAATTAAAAACTAATTTAAAAAGAAAAATAGATTTAAAATACTAAATGTAAATAGAAAATTACGAAAAAATGCAGGAAAGTGCTAAATGCTATTCTGATCCTAGGAAAAATAAAATGGGGACAACTGCTTATACGAATAAGCAGTTATTAAGCAAAAATAGAAATAAGCTAAAGATGGAACAATGGGTTAAATAAAAAAGAAGGAAATGAATAACCAGACAAAGACCCTAGGGTAGTTGGTTATGGTGTGGTGTTGTGAACAAGAGATCCAGGGTTTGAATCCCTGGACTCTCCTTTTGCTAAACTATTTTTTTTTCTTTTTTAAAACTCAATAAGCACATGACAATAAGCATTTTTACTAACTAAAACTTTTTTCTGAATCTTAAAATTAAGCACATAAATAAGCCACAAAGATTGGGCAGTTGAAAAAAACAAGAATAAGCTAAGGCTTGAATCCAAAGGGCTGAAAAAGCTATAATAAGCTAATGTGAAACTGAAAATAAGCTAAACAACTAATATAAAACTAAAAAGAAAACTGAATAAGCAATGAGTAACAAATAATAAGCATTAAATAAGCACAAAATAGGCCAAAAAAAACTCTGAGGTCTGCTGATATCAGCCCTGGTGCAGGGCAAATGAGGCCTTTTTTGAGCTTATATTTAAGCTCAAAGATGAAGCTTAACAACTGCAAAAGCTAAGAATCTTAACACTCATATACCAATAAGTAACTAAGGACAAATTCAGGTCAATAAAAGCTTAATCTCAGCTTAAAAATAAGCTGAGAAAAGGGTGGTTGGGACTGAAGTGTTCTGATATGCAGGGCATCAAAGTATAACTAAGGTACATTTAAGCTTATAAAAAGCTCAAATAAGCTCAGACTAAATCTAAAATCCATGAAATAGTATGATTCAACAACCAAACTCTAAGGAAAACAAAAATCAAGAACTAAATACCTCCAACTAGATCAAAACCAGACTTTGCAATCCTTCTCAGAACTGAAATTATGTTCTGAAACAGCAGTTTCACCAAAATGAGGCTAAATAGCCTCAAATCAACTTCATACCAATCCAGCTCTTGAATTTTCACTTGAATACCTATATGAAACAGAAATGAAGCAAAAACAAGCACTAAATATGTGGATTCCTATAATAAGCAGTCTTGAACAGTGCATAATTTAAATCTAGCAAAATCAAACTTAAGGTTATCTAAACCTTCAAAACAAATCATCTACTCCTACAAACTACTAATCTAGACTTAATTAAGCATACTCAAACTAAATCCAAAGGCAAATGAACAGTACCTATTCATTTGACCCATTTTGACCTCAATTCCAAATAGTCCTTTATTGCAACTGTATTGGCTTTTTAAACTAAGGCAGGCAGAATAAAGTTAATTTTCTTAGAACTAACAACCTACAAACTACATTAAGACTCAATCAACAAAAGGCAATCACAATTAAGTACCAAAATAAGCTGAATAAGCAGTTTGACCATCTGTTGACTTTTTGACCTTTTGAGATAAAACCGAATTTGAAACAAATTAACTATAACAGAAGCTAGAATAAGCTCATGTGAGCTTAATGAAACAAGAATGAGATCTTTTAAAGTTTAAATAACAATTGATTCGAAATACCGAATTACCATTAATCTTGAATTATCACTAAAACAGTACAATGCTTATGAACTTAAGTTAGAACTGAAATTAAGATTACATTAATCTGATATTAAGCTACAATCTAAATGCTTATCTGAATTCGAGTTTAATAACTAAATTACACTAATTCTACTCCTAATTAACTAAAAACTAACTCACTCCCAAAAGGGCTTACAAAAGATCTATTTATACTAAAACTATTAGGGTTTCTTCTTCTCTGATCAATTGTGGACCCTTGGATTGGTGGGTTTTAATCTCAGCTCTTCATTCACATTTTTGGCGGGAAATGGTGCTAAGTGGATTGCCAGCTTGGATTGGCATCACGTGAAGAGGTACTAGGAGGGGGAAATAGAGTGGTTGAAGGTACAAGGAGGGTGGTTAGGGCAGTGTTCTTGGGAGCAGGGAAAGGTGGTGATGGGTATGGGGAAGGAGGGAAAGGGATAAAAGTCTGACTTGGTGGGATTAGCTAAAAAGAAAAGATCCGGGTGTGGGTTTTATTGGATTGGTTTTTCTTTTTTTTGTGGGCTGGGATGGGTTATGGTTTAGTTTATTTTTGGGTTTAGGTTATTTAGGATTAGATTTAGGATTGGTGTTAAGTTAAAGGACCAAGTTTGCCAAATTCTGAAAATTATCTCTAAGGACCATTTTTGGCACTTTGATATTTTTGGGAGTTGACTTTTGATAACTTGAGCAATATCCCGGTCCAAACTCGTAAATTTCTTCCCCGTCCTCGGCTTTTCACGATTTTCCAATATTGTGCTCGGTTTTGTCCGTTTTTGCCCCGTTTTCAATCCTTTTGTACCTGAAACACATAAAACACAAACCAAAAATATTTGCAACAATATTTGATCTATTTGGGTGTTTTTGGTCATTTTTGTGTCTTATATGGGTATAAAATGATGAGTAAATAGGCACTCATCATCCCCCCACACTATCAATTGCTAGTCCCTAGCAATCCGATCATATAAAGTAATGAAAGGATCAAAAGAATACCAAGCATACCCCGTTCTGACTTTTTATTAAATGCAAGAAATTTAAACTAGAACTAAAATAGATAAAATGCTTGATTTCCAAAAATGGTATCATGGAACGGGATTCACACAAAATGGGTGTCTCCAGGGAATTGTAATCGTCATCCTCTTTTTTATACTCTCAACTAAGCTTAAACTCAATGTGCAAATGTTTTTGTAAAATGCTAACACTACTTATTGATCACAAAAATCGACGTTTTTATAAGATTTTGACTAATACTAGGTGAAAGATAGATTTAAAATTTACAACAAGCAAGTTTCAAAACTTTATTCAACACATGCATCTTTATTTTTGCAACATCAAAACTTATTGCATTTTGCAATATCATTCCATTTTTGCATTTTGCAATATCATTCCATTTTCTTTTCTTTTCATTTTCTCATTTTTTCATTTTTCATTCATTTTTTTTTTACTTGTGCAACATAAACTAACGGAGTTTCACGGGAACCAAGACCTTACACCTTCCAGAATAAAGGATCCAAGGGTCGTTACAACGGAGAGTTCCAAGACTCTAAATATTCCTGAAATTAGGATCCAAGGGTGTTAGACCAAGACCTCACACATTCCTGAATTAGAGGTCCAAGGGCCGGTGTAAGAGGGTAGCCAAGACCTAAACGCCTTCCGGAAATAAGGATCCAAGGGCCGATCTTGAACCGTAGCTTTTTTAGCACATACATTTATTACTTAACTTTTGCAACTTTCAAGCAACGTATCACTTTCATTTTGCATTATTATGACATATGCTTGTTCCGAAGTTTAAATAAAGCTTTGAACTAGTATTTTTCAAAATTGTATAAAAAAAATGATTTTGTGTGTTCAAATGTTTGAAAATAAGCACTTATTAAGTCAGATTAGTTATCTCCTGGGAGGAAAAGCCATAGATTACTTATATAAGCTCTAAAGAAAACCAACTATTCTACGCTTAGCATTTTTATTTGCACATATCGTAAAACCTTAGCCTAATCGTTAAGGAAGCAGCCAGATCAATACTCTGGCAGAGTCGGGATTCCCTTTGTTCTAACCTAATCAAGACTAACCTTTTTTTTTCGCAATTTCTTATTCAAAAACGATAAAAATTTTAAAATTTTTGGTCAAAACGGGGGTACTAGGGAACTAGAAGGTGCACATGTGACAAAATTCGCGAGAATTCCCCCCCACACTTAGAATTGAATATTGCATTCAATATTTAAAATACCGGCTACTATGCCGACACTTAGAATGTAAAAAGGTAATACTAATAGCCAAGCGTGGAACAGAAATCTCCGTTTTTCACAAAAAGGACATTGTCAAAACTGGGAGTATTAAACCAAGGATTAGGTTCTTGATTCCACGGTTGACATTCATAATCGTCATGATGTAACGCCCCGTGACCACTATTACCAGAAATGTTGACTTTATACGCGGAAACGAATGACTGAAATGGACTCATACAATTTCTTTAATTCATGACCAGAACGTATGACATTTGACCTTCTAAACATGCTTGCAAAAACATGGAATCGAAGACCCTTCAAAACATTTCACACAACATTTTCTAAAACAATCAGACAACCCTTCTGTGACCTAGATACGCCGCATCCTTTTTAAGGATACGCCGCATCAAAGCTGAGAGACAATACGCCGTATCAATCTGAAGTGATACGCCGTATTATCCTAAACCTATGATACGCCGCATCTATTAACTTAGATACGCCGCATCGACCCACTGAGACCGAAATTTACAAGAAATGGCTACGTTGCGCCGCATCCCAACAGGAGATGCGCCGCATCACCTGATACGCCGTATCTCATAGGAGATGCGCCGTATCTACCCTGCACCACAGAAATCCTGGACAGACCCTACTGATCAAAATATGCACAATCAACAGCCTCGGCTGGAAACCCGACCTCCCGGACTCGAAACTTGACGAAACTTTCCAGAATCCTTTAATATGACCGTAAACTTAATTTCATGCAAAAACATCATCCATTAGACCACCCGTAATAGTATCTCAAAATTGGACGGATTATGCACGAATACTCAAATGACCCATTACACTACCAAACCATTTATACTACAACCATTTCACAACTAACTTGACCATAACCATCAACTTAGCATATCAAAAGCGTTTCATACATACATGACCCATTATCATCTCAAAATGGGTAGAAATAGGCTTATACCAAACACCCCTTAAATGTGTACTTAAACCATACAAGTTCTAATTTAGACTCCATATAAACACAAGACCGTGAACTAACAAAATGACCATATGAAAGAAGTGTACCCACGACACAAAAGAACACTTGGGGCTTCCAACCTCAATATGCTTGGTCCAAAAGAGAACGGTCTTCTACTACATAAACTCTTACACCTTATCCTTACCTTTGCTCGATCCTTCGATACCTATCAAGAAAAACATCACAACTAAACACGTAAGCGAAACGCTTAGTAAGTACATGGCATAACAAGCTAAACATCATATATAACCATAACTAGTCTAACCACTAGTTAAGCTAGCGATATAGGGGCACTTACCTCTCATCGACATAGTCGACCTAAACACAATCAACCCATAAGGTTGAACCTCATCCCATAGTTAGCCCAACGACTAACTAAGCTACACCTAGAATGGATCCATACTAGCTAAAGCACCCTATACCCTATCCTTCATCATTACCATGTAAACAAACATGATAAAGCTAACACATAAACCATTATCATACCAAGATATGATAAAGCTACACAAGACATGCTATAACCAATGTACTTACCTTAATTCTTAAGCTCAATCAAACAAATCACTAGCTTCCCCACTTCTTACTTGCTTCCTATAACACAATCATATCAAGTTAGAGACTAATTAACTAGCTAATCATGAATTTATCAACACTTGATCATTATTGTAAAACCCAAAAATTTGAAAGCATGGTAAAAGACCAAAATGCCCCTACAACTTTGAAATTTAATTAAAGCTTATATAACTAGCAATTAAATTACAAAACCTATGGAATTAAACCATATGTGACATGAAATAATTATGAGGTATCAAATAATAATTGTGCAAGCCACCAAAAATGATTATAGCACATTATATAGTTCCTTGAACCGAAAATCCATAAGTATGCATTTATGTTTATTTTTAAATTATTTAAAAGCATGGATAATATCAAATAAAATAAGGAAAGTATATAAAATAAATGGTGATTGATTTGTTAGAGGTTATGGCCGAATTTTGCTTCCTTCCCCCTCCTATTTCTCGGCTAAAACAAGTTATATAATAATTCATATATTTTCCTTCCTCAAAACAAAACCGAAAACACCAAAAACCCTAACTAAATTCACCACCTATCCATCCGAATTTTTGGAGCTTCAAGGCTATTTTTCCTGTGATCTTTAGCATCCATAGAAGCCTAGAAAAATAAGTTTGGAGTTTCTCTTGGCCAGATTCGATCGGTGTAAAATTCTTCCTTGTCGAATGTCATTTTTGAGGTATAATTCATTTTGCATCATTCGATCATTTTAAAATTCTTTTGTTATTTTTCCCATGTTCCTCACATCATATGTGACCTGTGAAAATTGGTTTCATGATTTTTAGATCGTTTTTGAAGTCGTGGTGATTTTTGACCCGTTTTGGCTAATCGCGTACAAAAGAATTCGTACACCTCATTTCACACGTTCGAATCTCTTTGTGGTAATTTTCTCAGACCCTATATATGTTAAGAACACCAAATAAAATGTTAAAGTCGATCCATGCATGATCTAACAATTATTTGTGAATTAATCTTAAAAAGTGTATAAAACATAAATATTTCAATCCGATTTTTGAGGCTTCTTATTTATTTTATTTGGACTCTACATGATCATAATAATCTGAGAAAAATGTTATTTCGAATTGTTGGGGCCTAATCGAATTATTTGTGGATTTACCTAATTTACCGATTTAAAGGAAATTAAAAGAAAAAGAAAATATAATGTAATTCGAATTAGGGTTTATAAATTAGGGCTTGATTTTGAATGATAAATGATGTTATAATGATTAAATGATGATTTAGTAATGATTGGTATTTTTAGGGCTAGAGTTTTGGTTAATAAAATGTTATGCGATTTGAATTTAAATGTTAGGGGGTGTTTTGTAACTTTTAAAACTCAAGGGTTATTTTTAGAACTTATTTTGGGACATGTACTTACTGTATAAAATATAAGAGGAGGGGGTTTAGTGTCATTTTTGTATTTTAAAGGATTAAAATGTTTTTAGGGTTTAATATTGATTCGAATTGTAAAATAATTAAATAGAGGGACTAAACTTGCAATTTCTGGAAACTTGGTGCTGTTTTGAGTAATATAATATGTTCAGGGGGTTATGTGTTAATTTGGTGATTTAAGGGGTTAATATGTAATTATTAATAATATAAAGTTGAAATTGTAAATTAAGGGACTTAATATGTAACTTTGAAAACTAGAAGGACCTATTGTGTAAATTCTGTAAAATTGAGGATACATTCTTATAATATGATATAATAAGTGATCATTGTGAAACTTTGATAAATTAAGGGTCTAAAGTTTAACTATGAATAATTGAAGGGCTAAAGTGTAACTTTTGAAACTAAAGGGTGTAAAGTGTAAATTGTGAATTCTTAAGGACCTAATATGTAAATGTAATAAAGGAGACCTTAACTTCAGTAATAATGATTTAACTAAGTATGTTGATCCAACTTTCTAAATGGAAACTTTCTAAAAGAAGAAACTTACTAATTTTGGAAACTTACCAAATTTGGAAACTTACTAAAAAATGAAAAGCTGCTAAAATGGAATGTTAGAGTAAACCTATAGTAATACTCTTCCATATTCCTTTAGGTGTGAAGAAGGAAAGATTCTGAGCCGTTTCCATTTCTGTGCTTTGTTTCTGTTTGTGCTTTCGTCATAAGGTACAGATATTCTGACCTTTCTTTTAAGGTTTCTCATGATCTCTTTCGTATTCTGATCCGTTAGTTTCTGATTCGATTGCTATGATTCCCTTTGCTTGAACCTTCTATGTTGATCCCATTTAATATGACCTCTGATATGAAGCTATGTTATGAAAACCTTTTCTAATCATACCTTGAAAATGTTTTGAGAAAAACTATTTTAAAAGATGTTGATAAATGAGGCGAAACCATTTTTATATAAATGTTACTAACTCTTATGAAAACTATTTTTGGAAGACTATTTTGATGAAAAACCTTTTTGAAAGATTATTGTTATGAAAACCACTTTAAAGGATCGTTTTATAGAAATCATGAATAAAGGATTGTTTAAAATGGACTTTTGATAGAAACTTTGAAATGAACTTTTGATCTGAACCTTGACTTGATTATTTAATATGAACCTTGATCTGATAAACTCTGATTTGGACATTTGGCATTACATCTGATATATCTGTTATGAACCCTCTGTTATGAACCTATTATGATGAACCCTGGATTATGACACATCTGATATGATATGATATGACTCTTAGTTTGATACCCGAGCCACCTTTCTGTTACCTAGCCAGGAAGGTAACCTGGCCGTGTCTGTGATGCACCACTGGCATGACTCATGTGTGGGTGAGTGATTCCTCACACCGTCCCCATTCTGATTATGATATGCGCATTACTTTGATTATGATTATTTATGTTTCTGGGGGGCGTATGGATTGCAATCCTAGATCTGATCTGTTTAGTGGATTTAATCTGATATGATATGACTTTTCTGGTGACTGGTGCTGTGTGCAATACACGCCTTTCACATATATCTGGGAGCTAGCTACTCCATTTGAAGAATGAGGACACCCCTCATATTATCTGATTATCTGAGAGGTCTCCCCTCTATATGATTATGAAGATTTATGGTTACACTGTTATGATATGATATGATCTGTTTCTGGGCTCGTGGTGGATGACTATCCTAAACCTTTACTCTTGTACCTTGTTTATATCTCATTCATTATGCTACATCTGATTATTTCCGTTTACTTTCGTTTCCGTTTATTATATATCTGTTCACTGGGCTTTGTAAGCTCAGCCGCACGTTTTCTTTTCGTGTGCGGCAGGTTTTAGTTGGAAGATGAGTACGAGTGAAGAGACTTTTGGACTTAGAAGACTTGATAGTTTTGGGCCTAGAGATGATTAGAAGTTATCTTATTGTTAGAATTGTATTCGCCTTGTAACCTTGTTATTTCAGTATTTCCTTTGTAACCCTTGAGAATCTTTGTATTACTTTTGAATGTATGCTTTGTTATATCTGATATGAAACCATTTGCGTGACATCTTTACCCTTGTCGGGTTGGGGTGTTACAATTATGGTATCAGAGAGACAGGCTGCGATTTCGTAATACATTTACCCTTGACCTGTGTAAGTTAGGACCACTAAGCTTTCCCTGTAGGCACTCGTAAGTCAACCTTTGAAGATTGCTTTAAGATTTCCCATAGGAACCTAAGTTTTGACCGGTGAGGAATGAGTAGACTATAAGGCATTTGTTTAAGCATCATTGCTTCCGTATCACTCTGATTCGTGCCTTGCTTTTAGTTAGGTCCTGTTGATACCACTTCTGGAAAGTGAAAGCTTACGTTTTGCACCACCTAAGTTATTGAACCTGATTAAATCTTGAAGGCATTGAGGATTTCATAATAATGGCCTGATACTATTTGATCCTTATCTTCAAATCCCCTTTTAATCATTTTGATAATGACCCGCATTTCACTCTGATTCTTTTGTTAATCACTTTGACGCCTCTTCAGGCAATCCGAGAACCTCTATTGTAACACCCCAACCCGACAAGGGTAAAGATATCACAAATATATGGTTTCATATCAGAACAACATAGTATCCATAAATCAAAATAGCGGAAGTCAATACATAATCCAACAATAAGTCAACATGACTTATATCCAAAATGAAAGGAAATAAAAGAAGTACATAAGTTCAATGCCCAAACAATGGCAACATAAAGTCTGAAGAAAATCAAATGGTAGATAAGCTATAAAGAACAAGCTCCACTCAAGTGCACTCAACCCAAAGCCATGCCCAACTCCTAGCTTAATTACCTGCCGCGGGAAAAGAAAACGCGGCTGAGCTACTAGAGCTCAGTGAACAGATATAACGTAACAAGCAGTAGCATAAAGAATCATACATGAGTAAATGAGAATGGAAGCATAAGTACATGATACAAATACATGGTAAGAATACATGGTGTCACAATGGAAAGAACAAAGGTATATGGTAAAGGAATGTCAGTAATCCACTACGAGCCCATAACATGAAATCATAATCATAATCATAACCATAACATGTAGAGGGGAGACCTCTTAGTATCCTGTATATATATATATATATGAGGGGTGACCTCATCATGGGTTTGGAGTAGCTAGCTCCCGGAGTGTGAAAGACGTGTATCGCACACACCATCAGTCACCATGAATATCATAACATAATATAACATAACATGTACATGAACAAATCTAGGATGCATCCATACGCCCCAGGTGGCCATAATCTGCCTCTACGTAAACATAACATGCAGGGACGGGACAGGTCATCACTCTCCTGCCCTAGAGTCATGCCATCGGTGCATCGACTGACATGGACATGAAACCCTCATGCCTAGTGAGTGGCTCGTAGTATCAAACTGAGGGTAAAGGTCAAGTATCATGGGTCATGTTTTAAGTTTTACTTGCATAGGTCAATATCATGTTTCATAAGTTCATAATCATGGTTCATAAATAAAGGTTCATAAGCAAAGGTTCATGGTCAAGGTTCATAAGCAAAGGTTCATGAATGAAAGGTTCATAATCATAAAAGGTTCAATATCATGGTGGTTCAATAATCGAGGTCATAATAAGAGAGTGAAGGCCTCTTATCAAAGAAGCAGAATATCTGTACCTTATTGCTTGACGAAGGAAAGACAATGAATAAGATGACAAAAGCACAGGTCACTCCCTCTTCACACCTAGAGGAGTAAAGACATGATTACTAAAGATCCCACTTTCCATATTAAGTAACTTTCTATTTTTAGCAGGTTTCCATTTTTAGAAAGTTTCCTTATTTAGTAATATTTCCATAATTATAAATTAGGTTAAGTTAATATTAGTTTTATACAAGTTTACACTTTATACCCTTGAGGTTTCATAATTTTACATGTTTAATCCCTTAATTCAATAAAGTTACATGTTAAATCCTTAATTATCCATATTAACATATTAAGCCCTTGGTTTTATTAATTTACATATTGTACCCTTAAAATAGGTGATGTACGACTTATAACCCTTGGAAAATATCTTTTACAACTTTAGTCCCTCATGTTATAACAATTTCATAATTAGTCCTTATTTATATAAATCATCCTTTAATTAATAAGAATTACATATAAACCCCTTAATTTATCAAAATGACACATGGCCCTTTAAATATGTTTATTTATATGACAAAACCATAAGTTTCCCAAAATGACATTTTTAGTCCCTCTAGTTAATTAATTAAAATCGATTACATGTAAATATATATATATATATATATATTCAAAATAAATCCCTAATTAATTATTTTGGCATACAAGTTCCTTCTTAAATATTTTTATTCGACTTCCACAGGTTTTAGAAGTTCCAAAAGTGCCCCCTTAAGTTTTAAAAATAACAATTCGATCCCCAAACTTATTTAAACAAATCGTATACTCATTTTATAGATCAAATTCAAACCCTAGACAATCCAAATAATTATGTCATGATTACATATCAATTACCACACTACAACAAACCCTAGTTTACCATTTCAAACCCTAATTCGATCGGACATGATTTTCCCAATTTATTTTCAAAATCCGGTTTCAATTTTAATTCGAAAAACAATTCTAGAGGCCATGATAAATTAAATACATATTTTTCTTATGATGACATAATCATATTGTGTCCAAAAAAATTACCCATAGGGTTTAGTTCAATCGATTACATGTATTTTAGAATTTAAGGGTCGATTTCTAGATTAATTCACAAACGACATAAGGATCATGCATGAGTCGAATAGCACAATTTATATGGTGTTCATACTGATCATAGAGTAAGGGAAAATTGTCAAACCAAGATTCGAACGTGTAGAAGAAGCCAAATGAATTATAGCACTCGATGGGGTTCCAAATTCACCACGACTTCACGAGTTCTTTCACAACCTTGAAAACAATTTTCATAGATCATATTCGACGTGAGGAACATGAGAAAAATGCAGAACGAATTTATTTTGGCTCGTATGAATTATTTTAGAATATACCTTATACGTATAGCGCGACTAGGAAATTAATTCCCACGATCGAATCAGCCACCACCAGCCTCCAAGCTAATTTTCGTAGGTTATAAATGAGTAATAGAACGTGAGAAAAATGATAAATGGAGTGTACAAAAATCGTAGCATCGATTTGGAATTATTACCTTCAAAACAAAAGTTCGACAAGGAGAGGTTTGCCACGAACGAACTAGCCCACGAACACTTCTTGGATTATTTTTCTTGGCCTCTTAGGATTGTACTCGAACTCAGAAAAATAGTTTAGGGATTTGTGGTGATCGAATGAAGGCTAGAGAAAAGTGTTTGTGTGTTTATCTTTAATCGAAATTTTTGGTAGCAAGAATAAAAGGTGATGAATGGTGTTTTAATGCATAACCGGTCAAAGGGGGAGGGAAATAGGGCCAAAATTTCGGGATTTTGATTAGGCCCATTATTGGTTTTAATTATCTTTAATTACTTCCTAATTTCCTTAAATACTTATATTTAAATCATGACTTTGAATTTTAAAAATAATGTTAGGCGCCCAAGGGCATTTTAGTAATTTTCTTGGCTTGTATAAATGTTACATGGTGTTGTTAAAATTACTTGAGATCATAATTTGTTCATTGCTAGAAGTTTGGGATTTTATTTGTGCTTTACAAATGTTTTATTTAGGTTTTAAATTCCCAAGGGCATTTTGGTCATTTTACATGTTGTAGAATTTCAGGTATTACAACTTCTTCCCCACTAACAGAAAAATTTCGTCCTCGAAATTTGCAAGGACATGAGAAAGGAAACATGACAGAAATAAAACGGAACATACCAGATCAAAACATGAAATGAGGATAACTCGATCGTATTGATTCTTCGGTCTCCCAGGTTGCCTCGCGTGCTGGGTGATTCCGCCAAAGAATCTTTACAAAAGGAATGACTTTATTTCTCATGACGCGTTCCTGACGCTCTAAAACCGCTTCCGGTTCTTCAGATAAAGTCATATCGGGACGGATTTGATCAAACGGATAAGAAGCCACATGTAGAGGATGATAATTGTATCCCCTCAAAAGAGATACATGAAACACATTATGAACATGAGCCAACTGAGTTGGCAAAGCTAAACGATACGAGACTTCTCCGATAAGCTCCAGAATTTCAAAGGGTCCAATAAACCGAGGACTGAGCTTGCCCTTAATACCAAAACGTTTGACGCCTCGGAACGGAGATACTTTAAGAAATACCCGGTCTCCGACATTAAACTCTAGATCCCGACGGTGCTTATCCGCATAACTCTTTTGACGTGCCCGTGCCTCTTTCAATTTCTCCTTAGCCGTGGCAACCTTTTCATTTGTGACCTCAATCATCTCAGGTCCTTCAAGAATACGTTCCCCTACTTCATTCCAACATACCGGTGCTCTGCACTTTCGCCCATATAACATCTCAAAAGGTGCCATATCGATGCTCGCGTGCCAACTGTTATTATAAGCGAACTCTACCAAACACAGGTAATCGTCCCAACTACCCGTCCATTCCAATGCACACGCCCGTAGCATATCCTCTAATGTCTGGATGGTCCTCTCCGACTGACCATCAGTTTGGGGATGAAAAGCGGTACTGAACTTAAGACGAACACCCCAAACTTTATGCAATCCCTTCCAGAAGCGCGAAGTAAAACGAGGATCACGATCAGAAACGATAGAAGAAGGAGTGCCATGCAACCTAACAATCTCCTGCGTGAAAATCTCGGACAACTTACTAACACTGTAGCTCATACGGATGGGTAAGAAATGAGCGGATTTAGTTAGCCGATCGACGACCACCCAAATCGCATCATGCTTCCTACGAGTCAACGGTAAACCACACACAAAATCCATAGAAATTTCATCCCACTTCCAAACCGGAATCTCCAAAGGCTGTAATAACCCACTAGCTCTCTGGTGTTCAATCTTGACCTGCTGACAGGTCATACATCTAGCTACAAACGATGCCACATCCTGCTTCATGCCACTCCACCAGAATTGTTGCTTTAGATCCCGATACATCTTGGTTGAACCAGGATGTATAGAAAAAGGAGAACTATGAGCCTCAGTCAACAAGGCCTCACGTAGATCGGAATCATCAGGAACACATAATCGATCTCCACACCATACAATACCACTATCATCTACCCGAAACTCAGACTGCTTACCTTCCTCGACATTCTGCACAATAGCCCAGAGTTCACCATCGTCCTTCTGGGCTTCCTTAATCCGCAGCATCAGATTTGATTCCACCTTCAGACTCGCCCAATAACCACTAACGCCCTTTACACACATCTCAACCTCTAACCGCTCTAAGTCCTGAAGAATACGAGGCTCGATATTCATACTAGCAATCATACCCGATTTTCTGCTGAGTGCATCGGCAACAACATTCGCCTTGCCGGGATGATACTGGATATTAGTGTCGTAGTCTTTCAGAAGCTCCAACCATCTCCTCTGCCTCATGTTGAGCTCCTTCTGGGTAAATATGTATTTGAGACTCTTATGATCCGTGAAGATATCACATGATTCACCGTATAAGTAATGTCTCCATATTTTCAACGCAAATACCACAGCTGCCAACTCTAGATCATGGGTCGGATAATTTTCCTCATAGGGTTTTAACTGCCTTGAGGCATAGGCAATTACCTTCCTGTTCTGCATGAGAACACAACCTAAACCCTTCTTGGAAGCATCACTATAAATCTGGAATCCTCCCGAACCCGACGGTAAGGTCAAAATAGGTGCAGAAACTAGTCGTCGTTTCAACTCCTCAAAGCTCTGCTCACGCTCATCCGTCCACACGAACTTTTCACCCTTTCTCATCAACTGAGTCAACGGTAAAGCCAACTTCGAAAACCCCTCGACAAAACGTCGATAGTAGCCAGCTAAACCCAGAAAACTCCTGACTTCGGTTACCGTGGTAGGTCTTGGCCATTTTGTGATAGCCTCAACCTTCGCTGGATCCATGGTAATCCCATCTGCAGACACGACGTGACCAAGGAAAGTAACTCGGTCCAACCAGAACTCACACTTGGAAAATTTAGCGTATAATTTCTGCTGCCTCAGAATACCCAAAACAGTACGCAAATGCTGCTCGTGCTCTTCCGCCGACTTAGAATATACCAGAATATCATCGATGAAAACGATAACGAATTTATCAAGGAATTCATGAAAAACCCGGTTCATTAAGTCCATAAATACCGCAGGAGCATTTGTTAACCCAAAAGGCATAACCAAGAACTCATAATGTCCATACCGGGTACGGAAAGCAGTCTTAGAGATGTCCTGCTCTTTAACCCGCAACTGGTGATAACCAGATCGCAAGTCAATCTTGGAAAATACTTTAGCACCCTGCAACTGATCGAATAAATCATCGATGCGAGGTAGCGGATAACGGTTCCGAATAGTTATACGGTTTAACTCCCTGTAATCGATACACAACCGCATAGACCCATCTTTCTTCTTTACAAAAAGTACAGGAGCACCCCATGGTGACACACTTGGACGAATAAAACCACAGTCCAATAATTCTTCTAACTGTTCCTTTAACTCCTTGAGTTCCACCGGTGCCATCCGGTACGGAGCCTTAGAGATAGGCTCAGCGCCAGGAATCAGATCGATAGTAAATTCAACCTCTCTGGCCGGAGCAAGACCAGGAAGTTTTTCAGGGAAAACATCAGAAAATTCTCGAACAACATGAACAGTATTAATATCAGGACCTTCCGCAGAAGAATCTTTAACAGAGGCCAAATAACCTTGGCAACCATGAGATATTAGAGTCCTTGCTTTCAAAGCAGAAATAATTTTCACAGATTTTAGAGAGCGTGTTTCATGAAAAACAAATTCAGGCTGAGTTAGATCACCAAAAATTACTTTTCGAGCATGACAGTCAATGGTGGCTCTATGAAAAGATAACCAATCCATGCCGAGAATAACATCGAAATCAACCATGTCCAAAGGGAGTAGATTTGCCGAACGAATCCGGTCATCGAATCGTAGAGGACAATTTACATATTCATGATCAATAAGAGTACTGAGTTTCATGGGAGTAGAGAGGGATACTTGATTACTTAGTGGTGTTGGTAATATTTTAAGTTTCTTTACCAGATTCATAGATATAATCAAGTGTGTAGCTCCAGTATCAAAAAGTGTGAAAATAGCGTGATCACCAATATATAAAACGCCCGTAATCGTACCTGAAGACTGAGCCGCCTGGTCTCGAGTCATAGAATATACGCGGCCAGTGTTGGGTGGAGGGGGAGGTAGATAGTTCCCGGTTTTCTCCGGGTTTTGCTTGGGACAATCTTTCACACGATGCTCTGTCGAACCACATCCAAAACAAGTCCCAGAAGCCCGACGACATGGTCCATTGTGGCGCTTGCCACACGTAGTACAAATAGGATAAGTATATGAACCCCCAGATGCACCTCCCTGAGAATTAGAACCCGGAGCCCTGCTCTGCTGATTACCCCTAGCAGTCTGGTCTCTCCCCTGTTTCTGACTGGTGTTGCGTCCCGAGCGATCATCTCCCTGCCTAGGAGTGAACCTGGAGTCCTGCCCTCTAGTATCCGACCTCTTCTGATCATAGTTCCTGCCAGCCTGACCCTGATGGTCGTATCGTCGATCCCCCTGTCCACGAGAATCATAACTCCTGTCATTCCGGCCCTTAAAATCCTTGTTCTGTCCCTGAGTCTGAATCTTGTCCCCATCTCTGTTCCTCTTATACCCAGATCCCTGATGAAATATCTCAATATTGCGAGCAGCGTCGCAACATTCTGCCGGGTCTTTAAACTCATCATTAAGTATGCGGTCTAGTACCCACCTAATACAATAGTAGAAGAAAAAATGTATTAATGTCTATTGGTACCAACCATCAACTTAAATAGGTTACTAACCTCTTGAGTCCCCATTTGTATTGCCTAGCCTGCTGCTTAGAATCTCCAGCAAGAGGACCCACAAAACTCACTAATCTCTGAAACCGCTCCAGATACTGTCCAGCATGCTCAGAATCAAGCTGAGAGATAGTGTTGTACTCCCTAATGAACCTCTGCTGCTCGGAAGCAGGGAAGTACCGATTATAGAACGTGGTACGGAAATCAGCCCATGAACAACCGAGAACATATGCATCACCACCTTTAGCTTCTTTATGCGCTTTCCACCAGTTGAGCGCGTCACCTTCTAGTTTGAACACAGCCAGACGAGTCTTGAACCCGTCCTCACAACCTAACACCTCGAACAGTTTCTCCATGTGGGTGATCCAATCTTCTGCTGCCTGAGGAGTAGCAGCAGAAGTGAAGGACAACGGCTTGAGTTTATTAAAACTCTCCAGCCACCCATTAATAGTAGTGGGTCGGCCCCCACCACCAGAAGAACTGCCAGCACCCCCAGATGGACCAGCTCCACCACTGATAAGCCGGTTGACCACCGCCTCAGTGTTAAGGCCCGGTAGCAGACGGGCTACAGCATTAGCCACCATTTCCTCCAGATTGGGGATTTCAGCATCTCCTCCACTGTTATACTCCTGATGACGAGTGTTAACCATCTATAGAATTACGAAGACGATTAGTAAGGTGAAGCAAAATATGACAGAGCAGAATAAGGAAAAGAGTACGCGAAAGGAAAACCTAATGTCTACCCAATCCTCACAGGTCAAAGGCCTAAGCCAACGGTTTCGGAAACCTGTCTCTGATACCATAAATTGTAACACCCCAACCCGACAAGGGTAAAGATATCACAAATATATGGTTTCATATCAGAACAACATAGTATCCATAAATCAAAATAGCGGAAGTCAATACATAATCCAACAATAAGTCAACATGACTTATATCCAAAATGAAAGGAAATAAAGAAAGTACATAAGTTCAATGCCCAAACAATGGCAACATAAAGTCTGAAGAAAATCAAATGGTAGATAAGCTATAAAGAACAAGCTCCACTCAAGTGCACTCAACCCAAAGCCATGCCCAACTCCTAGCTTAATTACCTGCCGCGGGAAAAGAAAACGCGGCTGAGCTACTAGAGCTCAGTGAACAGATATAACGTAACAAGCAGCAGCATAAAGAATCATACATGAGTAAATGAGAATGGAAGCATGAGTACATGATACAAATACATGGTAAGAATACATGGTGTCATAATGGAAAGAACAAAGGTATATGGTAAAGGAATGTCAGTAATCCACTACGAGCCCATAACATGAAATCATAATCATAATCATAACCATAACATGTAGAGGGGAGACCTCTTAGTATCCTGTATATATATATATATGAGGGGTGACCTCATCATGGGTTTGGAGTAGCTAGCTCCCGGAGTGTGAAAGACGTGTATCGCACACACCATCAGTCACCATGAATATCATAACATAATATAACATAACATGTACATGAACAAATCTAGGATGCATCCATACGCCCCAGGTGGCCATGATCTGCCTCTACGTAAACATAACATGCAGGGACGGGACAGGTCATCACTCTCCTGCCCTAGAGTCATGCCATCGGTGCATCGACTGACATGGACATGAAACCCTCATGCCTAGTGAGTGGCTCGTAGTATCAAACTGAGGGTAAAGGTCAAGTATCATGGGTCATGTTTTAAGTTTTACTTGCATAGGTCAATATCATGTTTCATAAGTTCATAATCATGGTTCATAAATAAAGGTTCATAAGCAAAGGTTCATGGTCAAGGTTCATAAGCAAAGGTTCATGAATGAAAGGTTCATAATCATAAAAGGTTCAATATCATGGTGGTTCAATAATCGAGGTCATAATAAGAGAGTGAAGGCCTCTTATCAAAGAAGCAGAATATCTGTACCTTATTGCTTGACGAAGGAAAGACAATGAATAAGATGACAAAAGCACAGGTCACTCCCTCTTCACACCTAGAGGAGTAAAGACATGATTACTAAAGATCCCACTTTCCATATTAAGTAACTTTCTATTTTTAGCAGGTTTCCATTTTTAGAAAGTTTCCTTATTTAGTAATATTTCCATAATTATAAATTAGGTTAAGTTAATATTAGTTTTATACAAGTTTACACTTTATACCCTTGAGGTTTCATAATTTTACATGTTTAATCCCTTAATTCAATAAAGTTACATGTTAAATCCTTAATTATCCATATTAACATATTAAGCCCTTGGTTTTATTTATTTACATATTGTACCCTTAAAATAGGTGATGCACGACTTATAACCCTTGGAAAATATCTTTTACAACTTTAGTCCCTCATGTTATAACAATTTCATAATTAGTCCTTATTTATATAAATCATCCTTTAATTAATAAGAATTACATATAAACCCCTTAATTTATCAAAATGACACATGGCCCTTTAAATATGTTTATTTATATGACAAAACCATAAGTTTCCCAAAATGACATTTTTAGTCCCTCTAGTTAATTAATTAAAATCGATTACATGTAAATATATATATATATATTCAAAATAAATCCTTAATTAATTATTTTGGCATACAAGTTCCTTCTTAAATATTTTTATTCGACTTCCACAGGTTTTAGAAGTTCCAAAAGTGCCCCCTTAAGTTTTAAAAATAACAATTCGATCCCCAAACTTATTTAAACAAATCGTATACTCATTTTATAGATCAAATTCAAACCCTAGACAATCCAAATAATTATGTCATGATTACATATCAATTACCACACTACAACAAACCCTAGTTTACCATTTCAAACCCTAATTCGATCGGACATGATTTTCCTAATTTATTTTCAAAATCCGGTTTCAATTTTAATTCGAAAAACAATTCTAGAGGCCATGATAAATTAAATACATATTTTTCTTATGATGACATAATCATATTGTGTCCAAAAAAATTACCCATAGGGTTTAGTTCAATCGATTACATGTATTTTAGAATTTAAGGGTCGATTTCTAGATTAATTCACAAACGACATAAGGATCATGCATGAGTCGAATAACACAATTTATATGGTGTTCATACCGATCATAGAGTAAGGGAAAATTGTCAAACCAAGATTCGAACGTGTAGAAGAAGCCAAATGAATTATAGCACTCGATGGGGTTCCAAATTCACCACGACTTCACGAGTTCTTTCACAACCTTGAAAACAATTTTCATAGATCATATTCGACGTGAGGAACATGAGAAAAATGCAGAACGAATTTATTTTGGCTCGTATGAATTATTTTAGAATATACCTTATACGTATAGCGCGACTAGGAAATTAATTCCCACGATCGAATCAGCCACCACCAGCCTCCAAGCTAATTTTCGTAGGTTATAAATGAGTAATAGAACGTGAGAAAAATGATAAATGGAGTGTACAAAAATCGTAGCATCGATTTGGAATTATTACCTTCAAAACAAAAGTTCGACAAGGAGAGGTTTGCCACGAACGAACTAGCCCACGAACACTTCTTGGATTATTTTTCTTGGCCTCTTAGGATTGTACTCGAACTCAGAAAAATAGTTTAGGGATTTGTGGTGATCGAATGAAGGCTAGAGAAAAGTGTTTGTGTGTTTATCTTTAATCGGAATTTTTGGTAGCAAGAATAAAAGGTGATGAATGGTGTTTTAATGCATAACCGGTCAAAGGGGGAGGGAAATAGGGCCAAAATTTCGGGATTTTGATTAGGCCCATTATTGGTTTTAATTATCTTTAATTACTTCCTAATTTCCTTAAATAACTTATATTTAAATCATGACTTTGAATTTTAAAAATAATGTTAGGCGCCCAAGGGCATTTTAGTAATTTTCTTGGCTTGTATAAATGTTACATGGTGTTGTTAAAATTACTTGAGATCATAATTTGTTCATTGCTAGAAGTTTGGGATTTTATTTGTGCTTTACAAATGTTTTATTTAGGTTTTAAATTCCCAAGGGCATTTTGGTCATTTTACATGTTGTAGAATTTCAGGTATTACATCTATGGCGATGACGTACTGGATATGTTTTGCTAATTGATAAATATCTATGGAGTTTCCGACACTATTGATTTCGTTTTAACCATCTCTGTCCTTATGAGAAGTCTCGTGGTGTGTAACTATGAGTAAAAGAATGTTTTCTTCTTCACTTCTAATAATATAGCTTTGATTTGCGAACCGTCTCTCTTGAAGAGTTAACTTTGATTTTATTCTGACAAGGAAATTGTGGAATGATCAGTCAAATATTGACAACTACCCTTCTATGTCTCACCTTCAACGTTTGCAACAATTTTGAGCTCTCCACTACGATTTTGGATTGTTAAACCCTTTGCTATCGCTATTACTCTGGAGACGCGTGTGTTACTTTCACGGTTATGAAGTTTTCCTATAAACCATTTCGTACACCAATAAATGAACCTCATCGTAGAAGCTATTTGGCACCCTGAGTTTTCTGAACATGAACCTTGTATCGAACGTTATTTGGCACCCTGAACTTCTTGAACATAATCCCTGTTGGACGTCAAGTTTTTCCACCAGAGTATGAAGTAAGATTTGACATGATACCGAGAGATTCTAGTCACTAAACGAAGATGTCTTTCGGATCATACCTATTGACTGGAACAACCAGGAAGAGCAGCAATCGAAGACCAGGAAGTGAGTTACTTAAGTGTATCTTCTGGGCAGGTGTTAGTTCGTTCACGATAAAGATGATTGATGACTGGAGATATGTATGGGAGCTGAACCGTATTGCTGTAGGAGCCAATATTCCTCCACCCTTGAATGATTATGTATTTTTGTTTAAATTCAGAGCGCGAAGTTTCCTTTCTGATGAATTGATACTATTCTTGAAATCGCCTTCCGTATTCGTAAACGACCGCCATGACGGTAAATGACGCTTATTATATTAACTAAAGCTCTGACGATCTTGGTGAATTTGATAGATGATATTTCTCATGAATACTGGGCACATGGTCATTGTATGACTTAATGGTACATTCGGAGATGAGGAAGAACATGAAGAATCATTTTGCACCTTGATAGAGATTTGAGGATCATTTGTGTATTCTGAGAGATTGATGTTGGTTGAGACAACGGTGTTCCTTGCCTGACCTGGAGTTGACGACAACGGAGACTACCCCTAAGAGTGGAGACATTCCTTACAAGACAGAAGTGTTGGCGATGCAGAAGAGGAAATTCTAGTCAAGATGGCGAACATGGAGCTGATGAAGACATGCAGTCCCACTTCCCTATTCATCTTAGTTGTACTGAGATGAATTGAGAGCGGAAGCAGACTGGATGATGGAGAGATTTAAATATCGTGCCAGAAATCCACGTTGCTCCATCAACTTCCAAAAAGAACTGCAGGAGGCTCGACGACCCAGACACAAGTTTCCGACCTTGGTTTCACTTCCCAACGGATGGACAGCCGAAGACAGATCAACCGGACTTGAAGAGATTAGATGTGTTACATGAGCAGATTTTGAAACAGACCCTCTATACTTGGAATAATTGATTCTATGAAGACAGAAGTTTGGCGACTAACTTTCATTTCCATTGACCCTTTTAAGTTTCGTTATCTAGTATCAAGTTTCCTCTTATGATTTAAGTTCCCTAGAAGCACTTCTATTCGTGTTTACCTTTCGTATGATTCGGTGATGACTTTATTTTGAGGGATTTTGGCGAATTGTTGAAGATATGATGCTTGCGACGGCGTACCTCAATTCTGCTGGGCAATCTGGGATCTTGATACTCTTGCGGACAGTTTTGTTTCCTCTCTTGACTATGGCATTCGTTTTGTTGACCTCTGAGACTGTAGAAGTACTAGGTGGATTAAGATAGGTGGTTTTGATTGCGATTTGAGATAAAGTATGACCATCATGAGGGCACATTTATATGATGCCAGTATTATGACGTCTGGCCAACGTAATAATACTTACATCATATAACGTGCACTTGTTGTGGGCATAGGATATCTTGGGGGTACCAAAGAAGTTAGATTTTGATCTCTGTTGGATTATCTGTGATTAATGAGACCTAGGATTCATTCTACCTATGCGTTTAATCTGCTTTCATCGTTATACGATTGGATACGTTTGGATACTCGACACGCGTTTGTTGACCTTTGTGCTTCCGATAAGCATCTTGGATTCTGTTGTAGAACTTTCTACCGTCTGTTTTCTGTCAGCATGAATCCGATCTGTTACTATTAAATAGTACACTTACATTTTGCTATATGTACGTTTCGCATCCGCTGATTATATTTCATTATGACCTGCTATGAGTTGTTTGAGGCTTTTGATTTTGAGGAGCAAGACCTGTTTGTGTATGAGAATACCTATGAAAGGTTATACTGAAGCCGAGAATATTTGAGAATCTGAAGAGTTTTGAACTCCTATACTACTCCCATGTCCGCTACAATTCGATACGTTTTCATCTGATTTGACTATTCCTATTCCACGGACGAAAATCCGTCAGTCCTACATCTTCCCTGAAACCCTTCCGATGAGATACGTTTATCATCCATTACGCTTAATATATCTTCCCTGAAACCCTTGCTATATGTACGTTTCGCATCCGCTGATTATATTTCATTATGACCTGCTATGAGTTGTTTGAGGCTTTTGATTTTGAGGAGCAAGACCTGTTTGTGTATGAGAATACCTATGAAAGGTTATACTGAAGCCGAGAATATTTGAGAATCTGAAGAGTTTTGAACTCCTATACTACTCCCATGTCCGCTACAATTCGATACGTTTTCATCTGATTTGACTATTCCTATTCCACGGACGAAAATCCGTCAGTCCTACATCTTCCCTGAAACCCTTCCGATGAGATACGTTTATCATCCATTACGCTTAATATATCATTCTTTTGATGTGAATCCTGAGCGTTATGTCTTTTTGAGAAAATCGAAATTATTTGATCGGCAAGGTTGAGTCATGAGAAAATACTTGATTTGGAAGAACCTGCTCGGGCGTGAGAATGTTCTGTGATCAATTACAACTTTCTACGATTTCGTTTGACTTTGCGACTTCAAATTTCGAGGACGAAATTTTTCTGTTAGAGGGGAAGAGTTGTAAAACCCAAAAATTTGAAAGCATGGTAAAAGACCAAAATGCCCCTACAACTTTGAAATTTAATTAAAGCTTATATAACTAGCAATTAAATTACAAAACCTATGGAATTAAACCATATGTGACATGAAATAATTATGAGGTATCAAATAATAATTGTGCAAGCCACCAAAAATGATTATAGCACATTATATAGTTCCTTGAACCGAAAATCCATAAGTATGCATTTATGTTTATTTTTAAATTATTTAAAAGCATGGATAATATCAAATAAAATAAGGAAAGTATATAAAATAAATGGTGATTGATTTGTTAGAGGTTATGGCCGAATTTTGCTCCCTTCCCCCTCCTATTTCTCGGCTAAAACAAGTTATATAATAATTCATATATTTTCCTTCCTCAAAACAAAACCGAAAACACCAAAAACCCTAACTAAATCCACCACCTATCCATCCGAATTTTTGGAGCTTCAAGGCTATTTTTCCTGTGATCTTTAGCATCCATAGAAGCCTAGAAAAATAAGTTTGGAGTTTCTCTTGGCCAGATTCGATCGGTGTAAAATTCTTCCTTGTCGAATGTCATTTTTGAGGTATAATTCATTTTGTATCATTCGATCATTTTAAAATTCTTTTGTTATTTTTCCCATGTTCCTCACATCATATGTGACCTGTGAAAATTGGTTTCATGATTTTTAGATCATTTTTGAAGTCGTGGTGATTTTTGACCCGTTTTGACTAATCGCGTACAAAAGAATTCATACACCTCATTCCACACGTTCAAATCTTGATTTGGTATTTTTCTCAGACCCTATATATGTTAAGAACACCAAATAAAATGTTAAAGTCGATCCATGCATGATCTAACAATTATTTGTGAATTAAATCTTAAAAACGTGTATAAAACATAAATATTTCAATCCGAATTTTTGAGGCTTCTTATTTATTTTATTTGGACTCTACATGATCATAATAATCTGAGAAAAATGTTATTTCAAATTGTTGGGGCCTAATCGAATTATTTGTGGATTTACCTAATTTACCGATTTAAAGGAAATTAAAAGAAAAAGAAAATATAATGTAATTCGAATTAGGGTTTATAAATTAGGGCTTGATTTTGAATGATAAATGATGTTATAATGATTAAATGATGATTTAGTAATGATTGGTATTTTTAGGGCTAGAGTTTTGGTTAATAAAAATGTTATGCGATTTGAATTTAAATGTTAGGGGGTGTTTTGTAACTTTTAAAACTCAAGGGTTATTTTTAGAACTTATTTTGGGACATGTACTTACTGTATAAAATATAAGAGGAGGGGGTTTAGTGTCATTTTTGTGTTTTAAAGGATTAAAATGTTTTTAGGGTTTAATATTGATTCGAATTGTAAAATAATTAAATAGAGGGACTAAACTTGCAATTTCTGGAAACTTGGTGCTGTTTTGAGTAATATAATATGTTCAGGGGGTTATGTGTTAATTTGGTGATTTAAGGGGTTAATATGTAATTATTAATAATATAAAGTTGAAATTGTAAATTAAGGAACTTAATATGTAACTTTGAAAACTAGAAGGACCTATTGTGTAAATTCTGTAAAATTGAGGATACATTCTTATAATATGATATAATAAGTGATCATTGTGAAACTTTGATAAATTAAGGGTCTAAAGTATAACTATGAATAATTGAAGGGCTAAAGTGTAACTTTTGAAACTAAAGGGTGTAAAGTGTAAATTGTGAATTCTTAAGGACCTAATATGTAAATGTAATAATGGAGACCTTAACTTCAGTAATAATGATTTAACTAAGTATGTTAATCCAACTTTCTAAATGGAAACTTTCTAAAAGAAGAAACTTTCTAATTTTGGAAACTTACCAAATTTGGAAACTTACTAAAAAAATGAAAAGCTGCTAAAATGGAAAGTTAGAGTAAACCTATAGTAATACTCTTCCATATTCCTTTAGGTGTGAAGAAGGAAAGATTCTGAGCCGTTTCCATTTCTGTGCTTTGTTTCTGTTTGTGCTTTCGTCATAAGGTACAGATATTCTGACCTTTCTTTTAAGGTTTCTCATGACCTCTTTCGTATTCTGATCCGTTAGTTTCTGATTCGATTGCTATGATTCCCTTTGCTTGAACCTTCTATGTTGATCCCATTTAATATGACCTCTGATATGAAGCTATGTTATGAAAACCTTTTCTAATCATACCTTGAAAATGTTTTGAGAAAAACTATTTTAAAAGATGTTGATAAATGAGGCGAAACCATTTTTATATAAATGTTACTAACTCTTATGAAAACTATTTTTGGAAGACTATTTTGATGAAAAACCTTTTTGAAAGATTATTGTTATGAAAACCACTTTAAAGGATCGTTTTATAGAAATCATGAATAAAGGATTGTTTAAAATGGACTTTTGATAGAAACTTTGAAATGAACTTTTGATCTGAACCTTGACTTGATTATTTAATATGAACCTTGATCTGATAAACTCTGATTTGGACATTTGGCATTACATCTGATATATCTGTTATGAACCCTCTGTTATGAACCTATTATGATGAACCCTGGATTATGACACATCTGATATGATATGATATGACTCTTAGTTTGATACCCGAGCCACCTTTCTGTTACCTAGCCAGGAAGGTAACCTGGCCGTGTCTGTGATGCACCACTGGCATGACTCATGTGTGGGTGAGTGATTCCTCACACCGTCCCCATTCTGATTATGATATGCGCATTACTTTGATTATGATTATTTATGTTTCTGGGGGGCGTATGGATTGCAATCCTAGATCTGATCTGTTTAGTGGATTTAATCTGATATGATATGACTTGTCTGGTGACTGGTGCTGTGTGCAATACACGCCTTTCACATATATCTGGGAGCTAGCTACTCCATTTGAAGAATGAGGACACCCCTCATATTATCTGATTATCTGAGAGGTCTCCCCTCTATATGATTATGAAGATTTATGGTTACACTGTTATGATATGATATGATCTGTTTCTGGGCTCGTGGTGGATGACTATCCTAAACCTTTACTCTTGTACCTTGTTTATATCTCATTCATTATGCTACATCTGATTATTTCCGTTTACTTTCGTTTCCGTTTATTATATATCTGTTCACTGGGCTTTGTAAGCTCAGCCGCACGTTTTCTTTTCGTGTGCGGCAGGTTTTAGTTGGAAGATGAGTACGAGTGAAGAGACTTTTGGACTTAGAAGACTTGATAGTTTTGGGCCTAGAGATGATTAGAAGTTATCTTATTGTTAGAATTGTATTCGCCTTGTAACCTTGTTATTTCAGTATTTCCTTTGTAACCCTTGAGAATCTTTGTATTACTTTTGAATGTATGCTTTGTTATATCTGATATGAAACCATTTGCGTGACATCTTTACCCTTGTCGGGTTGGGGTGTTACAATTATGATCAAACATGAACCCTAATTCACCATTTGGGGAAGAACACTTACTTGATGGGATATGCAAATTAAAGCTTCTTGGATACTTAGCAATACTAGAAGATGATTGAAATGGCTTAAAATAATAAAGATGGAGCTTCCCTCCTCTCTTTCTCTAATAACCGATCTTCACAAGGATACCAAAAGAAACTCCTGGACATTTCTAAAATTATCTAGGCATAAATATTTAATAATTAAACTTTGCCCAATTGGCAATATTAGCCCTTCTAGTTCTATTCTTTCTAATATGCCCTCACATTTATTATTTAGCTACTAATATCACAAGACTTATAATATACAACATTTAATATTTACATAACTAGTACCTTATCGGGATACGGGTGTAACAATTCTCCCCTCCTTAAAATAAGATTTCGTCCTCGAAATCTACGCTTGGAATAAATGAGGATACTCCTTCCTCATCTTCTCCTCTAGCTCCCATCTAATGCTTGTACCTTTACGATGTCTCCATTGCACCTTCACTAACGGAATTTCTTTGTTTCGAAGTTGCCTCACTTTCCTTCCTAAGATCGCTTCCGGTTCATCCTTTTGTGAAATTAATTCCGGATCAATTTCGATATCATCTAAAGTGACCACACTAGCCTCATCCGCTAAACATTTCCTCAAGTACGACACGTGGAAGGTATTATGAATACCTCTCATTTCTTCGGGCAATTCCAACACATAAGCCACCTCGCCAACACGTTTCAAGATTTTAAACGGCCCTATAAACCGCGGACTTAATTTCCCTTTGTTTTTAAACCTAAAAACACCCTTCCATGGAGAAACTTTTAGCATAACCATCTCACCTACCTCGAATTCTATTAGCCTTCTTCGATTATCGGCATAACTTTTCCATCTATCTTGTGCCGCCTTAAGTCTTGTTCGAATCATCTCAACCTTTTCCGTCGTTGCCAACACTATATCCGTGCTAGCCAATTCCCTCCTTCCCACTTCTTCCCAACATACGGGTGTCCTACACTTTCTTCCATAGAGCATTTCATAGGGTGGCATGCCTATACTAGCATGATAACTATTATTGTAGGCGAATTCAACTAGGGGTAAATGGTCGTCCCAATTTCCTCCAAAGTCAATCATGCAAGCTCGAAGCATATCCTCTAAAGTTTGAATCATCCTCTCACTTTGCCCATCGGTTTGAGGATGAAAAGCCGTGCTCATATGAAGTTTCGTACCTAATTCTTCTTGGAAATCTTGCCAAAAATTTGAAGTGAAACGTCCGTCTCTATCGGAGACTATAGATATAGGTACCCCATGACGCGCGACTATCTCATTAACATAAACCTTTGCTAACTTATGAACAAGCATATTCTCCCTAATCGGAATAAAATGCGCACTCTTAGTCAAACGATCGACTACTACCCAAATGGTATCATTCTTCTTTTTCGTCTTTGGCAATTTCGTGATAAAGTCCATAGTAATCTTTTCCCACTTCCAAACTGGAATGTCTAAAGGTTGGACTTTTCTGTATGGCTTTTGGTGTTCGGCTTTCACTTTCAAACAAGTTAAACATCTTTCCACGTACTTCACGCAATCTCTTTTCATACCAGACCACCAATAATTTCTTTTCAAATCAAGGTACATCTTCGTAGCTCCCGGATGAATAGAATACTTCGATTTATGAGCTTCTTCCATGAGTAGTTCTTTAATATCGCTTCGAAAGGAATGTAAACTCTCCCATACCGTGTCTTAATCCCTCTACTGTCTTCCTCGAGATGAGGAATGTGAGAAGTGATACGTTCTTTCTCTTGATTCTCTTCTTTTAATGCTTCCTCCTGAGCAAATTTAATTCTCTCGAAAAGATCAGAGGTGACAATCATTCTCAAGGAGTGAATCCGCGTAACATCACTTCGGCCCTGATGACTTAGAGCATCCACTACAACATTCGCCTTACCCGGATGGTAGCGAATTTCATAATCATAATCTTTCAACAAGTCTAACCACCTACGTTGCCTCATATTCGGATCTTTCTTATCAAGGAAATACTGTAGACTTCTATGGTCGGTGTAAATTATGAACTTCACACCATATAGATAATGTCTCCAAATCTTCAAGGCAAAGACTACGGTCGCAAATTCAAGATCATGGGTCGGATATTTCTCTTCGTGCTTCTTTAGTTGTCTTAAAGCGTAAGCAATCACTTTACCCCTTTGCATAAGAACACATCCAAGACCGGAATAAGATGCATCACTATAGATCACCATGTCTTCGCTTCCCTCCGGTAACACTAAGATCGGTGCTTCACACAACCTCTTTCGTAAAGTACGGAAGGCTTCTTCTTGCTTCTCGCCCCACACAAAAGGAACATTATTCTTGGTGAGTTCGGTTAACGAGGATGAAATTTTGGAGAAGTCTTGAATAAACCGTCTATAATAACCCGCGAGTCCTAGAAAACTTCGAATTTCACCAACGTTTCTCGGCGCTTGCCAATTCATCACGGCTTCAACTTTTGACGGATCAACTTTAATACCATCGGGATTAATAACATGACCAAGGAACTGAACTTCTTGCAACCAAAATTCACATTTCGAAAATTTAGCATACAATCTTTCTTTTCTCAACGTTTCAAGAATTTCTCGAAGATGTAGTTCATGTTCTTCCTTGCTCTTAGAATAGATAAGGATATCATCGATGAACACTATAACAAATTTATCCAACATTGGTCTACATACACGGTTCATGAGATCCATGAAAACCGCAGGCGCGTTCGTGAGACCAAAAGGCATAACCGTAAACTCATAATGTCCATAACGAGTCCTAAAAGCCGTCTTAGGAATATCTTCGTCTCGAACCTTCAACTGATGATAGCCCGAACGAAGATCAATCTTTGAAAACCACCTCGCACCTTGAAGTTGATCAAACAAATCATCAATTCTTGGTAACGGGTATACATTTTTCACCGTGACTTTGTTCAATTCACGGTAATCAATGCACATCCGCATACTACCGTCTTTCTTTTTAACAAATAGAATCGGAGCTCCCCATGGTGAGCTACTAGGGCGAATAAAACCCTTGTCAAGTAACTCTTGAAGTTGACTCATTAATTCCTTCATTTCGGATGGAGCAAGACGATAAGGAGTTTTAGCAATAGGAGTAGCACCCGGAACAAGATCAATACGGAACTCAACTTGTCTGTCGGGCGGAATACCCGGCAAATCTTCCGGAAATACATCACGGAATTCATTAACAATCGGAACATCGTCGATACTTTTCTTCTCAAAACTCGTATCTACCACGTGTGCCATAAAAGCGAGACAACCACGTGATAAATATTTTCTAGCCTTCATTACGGAACAAAGTTTCAACTCGCCTTCCCTCTTATCACCATAAATCATCAATTCTCGACCACTAGGATTCACGACTCTAACGATCTTTTGTTTGCATAGAATGGCGGCATTGTGGTTGCTAAGCCAATCCATGCCAACAATAATATCAAACTCTCCAAGCATTATAGGGATTAAATCGATCCTAAAAACATTCTCATCGATCTCTATTTCTACATCACGATACACATTGGACACTACCACAACTTTACTATCGGCGATTTCAACTTCTACAGGTACGGGAAGCTTATCTAACGGAGTGGACAATTCTTTACTAAAGTTATAAGATACAAAGGACACGCTTGCACCCGAGTCATATAAAACACGAGCGGGTTTAGAATTAACGAGAATTATACCTGTGACAACATCTGAACCCGACTTCGCTTCTTCGACACTCATCTGATACACACGAGCTGTAGGCCTTGGAACTTCAACTTTTTCTCCTTTAATCGGTTTAAACGGCTTCGCTTGCTTGGGATTGGCCTTATGACATTCACTTATCTTATGTCCTTCTTCGTTGCACCCATAACATATTATCAAAGGCTTGGTGCAATCCTTGCTAATATGACTAGTATCCCCACATTTATAGCATCCCTTCATCCCGGATTTACATTCTCCCACATGGTTCTTACCGCACCTATTACACTTAGGAGGTAACTTTCCCGTGTTGTCCCTCCTTGTGAAATCGAACCTGCCTCGCTTACTAAATGTTGATGGATGATCTTGCTTCCTTTTTAAATCCTTTCTTCTCTTTGCCTTTCATTCTATCCAAGTCTGCTTCACGAGTACGTGCCCTACTTAGAAGATCCTCCATGTCGGTGCATTTGAAAGGTGACACTATCGTACGAATTTCATCCTTGAGCATCCTTTGAAATTTGTCAACTTTAAGCCTCTCATTATTAAGATACTCCGGGCAATATTGTACCATGTCACAAAACTTTCCCCACAACTCATTTACCGATTCATCAGTTTGCACAAGATAATGAAAAGCTTCTCTTATTTTATCAATTTCCTCCGCGGGAGCATACTCTTTCATGAACACTTCCTTAAATTGATCCCACGTGCACGATTCTCTCCAAGCACTACCTTTCTCGTTTGCCTTGCCTTCCCATCATACTTTAGCCCGTTCACGAAGGTAATTAGTAGCAAAGTTCACCTTATCCTCTTCTACACAACGACTCGTACGGAAAGCCCCTTCTATATCAGTAATCCATCTAGAACTCTTTAACGGATCGAGAGTCCCCGTAAATGTGGGTGGAGCACAAGCAGTGAAGTCACGATAAGTAGATTTCTCCTTCCCTACACCGGGTCTAGCATTCGAGTCATTCACTAATTCTCCACTCTTCTTAAGCTTCTCAATTTCTTCTTGAATTATCTTTCGCAAATTCTCGGTTGTTTTGTCGACATAGTAAGGCATAACATTTTCGATAGCCCTCCCTACTCTATTAGTCACCAACACGTCCAATTCTTTCAACTCATCTTTCGTAAAACTTTTAGGGTCAAGATTTTCCGGTAGTGGTATTGTTGTAAAACCCGCAAATTAACACAATATGAAAAGACTAAAAATGCCCTCGAATTAAAATCTTGAGAAACTTACGAATACGAATTAAATGAAATTAACCAAAGTTTAACTTGAATAAAAAACTATACATTATATGTTTGTTATAAAAAAAAAAAAAAAAAAAAAAGAGAACAAGGACTAGTGTTTGCCGCCCCCCCCCTTAACCAAAAGCATGTCCACATTCTTGATTGCTATATTGTGGCAAGTCCCTTAATATGATTTGAGCATTCCTAATATATCCTAAACATAATTTTCGGTTCTTATTATCACAATATACCGATCTTCAACTTTCACAACAAAGAAAAAAAAACCTAGCAAACTAAAAACATCGGCTGTCCTCTCCCTTGCTGCTGCCACGCCCTAAAATCCATCCAAGGAGCTCCAAATCTTGTTCTAACTCTTGTCTAATCGTCACAAGGTAAGCCCCTAACCTCTATGATGATCCATACGAAGTTTACACGTCAAAAACTAACCAAATCCATCACGTTTTGATGCTGTTTTTGGGCTGCTGTTGGCGCAAGAATAGGAGGAGGAAAAGAAGCCTTCGTGTGGTGTCTTTGATCCGTGTTGTGTTCGTGGTTTTCGTGGTCATCGAGGGTATCGTGTTCTTATTTAATTCGTATTCTTATTCCGTTGTTATAATCGAAATATATGTGTTATAAAATCAAAAACATTCACATAAAATCATGAGTGATAAAACTCTAAAACTATGTTTGTGAATTGGATACCACTTTTGGGTGTGAAATAATTGATGAGAATGATGTTAAATATGTTAATGAAGGATCAAAATATGTTATGGACTCAATTAAAAACGTTTGGGATGAAAAACATGTGATTTGGATATGAAAAACCCTAACTTGGTCAACTTGCTGTGTGGAATGTTTCTGAGTCCGAATTTTGTTCAACTTTGAAGGGCTATAACTTTATGATGGAATCGAGTGTTTGAGTGTTTCAAAATCCCTAAATTAAGTTCATTGAAATAGCTATCTGGAGAAATTTATTTTGTAATTTTTAGAGGCCTGGAAGTATACTTTTTGATTTTTAGAAAATTATATGTCTGGTCGGATTTGTGAGTCTGGAAAATCCGTCCGGGTTTTTGATTTTTAGTTTTCAAACCGTGTTGAGTTAGGAAGATTCCTTTGAACTGGGTAATCTATAAGATGTATTCTACTTCCTGGAATTTTAATAGATTTTTGTGAATTTTTATTAAAGGGTTTCTAATTGATAACTTTTCGTATAGTAAAATTTCTCAGAAATCTGGACGAGTTGAGAAAATGGATTTTTAGCACATACCTATACTACATAATAAAATCTGGAAAAATTTGGTAAAATACTTTAGACATATAAGCACTTCTGGGAATTTTTGGGAATTTTAATACTGAGTTCTTATATGATTTATAATTTATGGAAAACCTGACAAATTCGTACTTAAAACTGTGTGATGTTAAAAAAGGGTAAAATTGTGAACTAAAGGGTGTGATGTGTTTATTGTGTAACCTAAAGGGTGTAAATGGATATTTTGCTAAAAACCAAAGGTCATAACTTATAAAATCTGTAACTTGATGATATTTTCATATTATACCCTAAACTTATGATAATTACCTAATGAACCCTAAATTATGAAAACTACTACATGAACACTAAAACTTTGTAAAAGACATTAAGAATCTTGAACTATGAATATGATCATCTATACTACTTTGAATTAGCATACGGGAATGATATAACATAAAGTCACCTAATATGGAATGAGAACAAGAATGAAACCTTACGGTCCTATGAACTTATAAGAGAACTTGTGCTTATTTGTAGATCGGGTGAAGAGGGAGTGATCTCCTACTTGATTTGATTTTCATTTCTTGCTTGCGTATTTCATTAAGGTACAGATATTCTGACCTTCCTTGTAAGGTTTCTCATGATCTCTTTCATATTCTGATCCGTTTGGCCTTTGATCTGAACCTTTGCTATGTTTCCCTTCGTTATGATCTCTGATATGAACCTAGGCTGTGAAAACCCTTTTAATTATGACATGGAAATGTTTTGAGAAAGAGCTATTTTAAATGATGTTTACGAGCATGATACGATATTCCTTATATTTGGGATTTTATTAACTTTTATGAAAACTATTTTAAAGACTCTTTATGAGAAACTGTTTTGAAAGATCATTTCATGAAAAACTAATTTGAAGGATCATTTTTATGAAAACCATTATTAAAAGATTGTTTTAAATGAACTTTGATAGAAACCTCTGAAAAGTACTTTTGCTATAACCCTTTTATATGGACTTGTGATTATGAACCTTTGCTTATGAACCTTTGCCTATCAACCTTTGATTTTGAACCTTTGCTTATGAACCATGCTTATGAACCATGATTATGAACCATGATTATGAACTCATGAAACATGATAATGACCTATGCAAGTAAACTTAAAACATGATTCATGATACTTGACCTTTACCCTCAGTTTGATACTACGAGCCACTCACTAGGCATGAGGGTTTCATGTCCATGTCAGTCGATGCACCGATGGCATGACTCTAGGGCAGGAGAGTGATGACCTGTCCCGTCCCTGCATGTTATGTTTACGTAGAGGCAGATTATGGCCACCTGGGGCGTATGGATGCATCCTAGATTTGTTCATGTTCATGTTCATGTTATGTTATGTTATTCATGGTGACTGATGGTGTGTGCGATACACGTCTTTCACACTCTGGGAGCTAGCTACTCCAACCCATGATTGAGGACACCCCTCATATTTACAAGATACCCATGATGAGGACACCCCTCATATTTACAGGATACTAAGAGGTCTCCCCTCTACATGTTTATGATTATGATTATGCTTATGATTTCATGTTATGGGCTCGTAGTGGATTACTGACCTTCCCTTACCATGCACCTTTGTCCTTTCCCTTATGATGCCATGTATTCTTACCTTGTATTCTCACCATGTATTCATGCTTCCATTCTCATTTACTCATGTATTATTCATTATGCTACTGCTTTGTTTCCGTTATATCTGTTCACTGGGCTTTTTAAGCTCAGCCGCACGTTTTCTTTTCGTGTGCGGCAGATTTTAAGCAGGACGACGGGTTTGGGTATGAGTGAAGAGACTTTTGGATTTAGAAGACTTTGAGTAGAAGCCATTAGAAGAGATGTACTTATGGATTTAATAGACGGCTTTTATTTTCCTTTGTAACCCCTTTGTATTGCAAGATTTCATTTGTAACCTTTGAGAACCATTGTATTACTATTTGATTGTATGCTATGTTTATCTGATATGAAACCATTTGCGTAACATCTTTACCCTTGTCGGGTTGGGGTGTTACAATTATGGTATCAGAGACAGGTTGCGATTCGTAATACATTTACCCTTGGCCTGTGTAAGTAGGACCACTAAGTTTCCCTGTAAGCGCTCATAAGATAACCTGTAAGATTTGCTTTAGGATCTCCCTGTAGGAACCTAAATTTGACCAGTGAGGAATGGGTAGACTAAGACACATATGTGAGTATCATTTGCTTCCGCATCACTCTGATTCGTGCCTCTGCCCTTAGTTAAACCTCATCAGAAACTTTTCAGGAGTTAGAAGTTGTGCAACTTAAGCTTAGTAACCAAGTAAGTTTGGAATACCTCGGAAAAACCCACCTGGATACCTTACACCATGTAAGTTTCATTTTCAGATTTTGACATCCACCTCCGATTTGTTTGATAAGCTGTTTAACACCTTTCCGACCATGTCGTAAGCCATTCAATCATAATGTGTTCGACACATTTTGTGAATTCATTGCTTATGCTGAATGCGAATGTATCGTCCGATACTACTTAACTTTGCATAAATCCGTTACTACTCCTATGAGAATTCTGGTAATTATTAACCATGGATATAGGAAGTTATGTTCCTTTTCTTTTGAATGACGAATCTTGTTCTGCCAACCATTTCCTTTGGAAGGATATGATGCTATGTTACCTCTGTATGGATTTGTTAACTAAGCATGATGATGTTAATAACGGATATTCTGTACATCTCACTTTTGACAAATATACGATGTTCGTACTGCTGATAATACGCATCCTACTTACTGCTTATGCTAAGAAGCTGAACAAATCCCCACACTTGAATCATTCGTTTATCCATCTCAACACTTTTATTGAAACATGTGCTGGATTTCGATATATGAACTATCCTTCTGATTAGATGACTGTATTCGTTCTATGAATCCTTTGGTCTTGACATGTCTTATTGTGTGGTCTCTTATGTATAGACTGGATGACTATTTGTAAAGCTACCATAGACTACCGTATCTGAAATGTGATCTCAACAATTTATCTTACCCTATTTCGTTATGATGAATCTCTACACCTGAATCTGCTAAAGTTTTGCCACTATGGAAGCACAAACCCTGAACTCATATGATTATCAATTTTCCTGACAACCATCACTATTCACCCTTGGAAAGTTTCGCCATTAGAAATATTCCGTTGTACGAAGATTTTCCGGTATTTCAGGTGTAATATGAATTTTGCTCACCTCAGTGATTCTCTTGAAGTACTCTTGTTGGTCTATGAAGATGAAGTATGTGACGACGTATCGACTATTGTGCACCTAACCGTACCACTATCAGTAATCGTTATCCGTTTTCGCACATCAATGATTGATTTGGTCCTTCTTTTGAAACTTCGTATCTCGTTGCATCGTGCTAAATTTGAAGGGCTGAAGCAGCAACCACAAGAACTTCTAAGAAGGGGGTTAACTAACCGAGAGTAACCTTTGTGAAGTAGTTCAGTCTTACTTTGAAGAAGAAGGAAGGCGACATGAGGTGTATGTGAAAGTTTTTCCCTAACCGATTTCAGAGACGGTCCTCGCGCTCGTTATAACCTTATGAGTTTGAGTGATGCCAATAGTATTGGCAAAAATGATCATGTCTTCATGTGTTTTGGACAAATTGTCATAGTATGACATTGTGTTATGTTCAGAGAACGAAAGAAGAACATAGAGATTATTGGCAGGATGAGCCTTTGTTCTAGAAGAGAAATTCGGTTGACGTTCAGAACTCTTAGTAGGCATCACTACCCTATATAATGTGAAGACAGAGTTTCACACAGAAAGGATCAAGATCGAAAGCAATTATCAGCGTTAGAAACCTGGTGGGAGAATAGTAGAAGATGGTTGCGACAAGTGTACCTTAGAAGAAGCACCTAAGAAGAAGAGAGGAACTGGATAGTACTCGACTACACATCATGCAACACGTGAAGATTGCAACTCGGGCATCAAGACAACCAGATCGTATGAGGTGAATCGTTCAACACATACCTGGAGCTATGTTGGAAGACCTGTCGAAGATGCGCAGTCTTGCTTCTCTATTCATTTTAGTTGTACTAAGATGAATTGAGAGCAGAAGCAGACTTGCGGATGGAGGGATGCACGATGATCGTGTCAGAGACTGCCGCTACGACATCACCATATCAAGAAGAGTTGCTGAAGACTTGAGGAATCAGACTCAAGTTTGTAATTCCTTTCACCATGGGATAAGATGGACAAACATAGATGAACCACTCCAACTTGGAAGAAATTTTGAAATTTAGTATTTGAATTGACGAATTTTGAAGTGGACATTTGCGTTTAGACGAGGTGATTCTGTGAATGATGAAGCTATCGATGACGTAATTCGTTTTTCCCTCAACCTACTTAAATTCCGTTACCTGATAATGAAGTCCTTTGAATAATTTGGGTTTCTCTGTTAGTAATTTCGTCCTATGTCACTCTGCATTTGTTGAGTAACGAGTTATGTGGAATTTTGACGAATTATGGAAGGGACTTTGTGATTTATGTTTCAGAAAGGACGGATGTTGAAATAACCACTGATATTGGCTGAGTTGATTTCGGTAAGTTATGAAGTATTGACGCTATTAACTACGTACCTGAATTCTGATGGACATTTTCGGATTTCCTTTACTCTTCGAGTAATTTCGTTCTCTTAGTTATGATGTTGATTTTTAGTGACCTCTGAGACGGTAGGTGGACTAGGTGGATTTAGATAAGTTATGTTAATCACGACTTGAGATAAAGTATGACCATCGTGAGGGCATATTTATATGATGCAAGTATTATGACGTCTGGCCAGCGTGATAATACTTACATCATATAACGTGCACTCTTTTTGGGCATAGGATATTTCGAGAAGTGCCTTAGAAGCCTTAGAATTTCTGATATCTGTTTGAGATCATCCGCGTTTAGTGAGACTTTAGATTTATTCTAACTATATGATTGATCCGCTGTCTTTGATATACGATTTGATACATTTGATGATTCGTCACGCACTTCGTTGACCGATGGTACGTTCCTTAGTTCGATCGGTATCTGCTTGGAATTGATGAGTTCTTCTATAGTGGTGCACTAGTTCCCTTTTCGTTAAGAATCTGGACTGAGCTGATGAGATTTTACTCTTTAGTACTACCTTCGTATTACTTACAACAGGAATGTTCCACGTATCTCTGTGTGAGATTTAAATCGTTATCCGCTACATTGTTGTTTCGCATTTCTTGGAACGGATTCGTTGTGAGCTAAGAAAGCCTAGGGCTTTTCGATGATTTTGATCAGGTTAGCAAGGTATCTCATCGCTTGGCGTTACCTTTCCAGTTATATCATGTATACGATGTATTCCATGTACCACTTCTTCGTTAGTATGATTATCATCCGCTTCATGTTGTGTTTTGCCCATTCGATCAGATTCGAGAAAATCTTTCGTATTGTGAAGAACCTGAGGCTGTTTTGAGCGTCAGGAAAGAGTCATGAGAACTAAAACAATTCCGTTCGTAAAGATTCTTTGGAAGAACCATCCTGAGAGCAAGGCTACTTGGGAAACCGAAGAGTCGATACGATCCGATTATCCGCATTTTTCTTTTTGATTTGGTACGTATTCATTTCGTTATTGCTTTCGATTTCGCATTTCATTTCGATTTCGCACTTCAATTTTCGAGGACGAAAATTTTTTTTTAAGAGGGGAAGAGTTGTAAAACCCGCAAATTAACACAATATGAAAAGACTAAAATGCCCTCGAATTAAAATCTTGAGAAACTTACGAATACGAATTAAATGAAATTAACCAAAGTTTAACTTGAATTAAAAACTATACATTATATGTTTGTTATAAAAAAAAAAAAAGAAAAAAAGAACAAGGACTAGTGTTTGCCGCCCCCCCCTTAACCAAAAGCATGTCCACATTCTTGATTGCTATATTTGTGGCAAGTCCCTTAATATGATTTGAGCATTCCTAATATATCCTAAACATAATTTTCGGTTCTTATTATCACAATATACCGATCTTCAACTTTCACAACAAAGAAAAAAACCTAGCAAACTAAAAACATCGGCTGTCCTCTCCTTTGCTGCTGCCACGCCCTAAAATCCATCCAAGGAGCTCCAAATCTTGTTCTAACTCTTGTCTAATCGTCACAAGGTAAGCCCCTAACCTCTATGATGATCCATACGAAGTTTACACGTCAAAAACTAACCAAATCCATCACGTTTTGATGCTGTTTTTGGGCTGCTGTTGGCGCAAGAATAGGAGGAGGAAAAGAAGCCTTCGTGTGGTGTCTTTGATCCGTGTTGTGTTCGTGGTTTTCGTGGTCATCGAGGGTATCGTGTTCTTATTTAATTCGTATTCTTATTCCGTTGTTATAATCGAAATATATGTGTTATAAAATCAAAAACATTCACATAAAATCATGAGTGATAAAACTCTAAAACTATGTTTGTGAATTGGATACCACTTTTGGGTGTGAAATAATTGATGAGAATGATGTTAAATATGTTAATGAAGGATCAAAATATGTTATGGACTCAATTAAAAACGTTTGGGATGAAAAACATGTGATTTGGATATGAAAAACCCTAACTTGGTCAACTTGCTGTGTGGAATGTTTCTGAGTCCGAATTTTGTTCAACTTTGAAGGGCTATAACTTTATGATGGAATCGAGTGTTTGAGTGTTTCAAAATCCCTAAATTAAGTTCATTGAAATAGCTATCTGGAGAAATTTATTTTGTAATTTTTAGAGGCCTGGAAGTATACTTTTTGATTTTTAGAAAATTATATGTCTGGTCGGATTTGTGAGTCTGGAAAATCCGTCCGGGTTTTTGATTTTTAGTTTTCAAACCGTGTTGAGTTAGGAAGATTCCTTTGAACTGGGTAATCTATAAGATGTATTCTACTTCCTGGAATTTTAATAGATTTTTGTGAATTTTTATTAAAGGGTTTCTAATTGATAACTTTTCGTATAGTAAAATTTCTCAGAAATCTGGACGAGTTGAGAAAATGGATTTTTAGCACATACCTATACTACATAATAAAATCTGGAAAAATTTGGTAAAATACTTTAGACATATAAGCACTTCTGGGAATTTTTGGGAATTTTAATACTGAGTTCTTATATGATTTATAATTTATGGAAAACCTGACAAATTCGTACTTAAAACTGTGTGATGTTAAAAAAGGGTAAAATTGTGAACTAAAGGGTGTGATGTGTTTATTGTGTAACCTAAAGGGTGTAAATGGATATTTTGCTAAAAACCAAAGGTCATAACTTATAAAATCTGTAACTTGATGATATTTTCATATTATACCCTAAACTTATGATAATTACCTAATGAACCCTAAATTATGAAAACTACTACATGAACACTAAAACTTTGTAAAAGACATTAAGAATCTTGAACTATGAATATGATCATCTATACTACTTTGAATTAGCATACGGGAATGATATAACATAAGGTCACCTAATATGGAATGAGAACAAGAATGAAACCTTACGGTCCTATGAACTTATAAGAGAACTTGTGCTTATTTGTAGATCGGGTGAAGAGGGAGTGATCTCCTACTTGATTTGATTTTCATTTCTTGCTTGCGTATTTCGTTAAGGTACAGATATTCTGACCTTCCTTGTAAGGTTTCTCATGATCTCTTTCATATTCTGATCCGTTTGGCCTTTGATCTGAACCTTTGCTATGTTTCCCTTCGTTATGATCTCTGATATGAACCTAGGCTGTGAAAACCCTTTTAATTATGACATGGAAATGTTTTGAGAAAAAGCTATTTTGACATGATGTTTACGAGCATGATACGATATTCCTTATATTTGGGATTTTATTAACTTTTATGAAAACTATTTTAAAGACTCTTTATGAGAAACTGTTTTGAAAGATCATTTCATGAAAAACTAATTTGAAGGATCATTTTTATGAAAACCATTATTAAAAGATTGTTTTAAATGAACTTTGATAGAAACCTCTGAAAAGTACTTTTGCTATAACCCTTTTATATGGACTTGTGATTATGAACCTTTGCTTATGAACCTTTGCTTATGAACCTTTGATTATGAACCTTTGCTTATGAACCATGCTTATGAACCATGATTATGAACCATGATTATGAACTTATGAAACATGATAATGACCTATGCAAGTAAACTTAAAACATGATTCATGATACTTGACCTTTACCCTCAGTTTGATACTACGAGCCACTCACTAGGCATGAGGGTTTCATGTCCATGTCAGTCGATGCACCGATGGCATGACTCTAGGGCAGGAGAGTGATGACCTGTCCCGTCCCTGCATGTTATGTTTACGTAGAGGCAGATTATGGCCACCTGGGGCGTATGGATGCATCCTAGATTTGTTCATGTTCATGTTCATGTTATGTTATGTTATTCATGGTGACTGATGGTGTGTGCGATACACGTCTTTCACACTCTGGGAGCTAGCTACTCCAACCCATGATTGAGGACACCCCTCATATTTACAAGATACCCATGATGAGGACACCCCTCATATTTACAGGATACTAAGAGGTCTCCCCTCTACATGTTTATGATTATGATTATGCTTATGATTTCATGTTATGGGCTCGTAGTGGATTACTGACCTTCCCTTACCATGCACCTTTGTCCTTTCCCTTATGATGCCATGTATTCTTACCTTGTATTCTCACCATGTATTCATGCTTCCATTCTCATTTACTCATGTATTATTCATTATGCTACTGCTTTGTTTCCGTTATATCTGTTCACTGGGCTTTTTAAGCTCAGCCGCACGTTTTCTTTTCGTGTGCGGCAGATTTTAAGCAGGACGACGGGTTTGGGTATGAGTGAAGAGACTTTTGGATTTAGAAGACTTTGAGTAGAAGCCATTAGAAGAGATGTACTTATGGATTTAATAGACGGCTTTTATTTTCCTTTGTAACCCCTTTGTATTGCAAGATTTCATTTGTAACCTTTGAGAACCATTGTATTACTATTTGATTGTATGCTATGTTTATCTGATATGAAACCATTTGCGTAACATCTTTACCCTTGTCGGGTTGGGGTGTTACAATTGTCTTGACACTACTAGAATTTCCCTCATCATTTGAATCATCATCATCATGGCGGGAGGAGGTCGTCCTTAACACCTCCTTATTTCGAATAGCCGCCATCTTTTCTACTAGACTGAAATTTAACAATTCACACTATTAAACAAAATCATATACATAATCAATGCATGAATGACTTATCTATCCTTATGCTAACACCCTAGAGTTTATCATCCATGTATAGCCTACATGATTTCAATCTCACATATGTGTCATATTTTTATCACTACGGTGGCCAGGCGTGGTCATAAAAATACTTAACATATGTGTTCCCGAAATCACCCAAACAATACACAAATAACAAACACCGATACTAAACATGTCTACACAAGGCCTAAGTCTAGGAAATCCTAAGGGGAAATCCTAAATCTCTTAGACCGAAGCTCTGATACCAAGTTGTAACGCCCCGTGACCACTATTACCAGAAATGTTGACTTTATACGCGGAAACGAATGACTGAAATGGACTCATACAATTTCTTTAATTAATGACCAGAACGTATGACATTTGACCTTCTAAACATGCTTGCAAAAACATGGAATCGAAGACCCTTCAAAACATTTCACACAACATTTTCTAAAACAATCAGACAACCCTTCTGTGACCTAGATACGCCGCATCCTTTTTAAGGATACGCCGCATCAAAGCTGAGAGACAATACGCCGTATCAATCTGAAGTGATACGCCGTATTATCCTAAACCTATGATACGCCGCATCTATTAACTTAGATACGCCGCATCGACCCACTGAGACCGAAATTTACAAGAAATGGCTACATTGCGCCGCATCACCTGATACGCCGTATCTCATAGGAGATGCGCCGTATCTACCCTGCACCACAGAAATCCTGGACAGACCCTACTGATCAAAATATGCACAATCAACAGCCTCGGCTGGAAACCCGACCTCCCGGACTCGAAACTTGACGAAACTTTCCAGAATCCTTTAATATGACCGTAAACTTAATTTCATGCAAAAACATCATCCATTAGACCACCCGTAATAGTATCTCAAAATTGGACGGATTATGCACGAATACTCAAATGACCCATTACACTACCAAACCATTTATACTACAACCATTTCACAACTAACTTGACCATAACCATCAACTTAGCATATCAAAAGCGTTTCATACATACATGACCCGTTATCATCTCAAAATGGGTAGAAATAGGCTTATACCAAACACCCCTTAAATGTGTACTTAAACCATACAAGTTCTAATTTAGACTCCATATAAACACAAGACCGTGAACTAACAAAATGACCATATGAAAGAAGTGTACCCACGACACAAAAGAACACTTGGGGCTTCCAACCTCAATATGCTTGGTCCAAAAGAGAACGGTCTTCTACTACATAAACTCTTACACCTTATCCTTACCTTTGCTCGATCCTTCGATACCTATCAAGAAAAACATCACAACTAAACACGTAAGCGAAATGCTTAGTAAGTACATGGCATAACAAGCTAAACATCATATATAACCATAACTAGTCTAACCACTAGTTAAGCTAGCGATATAGGGGCACTTACCTCGCATCGACATAGTCGACCTAAACACGATCAACCCATAAGGTTGAACCTCATCCCATAGTTAGCCCAACGACTAACTAAGCTACACCTAGAATGGATCCATACTAGCTAAAGCACCCTATACCCTATCCTTCATCATTACCATGTAAACAAACATGATAAAGCTAACACATAAACCATTATCATACCAAGATATGATAAAGCTAAACAAGACATGTTATAACCAATGTACTTACCTTAATTCTTAAGCTCAATCACACTAATCACTAGCTTCCCCACTTCTTACTTGCTTCCTATAACACAATCATATCAAGTTAGAGACTAATTAACTAGCTAATCATGAATTTATCAACACTTGATCATTATGATCAAACATGAACCCTAATTCACCATTTGGGGAAGAACACTTACTTGATGGGATATGCAAATTAAAGCTTCTTGGATACTTAGCAATACTAGAAGATGATTGAAATGGCTTGAGATAATAAAGATGGAGCTTCCCTCCTCTCTTTCTCTAATAACCGATCTTCACAAGGATACCAAAAGAAACTCCTGGACATTTCTAAAATTATCTAGGCATAAATATTTAATAATTAAACTTTGCCCAATTGGCAATATTAGCCCTTCTAGTTCTATTCTTTCTAATATGCCCTCACATTTATTTTTTAGCTACTAATATCACAAGACTTATAATATACAACATTTAATATTTACATAACTAGTACCTTATCGGGATACGGTTGTAACACATGAAGACCCCCACACTTTGCACAAGGAACATTCGGAGCATTTTGAAACGATGTATCATTGAAATTTTGATAGCACGGTTCTTGCTCAAATGAATTCTGAGGAAGGTGGCTGAAATCGTTTTGAAAATTTGGATAAGTGAATGTATTTTCGATTTCAGAAGTGCAACATATACAAAGTCCATGAGTAAACCCACATTCCTTGCAAAAACACCGTTCACAAAGTGATTCATCTCCCAACAGATCTCCACATACATAGCAATTTTGCTGTTTGAATGAGAATAGCTGGGATTGTGGAGGGTGGTCGGAAAAACTTTGAGAATTATCGACGGAATTAGGATTTGATTTAATGGATAATTCACACCAATAACAAGATCCATTTGGTGCATTATTTCCACACCGCTCACACAAACACTTGGAACAACGATGATCATCACCCAATATACTTTTACAATGAAAACAATGATAGTCGAGTGACGACATAAGAATTAATCGGATAAGAGGAATGAGAAGATAATAGAATTAAACGAATAGAGGAATAAGAAGAATATTTTTGTATTTTTAAAATTTAGAAACATTTTGAAAAACACAAAGGAAAAATAAATTTTGAAAGGAAAATCTTTTTTAGTTTTTATAAGAAAATATTTACGAGAGAAAACGATAACTTCTCGGGAGAAGGGTCTTCAAAACACGTAACGACAAACGAGAATTTAAAAATTCGCTTCAAGCCTTCCTCGGCAGCGGCGCCAAAGTTTGATTCGTGAGAATCAACACTTACTTTTCATCAAGGATTTACAAAGGAAATATGTATAACCCGAGTCGTTTTCCCAACGAAGGATTGAATGGAATTTGTGATCTCGATTCGTGAAACGTGTTTGAATAGTGAGAATAAAGAGATTTTGGGTTTTTACGCTAAGTTTGATGAACATAAATTAAAAATGACTTAATAATCAAAGAAAACGATAAACTAAAGAACGCGTAGCTCAAAACGTAAAGAAAACTTAAAAACGCGTTTAAACAGGAAAATCCCGAGCCTAAACGTCAAAATGATGAAATTCTAACTCTACGGGTACCAAACTAATTTTCCTAAATTCTAATTAATAAAAGAAAATTTTAGAAAAAAGAATTATATTTTTCTGATTATTATTTAATTTACTACGAATTAAAAACTAATATAAAAAGAAAAATAGATTAAAAATACTAAATGTAAATGGAAAATTACGAAAAAATGCAGGAAAGTGCTAAATGCTATTCTGATCCTAGGAAAAATAAAATGGGGACAACTGCTTATACGAATAAGCAGTTATTAAGCAAAAATGGAAATAAGCTAAAGATGGAACAACGGGTTAAATAAAAAAGAAGGAAATGAATAACCAGACAAAGACCCTAGGGCAGTTGGTTATGGTGTGGTGTTGTGAACAAGAGGTCTAGGGTTTGAATCCCTGGACTCTCCTTTTGCTAAACTATTTTTTTTCTTTTTTAAAACTCAATAAGCACATAACAATAAGCATTTTTACTAACTAAAACTTTTTCTGAATCTTAAAATTAAGCACATAAATAAGCCACAAAGATTGGGCAGTTGACAAAAACAAGAATAAGCTAAGGCTTGAATCCAAAGGGCTGAAAAAGCTATAATAAGCTAATGTGAAACTGAAAATAAGCTAAAAAACTAATATAAAACTAAAAAGAAAACTGAATAAGCAATGAGTAACAAATAATAAGCATTAAATAAGCACAAAATAGGCCAAAAAAAACTCTGAGGTCTGCTGATATCAGCCCTGGTGCAGGGCAAATGAGGCCTTTTTTGAGCTTATATTTAAGCTCAAAGATGAAGCTTAACAACTACAAAAGCTGAGAATCTTAATACTCATATGCCAATAAGTAACTAAGGACAAATTCAGGTCAATAAAAGCTTAATCTCAGCTTAAAAATAAGCTGAGAAAAGGGTGGTTGGGACTGAAGTGTTCTGATATGCAGGGCATCAAAGTATAACTAAGGTACATTTAAGCCTATAAATAAGCTCAGACTAAATCTCAAATAGTATGCTTTAACAACCAAACTCTAAGGAAAACAAAAATCAAGAACTAAATACCTCCAACTAGATCAAAACCAGACTTTGCAATCCTTCTCAGAACTGAAATTATGTTCTGAAACAGCAGTTTCACCAAAATGAGGCTAAATAGCCTCAAATCAACTTCATACCAATCCAGCTCTTGAATTTTCACTTGAATACCTATATGAAACAGAAATGAAGCAAAAACAAGCACTAAATATGTGGATTCCTATAATAAGCAGTCTTGAACAGTGCATAATTTAAATCTAGCAAAATCAAACTTAAGGTTATCTAAACCTTCAAAACAAATCATCTACTCCTACAAACTACTAATCTAGACTTAATTAAGCATACTCAAACTAAATCCAAAGGCAAATGAACAGTACCTATTCATTTGACCCATTTTGACCTCAATTCCAAATAGTCCTTTATTGCAACTGTATTGGCTTTTTAAACTAAGGCAGGCAGAATAAAGTTAATTTTCTTAGAACTAACAACCTACAAACTACATTAAGACTCAATCAACAAAAGGCAATCACAATTAAGTACCAAAATAAGCTGAATAAGCAGTTTGACCATCTGTTGACTTTTTGACTTTTTGAGATAAAACAGAATTTGAAACAAATTAACTATAACAGAAGCTAGAATAAGCTCATGTGAGCTTTATGAAACATGAATGAGAGCTTTTAAAGTTTAAATAACAATTGATTCAAAATACTGAATTACCATTTATCTTGAATTATCACTAAAACAGTACAATGCTTATGAACTTAAGCTAGAACTGAAATTAAGATTACATTAATCTGAGATTAAGCTAAAATCTAAATGCTTATCTGAATTCAAGTTTAATAACTAAATTACACTAATTCTACTCCTAATTAACTAAAAACTAACTAACTCCCAAAAGGGCTTACAAAAGATCTATTTATACTAAAACTATTAGGGTTTCTTCTTCTGTCTTCTTCTCTGATCAATTGTGGACCCTTGGATTGGTGGGTTTTAATCTCAGCTCTTCATTCACATTTTTGGCGGGAAATGGTGCTAAGTGGATTGCCAGCTTGGATTGGCATCACGTGAAGAGGTACTAGGAGGGGGAAATAGAGTGGTTGAAGGTACAAGGAGGGTGGCTAGAGCAGTGTTCTTGGGAGCAGGGAAAGGTGGTGATGGGTATGGGGAAGGAGGGAAAGGGATAAAGGTCTGACTTAGAAAAGATCCGGGTGTGGGTTTTATTGGATTGGGTTTTTCTTTGTTTTTGTGGGCTGGGATGGGTTATGGTTTAGTTTGTTTTTGGGTTTAGGTTATTTAGGATTAGATTTAGGATTGGTGTTAAGTTAAAGGACCAAGTTTGCCAAATTCTGAAAATTATCTCTGAGGACCATTTTTGGCACTTTGATATTTTTGGGAGTTGACTTTTGATAACTTGAGCAATATCCCGGTCCAAACTCGTAAATTTCTTCCCCGTCCTCGGCTTTTCACGATTTTCCAATCTTGTGCTCGGTTTTGTCCGTTTTTGCCCCGTTTTCAATCCTTTTGTACCTGAAACACATAAAACACAAACCAAGAATATTTGCAACAATATTTGATCTATTTGGGTGTTTTTGGTCATTTTTGTGTCTTATATGGGCATAAAATGATGAGTAAATAGGCACTCATCACCCATTTAACTTTTGTAGTGCCTCTTCGGCATTGTTTGTGCAACTCATATGTTATGAATCCAGTGAGAATTTACCAACTAACCTGCATAAAATACACATAAAAATTGCATTCATGCACTATCACAAATACTTGGTGTGCAACCTTAAAACATAGATTCAAAAAACTCATTCAGACATTAACACAAACACTTGGTGTGCAATATTTAAAGAACAAATATACTGACTAAAATATATCCCAATGTATGAAAAATAGAATGAAAATGAACTAATGTGAAATAATCGAATAGATTACTGACTGTGGATGATGAATAAAATTCAAAGCTTTAAATAAAAGCATAACACGTTAAGTGGTTTAACCTACGATTTGTGGATGGAAAACGCGCTCGTGCTCAGTAGATGATCATTCATAATCCACCCTAGCCATTGGCCATAGACTGTATGACTTCCATCATTATCCTGCAACACTAACTTGATTAGCTACTAATACAATTAAAAGATTTTAACTTTGTCATAAAATTTAGGTAATAAACAGGGAACATACTTGTAAAAAGCTCTTGTAAGCATACACTTGAACCAACAACTTCTCTACAAATACACCATAGTTGTGCTCAACCAAAATGACATTATAAAGAGAAAAAAATCAAGTTAATTCTTTATGAACATACATTTTGAAAACAACTCACAAAAAAGAAAACACGTGACTGTGATTGCTTATTTATAGTTCTTACATGGGCTTTCTAGGATTGCTTATTTTAATTGATTTTCATCCATTAGCAATTTCAAAAAGTAATCCCAAACACTCCAAAGGAATCTTCGAGCATAATTATGTCAAAACACATTCAATAAAAATCCTTAAAATCACAATTAGGTAAAATTATATTACCACATGCAAACATAACGTAAATTGATAAAAAAAAATGAATGAATCAATACCTAGGCATCAGTATACTCCATCATGAATAAAAAAATTGTCTAAATGAGATTAGGGTGTTAATAGAAATTAAAACAAACCTCGTGGTGGTTTCGATTCCAGCGGTGGTGGTGTAGGATCGTATTTGGTGGCTGATTTCGAACTAATTTGAGACTTTCCATCCATTTTATCAAACGGGTAGTGGATCGTATTTGGTGGCTGATTAGTTTTTTGAATCTGGTATTGTGATAGAGGAATGATTTGAAAATAATTATAATTAAGGATTTTTTGGATCAACCAAATTAATTGTGGCTGCGTAAACCAAATTAATTGTGGCTGCGTAACTTTTGGAGGAAGGATTTGAATTGTGAGTAATTTCATGGAAAGGATTCAGAGGATTTTATTGGTATTCTGTTATTGCATATGGAATTGGTTTTGTAAATGATATCACAAACGATTGATTGCTCAGAAGGTTGAGGTCTCTTTGTTTGTTGAGTTGCGAGGCTCGTGTTCGAATCTCACCAAGTACAAATTTTTAACATAATTTCTGTCCGATTTTTCCTGCAGCAAGAAATGTCAAGTGGCATAGTTTATGATTATGTGGCATTGAGCTGGCATTTATGTGGCATTATCTACGTGTAACGCCTCCTGTTATATATATATATATATATATATATATATATATATATATATATATATATATATATATATATATATATAGATGGGATATTATGAGAAGGGGTCTTAAAATGAGAAGGGTGGGAAGGATTGTGGGAGCGACATGTGTCACTTTGCCACATCATCATTTCGCCAAAATTTTTACTGCATCGTGATGCAGTAAAAATTTTGGTGGGAAAAATTTTTTTTTCCCGCAAAAAAAAATTTTTTTTTTTTGGGCAAAAAAAAATTTTTTTTCCCGCCAAAATTTTTACTGCATCGTGATGCAGTAAAAAATTATACTGCATCGTGATGCAGTAACCGTAATGAAGTAAAAAAATATACTGCATCGTGATGCAGTAACCGTAATGCAGTAAAAATTTATACTGCATCGTGATGCAGTAAAAATTTTGGCGGGAAAAAAAAAAATTTTGCCCAAAAATTTTTTTTTTTGGCGGGAAAAAAAAATTTCCCGCCAAAATTTTTACTGCATCACGATGCAGTAACCGTGATGCGGCATGATGATGTGGCATGGGGATGACACATGTCACTCCCACAATCCTTCCTACCCTTCTCATTTTAAGCCCCTTCTCATTGTATATATATATATATATATATATATATATATATATATATATATATATATATATATATATATATATATATATATATATATATATATATATTAGTGTCGGAAAAATCCGACCAAAGGGTGAATTCTATCTCTAACCAAGATTGAATAAACCGAGAGGTCAAAGAAATTCAAACAAAATATAATTCCGGAAATATTGATTTTTCCCGGGTCGTGAGGTTCTGATGAAGTGTGAATGGAACGGTGAATTTTGTTCGTAATCGAATGATTTGATTAAGTGAGGAATTTTGGTATTATATCTAAAAATATAAAACATAAACTAAAAAGCATATAAAATGAGTAAACAAAGCACGAATAATCAAAAATGCAATTAAAACTAAAAAATGGGCTTTTACGGGTCTAAAAGCGGGCTAAGAAAACCTAAAACTCAAAAATCTACTCTAGATGTGCAAATTTGGTTCCTAAAAGTCCTAAATGATTAAAAAGAATTTTAGAAAAAAAGATTTATATATATATATATATATATATATATATATATATATATATATTTTTTTTTTTTTTTTTTTATTTTTTTTGCTTTTTCTTTTATTTTTTATGAATTAAAAACACTTTTGGATTAAAAAATATATTAAAAATACTAAATTAAAGTGAAAAATTATAAAAAATTTCAAAAAACTACTTATAGTTATAAAGAATCTAGGAAAAATAAAAGCATGTTCACAGCTTATTAGGATAAGCAGTTATTAAGCAATTAAGTAAAATAAGCTAAAATGGCTAAAAAGGTGTTAAATATAAAAACTAAACAAGGTCTAACGGAAAAGACCCAAGGGCGCAGTTGGTTTGAGTGTGTGTTATAAAGGTTAAGGTTGGTAGAGGTCTAGGGTTCGAGCCTAGGTGATATAATATTTTTATGTCCAAATAAATTGTAACGAATACAATTCCCCCGGGTCGTTCTCCCAACGAAGGTTTGACGGCGTTTGAATCGATTCGGTGTCGTGAAAATGTGAAGTGAATAAGTGAAAGTGATATTTTGATTTTTAAACTAATTATGACGAAAGTAAAGCAATTTAAGCAAATAAAGTGAGAAAACAAATAAAGGCACAATTAAACAAATAAAGGCAAAAGAAAATACAAATAACGCAAATCCCGGGCTATTCCCGAGACTTTAAAAACTAATAGTGGAAATAAGGACTAAGAATGAAAGGATGCAAGCTAAAAGGACTAACGATGCAAAATATTTAACTAGATGTAAAGTTAACAAAGGACTAATTATGCAACACAAACTACAAGGACTGAAATTGCCAAAATTCAAACTGCTATAACACTACAAACTACTCAGGCACGTTTTTTCACTTAAACAGAAAGTACAAGGACTAATAATGACAAACTGAAACTTATTTTTGTTTTCTTTTCTTTTTATTATTTAAAAACAAGATTAAACTAATTAAATGCAAATAAAATAGCAAACCGATTTCAATAAATCTAAAATTTTAATAGAAATTCTAAAAACTAGTTAACTTTTGATGAAAAATGAAATAAGCACCCAGTTAAGCACAAATTAGCTGAAACAGCTTATTGGGAATAAGCCAAAAAGCAAAAATTAAGCAAATGAGCTCAAACAGATTCCATCTTCTCAAAAATAATCAAATAGCAACTAATAAGCTTAATGACACTCAAATAACCAGATTTAACCAACAATTTAAGCAGATTAGAACTTGATTATGCAAACAGCTATGACAACTTGCAGCTTCAAAAACCCCTTTTTCAAAAGCTTGTAAAAAGGTCAAACCTTTATCAAATTTGAAAGTAAAACTTGATTTGGAAAGATTAGCAACTAGATTTCACTAAAATTACAAAAGCCCCATCACTATTAATCAATTGCTGGTTCAATTTCAATCAAATACAGGTGGCCAAATAGAACTTGCAACAGACTTTCAAGAACAGCAGGTTTGGAGCAAATTTAGGATTCAATTTAGAATTATCTAATGTTATTGCCTCTACTTGAAATTGAAAACCTATAAACTATGCTAGGTTAACTAATCAGAAACACAAGATCACACAATAGCAGTCTCAAATGATCAATTAAATCTAAGCATGAACACAGCTACTAACCACTCAGCATATGCTGATACAGAACAAAGTTTGACTTATTAGAGGCTATCTAATGTTGACCAAACTGAATTTTAACAATCAAATTCTTTAACTCTAGTTGAGATTAAGCTACTGAATTGATTATCTAACAAGCCTAAGTGATTATCTAACAATTTAAACTAACTCAGAACCAAATATGCAGCAGATTCAAAAGATACACAAAATTAACAAGCTACTTTGACTATTTGTTGAACAAACTATCTATATTATTGTTATATTGAGTTATATAAGATGCAAGCAAACATCTAAGATCAAATTCACCACATACTAACAACCACAACTCAGATCAAAGCACAGAACCAAACACCCCCTTAATTCTCATTTTCAAAAGCAGATTCAGATCCAGGCTAAACCATTCATTTATAATCATCAAACTTCACTCACTAACATCAATAGAACTCAGAAATGCAACAAACAACAACTTTACTTAGCAAACTCACAGATTCTAAAATTTATGATCAAATAGAAGCTTAAATGAAACAGATGCAAACTATTTTAGCAACTAATGATCACATAAACAAAAGTAACACTAGATTCAGTATATAATCAACAATCAAACAAACATTAACTAATAAAAGCAGATCTACACTATTAATTATTGAGTGGAACCATAAATGAGAAAAATACTCACAAATTCTTCCTCCTCGGCAACAATTGAGGAGGTTCACTAAGCTTGCCTGTCTTTAGACAGGCTAGGAGCTTCCAAATCTCCCCTAGACTATCACTCAATTCGGCTTACACCATGGTTCATGAATATGTTTGACTTTTGTTGACTTTGTTGTGAAATTTGATGAAACAGTAGCTAAACAAGCCCACATAAGCTAAGGAGCTTCATGAACTTGTATAATAGAGTAATGAGCTTATATGTAAGCTGAGATCAAAAGTTAAACAACATCTTTTTTGTATTTTTTTTATTTTTCTTATTATTTTTTTTTTTTATGTTTTTGTATGATTTATGAAAAGAGTAAACAATGAACTGTGAATAAGCTTGAACAAACTTTCATAAGCTTCTGAGAAGCTTATGAGTAAACAGCAAACAAGTAAAGTAAAGGATTAATCAAAACAGAATTTAAGAGAACAAATTAACTAAGAACTTTCATTAATTATTTAAAAACATTACATTAAGAAAACAAAATAGCAGCATTTCATTACTCTAAACTACACACCAAAACTATGAGAATAAGGCTCCTATTTATAGATGAGTGAGGATAAGAGTGAGAAGCTTTGGATCCGTTGGGTAGAAGATGCTAGAATGACAAGCTGGCAATCCTAATGAGGGTGGTGTACTTCTTTTCATCTCTTCTTAGCCCTTTGATCATAATCCGTGTATCTTGGCCCTTGGATTGAGGTGTAGTGAGGTGTCTCAACCAATAGCCAGCTGCCACATAATCCATCCATGTGCTTTCTTCGCTCTGACAAGGTCTGACAAGTCTGACATTCTTCTAGAAGCGTACGATTTGACCCAATTGCCCTTAATTGTGGTAATTGATGGGACGGGGATATTAGGGTTCATGGTTACCTGGTAAAAAGGGGATTTGGGGGGCGGGAATATGTAAAAGGTAATATTATATTACCTTTGACCCCAATTGACCGTTGACCCGTGTATTATATGTTTGACCGAGGGAGTGGGCTCGGGTATTTTAACTTTGGTGTTGGGCTTTCGGTGATTGGGTAATGGGTTTAGGATTATATATAATGGACCAGGCTATGTATTAATAGATTTAGGAATATGAATAAACAAGTACCAAAAGTGTAATAATCTAAAAGTGCAAGGGCTGCTTCTGCCAACTTCATAAAAATAATCCAAGGGCTGAATAATCCAATCTTGAAAGATGAAGGGCCAAAGTTGACTTTTTCTTCAAACTTCACAAAAGGGTCAAACTTGCCAATCTATCAAACTTTGAGGGCTACTTTGGATGTTTTGAGCTCTTCTTTGACTTTTAGATCACCAGCTTTGACTTTCGACACTCTTTCCACTCTCGTGCTCGTTTTTGACGGTTTTTCTTGATTTTATGTCCATAAATGAAATATCCGTACCTGCACGATCACAAACACAAAAATACACAATCTTTGGCATTTGTTAGCAATAATAGTCTATTTGGGTCGATATTTGGCTATGAAAAGGTATGTGAATTAACACATACCAAAATCCCCCAGACTACGGTATTGTCGTGTCCTCACGCAATGTGATCAATTCACGCTTTTGAGATAAATAATTTCACAACTCTTTTTACTAACTTTGGAAAGTAGCAAGAACGTTCAAAAGAGATTACGAAATCATTTATTCCCGAAAACGCCCCGTTATTCCATTTTATTCCATATACGAACTTTATTCCACTATAATTGTATTTTCCACACTTTATTATTGTGACGGTATGCCGACTTTCATTATTTTGCAATAACGTTTAGGGTCATAGAGTAGGAACACGACTCATAGAGAAGTGACCATAAGGATAAAATTCATCGTCCTTGATTTTTCACAAGCTCCCAAACTAAGCTTAAAAACAAGATCACAACCTACTTAGAAATTAGATACCAACACTACTCATGGAAGTTACTTGTGTAAGAACCTCTTGCTCCCAATCTTATTTTTGTTTCTACTTATTTTATTTTTGTGAGAGAAATGAATTGCTTCATAAGCTTCTCATTTTCATAATTATTAGTCCGATAAAGATACCAAGTTTAAAACGCTAAGTAGTTTTCCATCTTCTTGCAAGAAAGTTTGCCTTAAAAATGAGGTCCAAATCAAGGTTATTACATACATCAAAGACTAAAGAACTCATACAAACATGTAGACATAAGTTGTGGAGAAACATCACGTGCACCTCATGTGCCCGATCTAGGATCATTCACATGCACCTCACGTGCCATCAACTTGTCTAACACATTAAGCACCAAATCCATACATCTCAAAATACTTTTTTTTCTTTTTTTTTTTTTTTTTTTTTTTTTTTTTTTTTTTTTTTTGAACTCAAACTTTTCTTCACACAATAACTTAATACCACGGGATGACCGGGTGTTTCCAAAACATCAAACATTCAACTCTAATGACTTAGTAACCCTTAGAAAACGAACCTTCATGGTTTAAATCCAAGACCTTACCGCCTTTAGAAGTAAGGATCCAAGGTCCGATCTCAATCCGAAATCTAAGAGCACTTTACAACTTATTCACTCAATACGGGACCTTGATGTGTACCCAATCTTTAGAGCAAACTTTCTTGCAAGAAGATGGAGAACTAAATTTCGTTCTAAACCTAAATATCTTTAATAATTATTACACAAGATATGGGGTGAAACAATTTTACGGGAACAAAAGGCCACAAGTACCTTCGACGAGCTCTAAAGAGAACCAACTACTCCACGTTTGGCAACTAACTTCTAAATAAACTCTATCATTTCTCGCTCTTCGCAAATTTAAGATCCCAAATAATGAGATTAGCGAATGCTTAGCCGACAATCAGCCACGCATATATAAAGTCAGTTACGGAAACTTGCAAATTCTTGAAAAGAATTCACGTTTTCTAGCTTCTATTGTAAAAGACTAGCGAAACCTCTTCAAGCCATGCATATTGAAAGTCAAGTACGGGAACACGCAAAAGAGCAGCTCCTTGTGTACAAGACTAGCACAAGCTTTTATGATCATCATTGGTTAAGGGAACAAGCTAGGGCTCAACACGCCCGGTCAAGTCAAAATTTTATTCCTACTCTACCCAGCGGAAAGTCAAACATGGTGTCAAAACACTTATTATATTTTTGCATTATTTTTCAACTTTTCTCATTTTTTTTGTACTTTTTCACCACATTTTCATCATATTTTTTTTCAAAATTTTCACATTTTTCAATTTTTTATATTTTTAAGGAAAAACGAGGTTGCATGAGTAAACGACTGGGTGAAAGTGCAAGTAAAATCAAATCGAAGATTAACCCCCCCAGACTAGAATGAAACATTGTCCTCAATGTTTAAAGGGTAAAGGTAATCCTAACATAAATCTAAGGCCGTTTATTAATTATGCCAAAGATAACGTTAGATGATAAGATTTTCGGATATAAGATTTCCATAAGTATCGATGAATGAGACTCGAGTGGAGATGAGACAAAACCACGAGCACGAGAGTCATCATAAATCGGGAAATCCTGGACAAACAAAAACAACCAACCACAAAAACACAAGAATGGAAGAGGTCGCCCCCCCTTACGTTATTTATTAGAAAAATAGAAAGAAGAAAAGAGATAAGCATGGGTTGCCTCCCACGAAGCGCTTGTTTTTGTTCACCGAGTCACATTAGCTTGACTCGATCCCTGAATTTAGTTGTCCTTAGGGAAAGTTTGGAGATCCGGGACAACCATGGGTGGTATGTCCCCTCCAAAATAGTGCTTAAGTCTATGACCATTCACCTTAAAATTGGGACCATCGGGTTGAGCCAACTCAATAGTTCCATAAGGGAATACTTGAGTAATGGTGAATGGTCCAGACCAACGGGTTTTGAGTTTACCCGAGAAAATCTTCAATCGAGAATTGAAGAGAAGGACTCGATCACCAACATTGAAAATGCGGTTCTTGATTTTGGAGTCATGAATCTTCTTAGTTTTCTCTTTGTAGATTAAAGAATTCTCATAGGCTTGATCCCTAAGTTCGGTTAATTCATTCAATTGAACTTTTCGGTGATCACCCGCGGTCTTCAAGTCAAAATTTGCATGTTTTAAGGCCCAGTAGGACTTGTGCTCTAATTCAATGGGCAAATGGCATGCCTTTCCGTAAACCAACTTGTAAGGAGTGCACCCAATGGGTGTTTTGAAAGCGGTTCGGAAGGCCCACAAAGCATCGTCTAATTTATCGGCCCAAGAGGCACGATGTTCACCTACGGTCCTTTCTAAAATTCTTTTAAGTCCTCGATTAGACACCTCAACTTGACCGCTCGTTTGCGGGTGATGCGCGGTACTAAGACGATGTGTAACACCATACTTGAGCATAACTTTAGCAAATTGATCATTGCAAAAGTGAGTACCACGATCACTTATGATAGCACGAGGTGTACCAAATCGGGCAAATAGATTCTTTAAAAACTTAACCACAACTCGGGCGTCGTTGGTGGGGAGCGCTTTTGCTTCAACCTATTTAGATAAGTAATCGACGGCCACGAGGATATACTTATTCCCTCTCGAAGACGGGAATGGACCCATAAAATCTATACCCCAGACGTCAAAGATCTCACAAACTTGAATAGCATTTTGTGGCATTTCATCTTTTTGAGAGATTTTTCCTTGACGCTGGCACGAGTCACATGACTTTACCAAGTCATGTGCATCTCGGTATATCGTCGGCCAATAGAAGCCGGAATCAAACACTTTCTTAGCGGTGTAATTGGCACCATGGTGTCCCCCCGTGGGTCCACTGTGGCATGCCATAAGAATGTCATCGGCTTCTTTGCCGTGCACACACCGCCGGATCACTTGATCCGCACATACTTTGAACAAATAGGGGTCGTCCCAGAAATAATGTTTAACATCTTTGAAGAATTTCTTCTTTTGTTGGGACGACATCCCTTTTCTAACAAAATTCCCCGCATGGTAATTCGCAAAGTCGGCGAACCATGGGGTACTAGAATCACCATGTGATAACATCCCAAGTGTCTCGAGAGGAAATGTTTCGGTAATTTCCTTTTTCTCGAGAACACTTTGATGGGGATTTTCAAGTCTTGAAAGATGATCGGCGGCAAGGTTCTCCGCTCCTTTTTTATCACGAATTTCAACATTGAATTCTTGAAGAAGGAGAACCCACCGAAGTAATCTAGGCTTAGCATCTTGCTTTGCCATAAGATACTTAAGAGCCGAATGGTCCGTATACACTATGGTCTTCGACAAGACAAGATAAGGTCTAAATTTCTCAAATGCATAAACTACGGCCAATAACTCTTTCTCAGTAGTTGTATAGTGAGATTGAGCATCGGTCATTGTCTTGCTCGCATAGTGTATAGGTTGGAAATACTTAGTCTTTCGTTGCCCCAAGACTGCACCAATGGCATAATCACTAGCATCGCACATTAGCTCAAATGGGTAGTCCCAATCGGGGGCAACTAAGATCGGAGCTTCCGTTAACTTCTTCTTTAAGATGTTAAATGCTTCAATGCATTCATTTGAGAAGATGAACGGAGCATCCTTTTCTAAGAGATGGGTCAGAGGCCGGGCGATTTTTGAGAAATCTTGAATAAATCGTCTATAGAAACCGGCGTGACCAAGGAAACTTCTTATTCCCTTGACGGTCATGGGATGAGGTAGCTTTGCGATCACATCGACTTTAGCTCTATCTACCTCAATCCCTGATTTAGAGATTTTGTGGCCAAGGACAATGCCCTCTTTGACCATGAAATGGCACTTCTCCCAATTTAGAACCAAATTAGTGTCTTCACACCGTTGGAGCATTCTTTCTAAATGAGAGAGGCAAGAAGAGAAACTATTTCCATAGACCGAGAAATCATCCATGAATACTTCCATGGTTTTCTCAATCATGTCATGGAAAATAGCCATCATGCACCTTTGGAACGTGCCCGGAGCATTACATAAGCCAAAGGGCATACGTCGGTAGGCAAACGTTCCATAAGGGCAGGCAAAAGTGGTCTTTTCCTGATCTTGCGGATCAATGGGAATTTGAAAATACCCGGAAAAGCCATCAAGAAAGCAATAGAACTCATTTCCCGCTAGACGTTCTAGCATTTGATCCATGAATGGAAGTGGGAAATGGTCCTTACGAGTAGCATCATTGAGCTTCCTATAATCGATACACACTCTCCATCCCGTGACGAGACGTGTGGGGATTAGCTCATTATCTTCATTGGCTACAACGGTTATACCACCCTTTTTGGGAACACAATGGACCGGGCTAACCCACGGACTATCGGAGATTGGATAAATCATTCCGGCATCAAGGAGTTTGATTACCTCCTTTTTGATTACTTCGTGTATTTTAGGGTTAACCCGTCGTTGTTGTTGAACGGACGGTTTAGCATTTTCATCTAGCAAAATCTTATGAGTACAAAAACGAGGGTCTATGCCCTTAATGTCAGATATTTGCCAAGCGATGGCCTTTTTATGTTTCTTAAGCACATCTAAGAGTCGGGCCTTCTCCTCATCTTTTAGATCTTTAGAAATGATCACGGGAAGCTTGTCGGTATTTTCTAAGAAAGCATATTCAAGATGAGGAGGTAAATCCTTGAGCTCTAGCTCCGGAGGATTCTCAGTAGACGGCATAATTTCCTTAACGTCGGCCATTTTAAGGTCCATCGGAGGGGAAAAAGGGGTAGGGTCTTCATTCAAAAGTTGTTCAAGCATAAGAATATCCCCCTCCGGATCATAATAAGAATCATCATCTTCCGGTGAAGAAGATGTGTCGGTAGCAAGAAACTCATCGACCTCTTCCAAAAAGAAATCACCTCCCTCAAACGGAGTGAGGGACGGGGAAGAGTCAGAGATGATCGGTGAAGAAATAGTAGACGAAGAAGAATCATCAATAGAGGTAGAAGAAGAATCCAAAGTGGGATCGCCACTAGCAAAACCGAGAATCTCTTGAGCATACTCCTCCGTAGTAACGTCAATAATATCAATACGGTTCACGGACATGCAATTATCGTTGGAGGAGTATCTCGCGGTTTGATCCAAATCGAAAGTCACGGCTTCATTACCAACTCGCAAGGTAATCTCTTCATCATAAACATCAATCAACGCGCGCCCGGTTCTTAAGAATCCTCTCCCGAGAATGAGAGGAACTCGGGGATCGGCATCAAAATCGACAATCACAAAATCGGCCGGAAAATGGAACTTTCCCACATTAACGTAGACATCTTCGGCTATTCCAATTGGACGAGTAATTGATCGATCCGCAAGCTCGAGAGTCATGCGGGTCGGAGTGAGAGCGGGGAGAGATAATTTTTCGCCAAGATCGGCCAAGGCCAAACATTGAACCATCCCCGGAAAATTGCACGGAATAAGGAACTTTCCGGGATCTCCAAGCTTTTCCGGAAGCTTTTTAAGGAGAACCGCGGAACATTGTTCATTTAACGGGGTTGTTTTTGCCATCTCAAACAATTTATCTTTGTTGCTCAGCAAATTCTTCACCATCGATGCAAATTTCGGCATTAAGAGAGCAGCATCCGCGAAGCTAATTTCGAAGCTCATATCTTGAAAGATTTGGTAGAATTTCTCCATCTGATGCGTATTCTTATCATGGTGCTTTTGTTCATCAAGTCGCGACGGATACGGAAGTTTTATCTTAACGGGAACCTCTTGTTCAAAATCAACTTTCCCTTTTCCTTTTGACGATTGGACAACCGGAGGTTGGATGTCTTCGGTCCTTCCGTTATTAGTAGGAAGTGCCGTATCCGTTGCCACCTCGGTTTCACGGGCGACTACCTTGGGAGGAAGAGAAGAAGAGGTAGTCGGAGCCGTAGGTCCATCATAAAAGACACCACTACGTGTTGTGATCGCCTTAACATCGCCCCTCGGGTTTGCGATCGTGTTGCTTGGAAGAGAAGTAGTACCCGAGCCCTCGGGTCGATCATTTAAACGTTTCTTAATTTCACTCATTTCCTTAGTTAACAACTCTTGAGTTTTCATCATATTTTGATTTTGAAGCATTAATTGTCGAAGAATCTCATCCGAGGGTGACGGATTTGGAACAACATTTTGATTTTGATTAAAATTTTGCCCTCGGTTGTTGTTATTGAAACCTTGATTATGAAAATTTCCTTGATTTTGATTCATATTTCCTTGATTAGTATTGAAATTCCCATGAAAATTCCCTTGATTTTGATTCCCTTGAAAACCCCGGTTTTGATTTTGATTATAACCATTGTTTTGAAAACCATTATTTGCACGATTTTGATTATTGTTAACTTGATTACGGTTTTGACCTTGATTTTGACTTTGATTATTGAATCCCGGTGGTGGTCCAAGTGAATTGTTTGAACGGTAGCTAAGGAGATTACGGTCTCCTTGGGGTTGGTAACCATTACCACCCGAATTAGTAGCATACACATTCTCGTGTCCATAAGCCCCGGTGGCCGGACACTCGAAATAAGAATGAGGACCACCACATATTTCACAACCATGGTTAACAACATTGACTTGATTAGGTGTTTTCTCAATAACAAATGAATCGAATCTCTTATTAAGTGCGGCGAGAGCATTCATAACTTCTTCATTGTTCTTACTACTAGCACTAGACGTTTGAAGCTTGCTCCTTGAATTTCTCACACGGGCTTTGTTTTCAATTATTCCGAACGCCTCTTGAGTATTACGAGCCAATAAGTTTCCACCGGCCGCCGAATTGAGTGAATCTTGATCGGCAAGACTCAAACCATTATAAAAGGTATCGATTTGATGTAGCTCCGAAAAACCGTGGTTCGGACATTTCTCCAACAACTCTTTAAACCGATCCCAAGCCTCGCTGAACGATTCATCAAAGGCTTGTTGGAAACGTAAGATTTGAGCGCGGAGATTAGAAATCTTAGAAGGAGGATAGAAATGGTTCATGAACTTTGAAGCTAGGTCACCCCAAGTATAGATCGAGTTCGGGGGTTCCTTCTCAAGCCAAGTTCGAGCCGCTCCCTTCACTGGTACAGATTCTGCCTATCGTCACACTGGAAATGCGTGACTATATGCATATAGTCACACACGTTTTTTTGGGTGTGTGTGACAAAAAGTCGCGCCACCGTAGGTATCATATGGTCACATTGTTTAGTTTGTGGCCGTTTTCATCGAAAAAGAGTGACCAAAACCCGAATATGTGTGACTAATTAGGCACAAGTTTTGTTGGATTCATCAGTATGTGTGACTATTTCCCATCCTATGGCCACACGAAAATATAATAAATGTGACGTTTGTGATGATTTAGTCACACATCGTGTGTTGTTTTTTTCGAGTTAGTCACATACAATTTAAAAAACAGTGGCCAAAAGTGTTAATAAGTGTGACCATATGCTGTTTAAAGTGAAGAAATGTGTACTATTGATCATCCAATGGTCACATGAATTCTTAGTTTGTGTGGCCTTTTGTAATATTTAGTCACACAAAGCATGTTTGCTTTGGGTATTTAGTCACATACAATTAAGCATAAAGTGGCCAAAAGTGTTAATAAGTGTGACCATATGCTGTTTTAAGTGAAGAAATGTGTATTTTGTGTGACTATTAATCATCCAATGGTCACATGAATTCTTAGTTTGTGTGGCCTTTTGTAATATTTAGTCACACAAAGCATGTTTGTTTTGGGTATTTAGTCACATACAATTAAGCATAAAGTGGCCAAAAGTGTTAATAAGTGTGACCATATGCTGTTTTAAGTGAAGAAATGTGTATTTTGTGTGACTATTGATCATCCAATGGTCACATGAATTCTTAGTTTGTGTGGCCTTTTGTAATATTTAGTCACACAAAGCATGTTTGTTTTGGGTATTTAGTCACATACAATTAAGCATAAAGTGGCCAAAAGTGTTAATAAGTGTGACCATATGTTGTTTTAAGTGAAGAAATGTGTATTTTGTGTGACTATTGATCATCCAATGGCCACATGAATTTTATGTTTGTGTGGCCTTTTGTAATATTTAGTCACACAAAGCATGTTTGTTTTGGTTATTTAGTCACATACAATTAAGCATTAAGTGGCCAAAAGTGTTGATAAGTGTGACCATATGCTGTTTAAAGTGAAGAAATTTGTATTTTGTGTGACTATTGATAATCCAATGGCCACTTGAATTTTATGTTTGTGTGGCCTTTTATAATATTTAGTCACACAAAGCATGCTTGTTTTGGGTATTTAGTCACATACAATTAAGCATAAAGTGGCCAAAGTTGTTAATAAGTGTGACCATATGCTGTTTAAAGTGAAGAAATGTGTATTTTGCGTGACCATTGTTCTTCCAATGGTCACATGAATTTTTATTTTGTGTGGCCTTTGGTACTATTTAGTCACACATCGAATTAAACAAAGAGTGACCAATAATGTTGGAGCAGAGTTGCTACTGCTAGCAGTACTAAGGTAGTCCAAGGTAGTCCTGCTGAAGCAGAGTTACTGCTGCTAGTACTATGCTAGTGCTGCTGGAATGTGTATATATATTATATATAAAGCAATATTAAAAAACACAAGAAATTTCAAATTGAATTAAACTCGAATGTATATAACTGGACAGAATATACAATTGTAATGTCGTACTTAATTAATCAAATATCTAAAGACTTTTGAACCTTCACCCCCTTAGCAGTTTGCCTTAAGTCGTTAGCAGATATATATTGTTTCTTCGTTGGTGCCTGTGGTACACATTTAGTCACATGGTTTGTTGGTGTAACCTGTAGTAAACAAAAGACGCTTCTATCAAACATTGAATTACATATGAATAATTATATATGTAGGTTGAAAAAACACATGTACGTACCACCTCTTCAAAAATAACTTGATCCTTTGGCCATGCAACGAAACTACCTTCGACTTTCTTAACTGTTTTGAACCCATTATTTGCTACGTCCGGTATGCATGCTGCATCAACTAACGATGAATCAATTGACACTCTGTAGCAATCATTTGGGAGTGGTAGGTTATGCAGCATTTGCTTTCCATGAGACTGGTATACGGTACCAAAAGCAACGATATTTGATTTCTTTGTGTGCCAGAGTTTGCACTTAAGTGTCTACAAAAAAAATTTTTGCATGTATATATCAGAAATTATTTAAACAAAAGAATAACAAGAAACATGTTTTTTGGGTAAAAGGCCTTCAGCCTGGCAAAATTCATTACACCAAAAAACGTTGAAGTACAAAGGATGGGGGTGAATCCCCCATCTCATGCCCGATCAGGGCGACAAAAATGCACCTACATGTGCAACTTACAATCATAACAAGCTAAAAGAAGCTACTTAACAAATTACATTTCAATTATAATTAAAATGTAACAAAACAACCAGGTCCATATGAACCACTTCCATGGAGAGCACTCGATTAACAATGTCTTCATTGCATGTACAACGAGTTCAACACCAACTTCCAAGGCAACATCACACGATCGGAAAGGAAAACCAAAAACCAACCGTGAACAACCAAGCCGCAACCTAGCAACAAGTCGCAGCAACAAGAATACGATCCACTGCAACTGCAATATTAAGTATATTGCCCAAATATTCATGTAACACAATGCACTTAGATCGCATAAGCAGATAATAGGATTTAAGAAAATCCTAACTTCCAATAAACAACACATCACGCATCCAATCTTAATCAAGTCGAAACCAGCAGAATTAAGATTCATGGTGATGACGAAAATAGGGTATGCCTACCCTAACAACCAGCAACCACAGCCAATCCTCACCTTAAACCCCAGCAGCATAAAGACACCACCAGGTTTGAATAGCAGGAAAAGGACCCAGTAGCAGCACGACAATATAGGGTTCCCATAAACCCTAACTTCCCACTAGGATCGAATGATAAACCAAGAACCATGAATCAGTTCTGGAAAAACAATAGATCCACCCCGATTACAGATCCACATAGCAAACCAACCGGAGCAGAAAAAACAATAGAGTTTCAAAACCCTAACGTCAACCACGATACCAGCAGATCTTATAATGATACCACGAGAAGCGTACAGATCTGTAAGGTAAGGTTTTTTGAACAAGATTCCCCAAAACTTGACTTGCATCTCTCCAAACCCATGTCCATATAACACAAACAGTCACAAAACAAACCCTAATCGGGTTCACTTGCATCAACGATGAATATATAAGAGACCCTAAAATTAGGGTTTCGTTAATCATTAAAGTGTAGATCAACAAACACCAGATTAGATCCAATAATAACATGAGCGGTTAAAAACTGCCATGATATCCCTGAATCTATCTTCAAAGAAACCACCATTCAAAACCCTAGAGTGAGACGATAATATTGATGTACAGTTTAGGGTTTCGAACATATGTAAGGGACGATTTCATGAAGAAAACCATGATAATCATAACACGCCTCTACCCAGAAATTAACAAACCATCAAACCGATTGCATATCATTCAAGGAAGAATGATAGAGAGGCGGCTTGTTGGCTGTTTTAGCCGGAACAGTAGAGGTAGAGGGGTGGCTGAAAATCGCCCCTAAATTCTAATGCTTATATTGCGTATAGAATAATGTTAAACAAAAGAATAACAAGAAACATGTTGAAATACATACTGTTGGCAGTGCTTGTGTTAGAGACACATCTTGTTGCGATTGGGAATCTGGAGACCCGTTTCGTCGCTTCTTTTGCTTTGGCTTATTGGGTCCGACAGTTTTAGCAAGTTCCTATATGTATATATATAAAACACGTTACATTATTTAAACAAAAGAGTAACAAGAAACATGTTGAAATACATACTGTTGGCAGTGGTTGTGTTGGAGACGACACATTTTGTAGCGATTGGGAATCTGGAGACCCGTTTCGTCGTGACTTAAGGTTATGCTTAGGCCTGACAGTTTTAGCAGCAGGTTCCTATACGTATATATAAAACACGGTACATTAGTCGATCATGTATGTAAAATTCAAAAATCAAAGGGCGATCTTTTATTACTATACTTACCATTGTTTCCGTTACCTTTTTAGAAGTTTCAAGGCCATTGGATTTCTCCTCAATTCCCGCATCTTTAGGACTTACAACACCACTTGTCTGAGTGCCATTGGAGTCACCTGCAATATTGTCAATGGCCATTGGAGTCACCTGCAATATAAATTAAGAAATACAGTCACTCATCAGTTTATGTTCAATGCCTAGTATCATTAGCATCAGTGGTGTTAGCATTAGAAAATGAAATTGTTAACAACATAAAAAATGGCTTACAACTGAGGCTATTGGCGATGGTTGAGTTGGCAGAGTTATATTCATCCCTTTATCATTCAACTGTTGCAGAATTTGAGAAAGCATTATATTTGTGTTTTCCACCTCACCGGATAATTTATTGACCTGCACATCTTTTTCGGTCATCTCGACGGACAATTTTTTGATCAATTTATCTTTTTCTTCACGCTCGCGTCTCTCATTATCCAGTTGAGTTTGAAGTAAGGCAATTTTTTCATTGGCTTCTTGTTTTCTTCGAGGAAGGCCAAAATACTCTTTGTATGTTACTGCACCTCCCACTCCTCTGGCATAACCGCCCTTTTCCTTACCAAATACAAATGTCATGGCATCAGTGCCATCATCAAAACCCGATGTTCCTTCCTTGATCTTGTCATCAGCTTCTTTCTGCACAAAAAATATAGGAAATGTTGGGATTAAAAGTCTTCTTGATGCTGTTAGAGTAACTGCTGGTATACAAGCTACTACTGCTAGTACACAGTTAAATGTTGCTGCTATATAAGCATAATAATAGAATTAGCAGTCAAACTTACAAGTTCATCTCCCTTTGATTTAATATCATCATTTGGGTATTCGCCGTCTTTGTTTACCCTTCCTTTCACCCACATTACATCACGGGGGGGTTCTTCATCCGCTTCAATCTCTTTATTTTCGATCTAATAAACATCAAATGCATACCCATGTAAAGTTAAACCAAGATAAACGAAAATATGAGGATGCTTACACATGTACAGTTAAACCAAGATAATTGAAAATATGAGGGTATTAATGCAAATGTGCAAATTGGGCAATGTAAACAGATTCATTTCTCATACTGATCGTCTCTTAATTGGTAAAACAAACATTGTGTAATCTTACCATTTTCTCTTTGACATAAGCATATCCACCTCGTCCCATTTTATGCTGATAAATATTTTGGGAACGCGCCATTTTACCTTTCTCAGATTTCTCCTAAAAACACAAAATCATAAGGCGTTTAGATGCGGTAATGCTGCAAACTGAAAATAATAAAATGACATATACACTTAATTAAAGATGACTAATTAAAACCTTGTATGCTTCGGTGGTCGTGTATTTAACATACTCGACCCAGTCTTCTGATTTCATTATTGTATTATACAAGTCCGGGACTTCATTCAGTTTGGAAGGTGTATTTAGGTTGGGCAAAATGTAGTTGACTTTGAGCTTCCTTCTGTAATTCCTTAGCATTTTACCAAGACTAATCATTATCAATTTTCTGTATTGGACGTCAACAACAAAAAATTTCTGAAAAGATTAACACAATGTTGTTAATTAGTTGCACATAATGTAACTGCATACATAAACTTATGTAGTATTGGGTTACAAAATAGTATATATGTACCAAGATTTCATCCCATAGTTTATCTCTTGCTTCTTTATTCACCTTCTTCCAGTGTAGAATCTTCACACCTATCTGCTCATGAGCCACATCTCCTAAAAAACTCACAAACACTGCTTTGTTTTCCCCTGTTACCCTACCGAGTGCATCGAAGGTTACCTTGAGCTTTGTTGCACCAGGTTTGTCATGCTTCGCGCGAAACTTTACTAGCCTGGTTGAGCCCCTCTTAGCTACTATCTCAGGTGTTTGGTTGGTTACAGGCTCATCTATATCTTCTTCATCAGAAGACTTTTCGGATTCATATTCTAAGGCGTTATCATCATGTACAATATGATCAAGAGGAAGCAAAGTATGGTTATCAACAATGGGTTCAGTTTCCATGACTCTTGAGCAACAAAGGGTAAAAGAAAATGATTATGGCTTAGCTTGGAGAGTAATGGTGAGAGAAGATTTGATTTTTGTTTTTTATTTGCAGTCTTTTTTTTAAGGAGAGAAAAGAGGCTATACACCAAGAATATGAATCGTTTGTGATTCAAAAAATTTCGATCCAAAAATTTGCCTCCAAGTTGTAATTTGAAATTAACAATTGAATTATTTGAAAATTTTCCCTTTGAACCTGTTAATTAAAGCATAAACTTGAAAAAATCAAATTTTTGGCTCCAAATTTTATAGAGTACTATCTTAATAATCGCAAATAATGTATCATACTGTGCAACCATCACATCAACAGTACAAACGTAATTACTACTAGTTATTGTACCCTTACCAATTACATTTACAAAACACAAATTACTAATTACCTTTTTGTTATTTGGTTTCATTGTTTGCGTGCTTGTGTTTGCCATAAGAATGTGTGTGTTGATTAGGGTTTATTGATTTTTGTGTGTGTTTACAAATGACCGGGTAAAGGGATTAATTGCTGGTTGAATATTGAATTTGTGGTTTGGTTTAACTATAGCTGACGTGGCAAGATTTGTTTAAAAAAAAAAAAAAAAAAACTAATGGTGATGAGGTGGCGGTGAAATCCGGCTATAGCCGGTAAATAGGGATGGCAACGGTTCGGGTTCGGGGCGGGTTTTAGTATACCCATAACCGAACCCGTTTATAATATACCCGTACCCGCCCCATATCCCACCGGATACCCGATTAATATTATCCATCGGTTTTTCGGGTTTCCCCGCGGGTATTAGTTATCCGTACGTAGTTGAATATTATATGGACAAAATTGGCGGTATTAAGATTAAGTCACTCTAAAATCCACCGAAAAAACAAAAGAAAATACTCTAACCACTCCCAACAATAACTCAGCTTTAAACTTTAACACAATGCCACGTCAGCTTTAACACACTCACCCTTAATTAACTGAGCTTTAGTTATACACAAGATGTTTAACGAATGAGCCGAGATGATATGGTTGTATACGAGATGTTTAACGAATGAGCCGAGATGATATGGTTGTATATATACGAGATGTTTAACGAATGAGCCGAGATAATATGGTTGTATACGAGATGTTTAACGAATGAGCCGAGATGATATGATTATACACGAGATGTTTAACGAATGAGCCGAGATGATATGGTTGTACATGAGATGTTTAACGAATGAGCCGAGATGATATGGTTGTATACGAGATGTTTAACGAATGAGCCGAGATGATATGGTTATACACGAGATGTTTAACGAATTGAATGAGCCGAGATGATATGGTTGTATACGAGATGTTTAACGAATGAGCCGAGATTATATGTTTGTACATGAGCAACACACCCAACAATAACTCACGCAACCTTTCGACCCTGTTTCATCATTTCTTAAAAGAGTTTAATTTCTAGACCAACCCTGATAGCTGGATGGTCTTGAGGCAACTCACGCAACCTTTCGACCTCTGGATCAGCACGATTATGCATCTGTAGCATAATACGAGTTATCTCACCTAGCAAATTGTTAATCAATTTGAGTTCTTTTTCTTGTTCATTGTGTAATCGGGTGAGGATAGCCTTTTGCACCTCTGCTAGTTAATTTGTTAGCCACAGTGTTTGTGTTAAAATTAGTGATACTTGCGAGAGAGTTTTATAAGAAGTTGTGTGAGAAAACGAAGTGTTGTGAAAGTGGCTTTGATAGTGGAAAGCCGTTAAACTAGCCGTTGGAGGCTATTTTAAAAATCAGATTGAAAGTAAAAGTAACCGTACGAGTATTATTCAAATTCAAACGTAAAGTAACAGTACAACATATTAATAACGAGCGGGATATTTAAATTTTAAAATTTCAAATTCAAATTAAACAAAAAGGCGGGATATATTTAAAATTTATCAATTCAATTCAAATTCAATTCAATTTATAAATTGAAAATAAAGTATCAAATACAAATACATTAAACATGAAATAGAAATACATTAAACATGAAATAGAAATACATTAAATGTCAAATAAAAACTACGTTAACATAAACAATGATTGATTAACATAAACAACATACGATTAACATAAACAACGGACGATTAATAAAAACTATCATCTGAATCTGGGTAACCATCTTCAGAGGATTCGGAAGGTGTGAAAAAACCAGACTCCCACCTTTGCCTACGTTCTTCATCCTCCCTGGCTTGCCGCTCCAAACGATCAGCTTCCTCTTCTCTTTCAAGTGCTTCCATTTCCAGGAGGACTTGCATATCTGCTTCCTCTTGCCTAAGTTGTTCCTCAGTTAACCCAAACGGATTTGGGTCTTGGTTGGGAACTGGTTCATTTTCAGGTTGATTATTCACCGGAAAATTTTCCGGTTGGAAAACCGGAAAGATATGCTCGGGTGGAGTATGGAATTTTTCATTTTCGCTAGGTGGGCTTGGAAACTGTTGGCCAAAATCCTTTTGGCGAGGTGGGCTTGGAAATTGTTGGCCAAAATCCTTTTGGCGAGGTGGGCTTGGAAATTGTTGCCCGAAATCTTTTCTGGAAGACATCTTGAATTTGAGATGCTTGGATCTTGAGTATTTGAGAAGTTTGGAATGTGTTTCTGTGTGACTTGTGCTTCAGAAGCATTGGTATTTATAGGGTACAAATGCACACGTTTTATTAACGTGACTTTGAATTTTAATTGTTGGGGCTAACCTGCGTTAACGCAGCGTTAATATGTTGTACTTTATCTTACGTTTGAATTTGAATTTTAATTTTAATTTGTTAAGGCTGAGTTATTGTTGGAAGTGGCCTAAATATACCCATACTTCTCAAACACATTCAGACTGCGATAGATATTAAAGCATGTATTTACATTAAACATGTACTAGAAAATATCAATTACCCTAATGAAAAAGTCAATTAGTCATTAAAGTTAGCACACAAATTACATTAAACATCATTAATATAGAAAATATCAATTACCCTAATGAAAAAGTCAATTAGTCAATCCAACACCAAACACACTTCTAGATCAACTACACTAGTCAAATCCAAACCAAACACAAACCAAATCCGATCAATATTATCCATCTGTTTACTTTTGGCGCCTCTCGATGGTCCCTCTTCCCGCCTAAAGTATTGGGAACCGTTCGTATACCTCTCTAGCCTATTTGTACAACTCGACATGGAAAACCGTTCATAATTAATCAACCGTACCATATACAACTCCTTTGATATTTTCATTAGAAAATAAATTTCAAATTTCAATGGCTGACTCCTCTTCAACTCCTTCTTCCAACAAAAACAAACGCCCAAGGGATGATTCTCCTCCACCAATGCCTGAAAAATATAAAAAAATTGGCATATCCCAAAATATTTGGGAGAAATGTAGTAAAGGCCAGTATGGTGTTGAAAACGCATTGTTAGAAATTCACAACAAGCGTATAAAGATGTATGAAGAAAGGAACAAGAAAGATTTAGAGGTCATTGAGGAGCATCAGAAGAAAATTGAGGAGAGGAACAAAAAAATAGAAGAAGAAAGAGAGAAAATAGTTGATGTTTACAGAAGTATTGAAGCTAGTAAATATGTGTCTTAATGTATCTTTTCTTTATATATTTTGCCTATGTATATTTTGCCTATGTAAATGTAAACTTATTTTGACTTGGTTTAATATATGAATGCAGTTATTATGTACAAGTTTATGATATTTGAATACAGTTATTATTATTGTACTGCTAGGTAAACAATTGTACTGCTATCGAAACGTTGTACTGCTGGGTATCCTTTTAGCAGTGGTTGGGAGTGCAGGGTAGTTTGTATCACTTTTTACTTAAAGTGTATAAACCCCCAATTGCTGCACACAATCACATTCATGCACACATTACTCTCTCTCTCTTCCACTCCCTAATCGAATTTTAATTGTCAAATTGCAAAACCCCCAAATCAAATCATAATGTCAAACCTAACTTTTACCGAACCTCATAATAATGTTGCCTTTTTAGAAAAATCCAATAAGTCTGTAGATTTTACTGAGATCATTGATTTCCTTAATGCAAGCTATATTAAGTTTGCATTAACAGTAAAACCTACTATATATACTTCCAACATTATCCAGTTTTGGTCGTCTGCTAAGGTCCAAACTATTAATGGGGAAGCACAAATCCATGCCCTTGTAGATGGGCAGATGATTATCATTACAGAGGCGTCTATTCGAAGAGATCTTCTCCTAGATGATGCTAACGGAGTTGAGAATCTTCCAAATACTACAATCTTTGAAAAACTTGCACTGATGGGCTATGAGAGATATACAGATGCTTTAAAGTTCCAAAAAGGTAATTTTTCTCCTCAGTGGAAATTCTTAATTCATACTGTCTTAGTGTGTCTAAGTCCAAAGACCACTGCATGGAATGAATTTAGCAGTAATTTAGCTTCTGCTATAATTTGTTTGGCTGAAAATACTCAAAGATTTAATTTCTCAAAATTAATTTTTGATAATATGGTTAAGAACTTGGATGGTTCTTTGGCTAAATATTTTCTATATCCAAGGTTTTTGCAACTCTTTTTGGACAACCAATTTAAAAAAAAGAAAAGTCACAAAAATGTTTATCCCACTCCCTGCCTTACCAAAAAGGTTTTTGCTAATATGAGTAGGGTTGGAAAAGATTTTTCAGGGAGAGTGACACCTTTGTTTCCAACAATGTTGGCACTAGCCCAAACCCAAATGGGTGAAGGTTCAGCAATCCCAGCTGGTACCCATCACACACCCACAGAACAACAACAAAAGACCTATAAACGTAGGACTAACACCAAGAACACTGAGCTACCTCAGGCTAGTGGTTCTATACCAACTGTTGCAGATGAGGATGTCACTGGGGGGGAGAGTGACATGTTGGCAAGGGCTTCCACTACTGTGTCTAGCTTAGCAGCAGCACAGGACAGTGGTAACATCATTAAGACCCGAACCAAGACAACTTCTAATGAAGAAAGTTCCTCTGGAACTGATTCAGGTGAAGGTCCCAGTCACATGGAAACAATGGGGGGTTCGGATGTTCATCCTAGGGGTGAGACTGAACTTAACTTTTCCAGTGATCCACCTCTCGGGCTAGGTAACACAAGCCGAAGTGGTGAGGATAGTATGCAACTTTTGAATGAATTGAAGGATACCTGTGCCAAGCTGTCTGCACAAATTGGTGATCTGCGAGCAATAGCTTCTTCCCAAGATGGAGTCATCAAAGCTCAAGGTGGGGAGATAAAGGCTTTGAAGAGAAGGGTTAGGTATTTAGAAGGAGTCAAAGGATCAAGAATTCCCAAACAAAAGGTTAAATCTTCTGAAGCTTCTAAGGATGCTCCCAAACAGGGAGGGAATGAAGGCAAAGTTTCAGGGAGGATAACCAGGGGAATCAAGTGGTGATTGATCATCGTCTGGGCAAGGTTACAAATGCTGATAGTGCTACTGAGCCAATTACAGTTGGTACTACAAAAGCTAGTACTGCTACACCAGAGGTTTTTGCAAATGCTGTTAGTGTACTTGCTGAGCTGAAGACAGCAAAACCAGTAACCAAAGGTGTTGTGATACAAGAGCCATCATCCTCTCCAAAAGCTAAACATTGATGCGTGGGTTTTGCAACCTTACAACAGGTTTTACCTCTCGAGGGATCTCAAGAGGCTTACAACCCCACCAGGCAGTGTACCTGACCGATGTAGTATAGTGTAGTGGTAAGTACGGGGGATTGATCGTTCTCCACAGGGAATAGTGTTCGTTAGGTATGAAAGGCTACTCTAATTAGGTCTAAGGGTTGAGGAAGATTATTTTTTCTGTTTTTATATTTTTATGAAAGCAAGTAAAATCTCGGTTTTGAAGGAGTGGGCGGAATTAGTTGCTAGTCAACTAACCCAAAATTATTACGGATGCAAATAAAATAAAATAACAAAAATGAAAATGTGGTGAGAAACTTATGTGTAGAGAAATGTGTTTACTTAGATTTCCTTACTCCCTAACTATCTTTTACCGGTTAATTAGTGTGTATTAGTCGCGTGGATGACGGGTGTATTCCTTAATACCATTCGTGGGGTGGCGTACTTACTTCCCCAACTCTACAAGCTCCTACTTCACTCCTATGTCGAGCCGGCTAGGAAGCTCCTAACATGGGATCACTAGAATTCGCTTGTGCATTAAATACAACCATAAAAACCTTTAGTACGCATTTGGTTCATGTTTCTTAAGACGTTCAAGCAAGTTACCGAATAGGAAGTTAGCCAGTTTTCTTAAGCTTAACATAGATAAACAATCATCCAATACAACTAACAACACACTAATAACCAATAATCAATAGCTAGGTTTCATTAGATCTAAGCAAACACAAGATAAATTTAGCCTAACATGTTAATCAAAAGACAAGAATAAGATAAAATCAAACAACACATAGACATATTGAATGATTAATTGATAACTTATCTTCAATGTAACATGGAAGATCTCAAGGCAAAAAGCCTTGAAAAAGAAGCTAAAATCGTCTTAGGGTTTTCTCCCAAAATTCCACACACTAAGCTCTCCCTAATGACAAAAAATTAGAAAACTATATATAGACTTTTGCATCTGACGGCGTCACCTTATGGAGTGTGACGCCGTCACCTCGCCGCTTCTAGGGTTCCCGGATGACCTTCTTGACGCCGTCCCTCTTTAGCTCTTCAAAAATCCATTCTGGCTTATCAAGGCTTGACGCCGTCGAACCTTGAACGTGACGCCGTCCCCTTATGATTTAAGCCGTGACGCCCTTGATCAAGTTAAAGCGTGACGCCGTCAGAATTCACATGCTATTTTCACTGGCTTATCATGAGTAAATTTCACGTCCACTTTTTCTTGCCAAGGCATGACGCCGTCCAGAGTAAATTGTGACGCCGTCAAAGGTAACTTTTAGCCGATTTTTGAGACTTTGCCGTTTTCTTCACTTTAATGCTCCAAAAACGTCCAAAATGCCTCCTTTTCCAGATTTCTCCTCAAAAGTACCTAAAATGACAAAAGGAACGATTTAGGGCAATATTTGATCAAATAAATACGATTTAGGGCTTAAATGACCCCTTAAAAGCGGTACACTTTTCGCTTCATCAAATACCCTTACACTTGAGATTTGCTTGTCCTCAAGCAAATGCGCTTTTATTCTAATCAAAATACAAGTTAGGGGTCATTTAACGCAAACATAAAAGTAATTACAACAAATATTCGTTCCACTTCAATCATAATAAGCACGGAGATTACATACTAGCACCTCACAAGTAGTGTTTAGATACTCACATCTCTCAAGTGTCATCAAAATAAATCTCATAAATGAAAACGGATAATATCTCTCACTACCTGTCATAGCAAATAAATTACCATAGGCTTGGGAAAGGATCGAAAACCTCCTCCACTAGGCGTAAGCACCAAAGATAAACTATCAAAGAGGGCTTTTACATGGGTTATAACTTTAGGTGTAGGGAAAAGGAAAACACGGTTTGGTTGGATAAGGGATATTTTACTGGTGGCTAGTTAAAGATCTTGATCAATTACATGTACTATACAATGTTGCTAAGCCAAGACTAGACTCGATCTTATGCTAGAAACGAAATAACAAAAACAAAAACATAAAACAAACATAAAATGAAACGGGATGGTAGTCCGTATGTTTTTTCTATTTTTCATTTTCTCATTTTTTTTGTATTTTTCTTGATTTTTTCGATTTTTTTTTTTTTTTTTTTTTTTTTTTTTTTTTTTTCATACACTCTTGCCCTACCATCCAAAATAATACATCATAGGGAAGATGCATTCCCCTTACACTTGAACTTTTACATAACTTTACAAATACTAATCTAATGACTCGAATTAAGATAATTGAAAAACTTGGAGTACTTTTAAAACATTTAGCACATATGGGGGTAATAAATGATGTTCTTCCCCATTACTCCATTACACTAGTACTTTACCCATGAGTCCCAATCGTCCCAAAACAATATGTGCAAGGATATGACTCGACTTAGCAACCATGTAATCAACTAGATAATTAACTTGGGTTTAAACAAATGTTGTAACAATAATGCACTAAAAATGAGTGCATACAAGGAAGGCTAAGGCGATTTGGGTGTACATTTTAGTGGGGTGTAACAAATTCTTCCTTTAAGTAAAATGCTTAAAGGTCGAAACGAAAAGATAGGCTCTGAGGGGTGTACTAGGGGTATCGTGTACTAAAAATGAGTACAACGCAAAGGGTGTGGGAGAATTACTTGACCAATGTAGCCAATGTAATTATAACAAAAACACAGGTGTAAAACAATGGGTTAATCCTAATGCCTCTTATCATGTAGTAAATCTAACTACACGAATGTAGTCTCACTTGTGGCCTTGGAATGGTCCTAACGCAAGTTCTAGAATCTAAGTGCTACCGGTACACACATCATAGCATAAATGCTTTTCCTACCAATTCTAGGGGCGAACCTCACATATTTGGGGGTGGAAAATTCTTTAGTGGTACGGTTTTTGTGCTAGTCATATAACTCCTATCCGTGAGACGCTCATTAAGATCAAAGTTTCACTCCTATATGTTGTAAAAAATTTTAAATTTGGCACTAAAATTGCCCTAACAGGTATTTATCTCAGTTTTATTACACATCTACTATTAAACAAACAAAAATCAAGCGCAATTGTATTCTCAAAAATCGTACTTTTACCCCCCCTTACACTTAAGATGAACATTGTCCCCAATGTTCAAATAACAAGATGTAAAAGTAAATAAGGTAAAAGAATGAAATCAAATACTCCCCTGATTCGCTCGGTGGATAATGAAATTACACGGTTAGATCTTCCTCCAAAGAGAATGTTGAAGCTCCATGACTAATGCATCGCCACAAGCTTGATTCAATAAACATCTCCTTGTCCAAAATAACCTGTTAAACCTGAGAAAACAAACACGAAAACCTGCATAACATCGGCGGGATAAAATCTATATATAAGGATATAATGCTTGTGGAATGATAATTTTGCAGATTCCTGGAGATTATAAGTTGGAGATTTTAATAAAAACTTTTCAAAAACAAAACTTTCAAAAATTTCTGGAAATTAAATCTGACGCCGTCAGGTTATAACCCCTGACGCCGTCAGAAATGACCTGACAAAAATTTTCATTTTAAGTTTCCGGAAAATTTCTGGAAAAACCTTTACCTTACTTCCTGGAAATCCTGCAAATCATCATTATGACTCGATACAAGCATTTGACTCAAACAAACACTAATATGTATGTTAATTTAATATTATTACGATTCATGTTCATTTGTGTTCTAATAAACCGATTTAGATTTCCCTTACACTTAACTTTTGCAAAATACCTTTATATGTAGTTAAGACGAAGTTAAAAACAACATAAAGCATTTTCACAATTTACTTTTGAACATGAATCAATACTAACAAAAATTAAACACACATACGGAAACAAATAAAATCAAACAAACAAATAAATAAACACACAAAGCAAATAAAACAAATAAAGCTTGGGTTGCCTCCCAAGAAGCGCTTTTCTTTATTAACGAGTCTTGTAGCTAGACTCAAAGTCACGTACATTACGTGACTCCATCATCGGTCACGGTTCCTAGGCCATTCCCCTTCCCGGTTTTATATTCCGGTCCTAATTTCAAACAATCCTTGTAGAAACCGAATATCCTTTCCATAACATAGTCTACTCCTTTACTTCTATCCTCATCATTCCTATAGTAGACCGCTTGCTTGAGCTCCTTCTCAACATTTGACAAGTGTTGGAATTGTTCTATCTTATATGTCATTTGGTAGCTTACTTCATCGGTCTCATCCTTAAATCTAACTATCCCTAAAGAAGGTTCATAAGTCATTCTAGAGACCTCAACAAATGGTTTTCCAAAAACCACTTGAGTTAAGGATGCATCGACCATTGGGCGGATATCTTCTACAATTACAAAATCGGTGACATAGGTGAAGTTTCCTACATAAACCGGTAATCCCTTAACTCTTCCCGTGAAGTTACTCATCCAACCCTTGTCAGGGAACATCCTATACCCAAGTTGATTCTTCATTATCAAGTTGTAGTGGACTCTAGTCATGATGTTTATGGGCGATCTAAGGTCGATGTAAGCTTTCCACACATGTAGATGTCCGATGTTGCATGGTATGTTGAGATTAGAAGGGTCGCCTATTTCTATGATTGGTCTACCTAGGAAGTATGGTGTCTCGGGGTCATCGAATAAGTTTGTATGATATGCACGCTCTTCCTTAGTGGGTAGCCTAATGAAGTAGTCCTCATCATCATCTACTTCTTCAATCTCACTTGTCCTAACTTCCTTATCAACCTCAACTTTCTTATCCTCATCCTTAGGTTCACTGTTATCCTCATTCCTATCAATTGGTTTAATAGTGACAATGTTGACAAAGTGGACGTGTTTGGATGAAGAGGGGTCTTTTACTTGGGGTCCGCTATTTGTGTTCCTAGCGTCCTTGTGTGGAGGTGATAACACTTGGTTATGGAGAGCTTTCAACAAGTTGTCAATTTTATTGGTCATCTCCGTTTGTTGTTGATTGAATTCGGTCTCGAATCTAGCCATCCGAGCTTCTTGAGATGCCATAAATTGGGAAATCAATCCTTCAAAGTTATTGGTACTACCATTGCCGGAAGGATTGTTGTTGAAAGTACGGTTCGAGTTGGAACCGCTTGATTGGAAACGATTAGGTGGGTGGGAAGAATTGGTTTGTTGGGCGTTTTGGTTTTGTTTCCACCTAAGGTTCGGGTGATTTTTCCATGAGGGGTTGTATGTATCACCGTAATGGTTTGGCTCGGGTTTGAAAGTGTACCACTTGTCTCCCGCTCCGTCGGTACGCGAGGATGCGTAGTCCACAAAAGCTTGTTCGGGGAGTTCCATGCAATCACGAGTGTCGTGGGGACCACTACATAATTCACATGAAGAAGTGATTTTGTTCACTTGGCTTGAAGGTTTAGGAGCCTCGTAGGATTTCATGAGAAACTTGACTTGGTCTTCAAGTTCTATGATCCTACGGTCAGAAGTGCTTGAATTGTTCGAAGGCAAAGATATTGCCTTGACCGTTTTATTCAAATCACGGGGATCACTCCAACTTTCGTTGTCATAAAGAGCAAGATCCTCTAGGAGAGCCCATGATTGTTCCGCACTTAGATCACATAGCTTGCCACCGGCCGATTGGTCAATGGTTTGCCTCGTGGAGAGATTGATATGGTCATAGAAGATTTGGACTTGGAGCCAAAGTTCTATGCCATGGTGAGGGACTTTTTGGAGTAAGTCCTTGAATCGAGTCCATGCCTTGTAGAGAGTTTCGCCTTGACGTTGTTGGAACATCAAGATATCATTCCTTAGCTTGGTAGTTCTTCCCGGTGGGAAAAACTGAGCAAGGAAACGAGTAGTGAGATCATCCCAAGAGGTGATGGATCCTGCGGGTTGACGTTCTAGCCACTGACTAGCTTGGTCCCGCAAAGAGAATTGAAAGAGACGCAATCGGGTCGTCTCTCGAGTGGCAACATCAAGGTCTATAGAATCAACGATTTTAAGAAAGTCCTTGAGGTGTTGATTAGGATCTTCAGAACGAAGTCCATGGAATGCGCATCCGCTTTGCACCAACCGGATGGTGTCGGATCGCAAGGGTGTGATATTGGCTCCTTGAGTGAGCTCAATGGTGTTTCGATAGCCATGGTGGCTAGGACGGGAATACTCTCCTAAAGTACGGGCTCTAGGAGGTGGTGGTGGTTGTTGTGGTGGTGGGTTGTGGGGGTTAAGGATATTACCATCTTCCATGATGTCGGATGGTATGGTTACGAACAAAGACACGAAGAAAATAGATAGACTAAAGAAAACCTAGAAAAATAAAATAAAAATCTCACTAGAAAGGAATCTAGTGAGTAGACCTAATAGAAATAAAAATTTAACCTAAACAATAACTATTCCCCGGCAGCGGCGCCAAAAACTTGATGCGTGGGTTTTGCAACCTTACAACAGGTTTTACCTCTCGAGGGATCTCAAGAGGCTTACAACCCCACCAGGCAGTGTACCTGACCGATGTAGTATAGTGTAGTGGTAAGTACGGGGGATTGATCGTTCTCCACAGGGAATAGTGTTCGTTAGGTGTGAAAGACTACTCTAATTAGGTCTAAGGGTTGAGGAAGATTCTTTTTTCTGTTTTTATATTTTTATGAAAGCAAGTAAAATCTCGGTTTTGAAGGAGTGGGCGGAATTAGTTGCTAGTCAACTAACCCAAAATTACTACGGATGCAAATAAAATAAAATAACAAAAATGAAAATGTGGTGAGAAACTTATGTGTAGAGAAATGTGTTTACTTAGATTTCCTTACTCCCTAACTATCTTTTACCGGTTAATTAGTGTGTATTAGTCGCGTGGATGACGGGTGTATTCCTTAATACCATTCGTGGGGTGGCGTACTTACTTCCCCAACTCTACAAGCTCCTACTTCACTCCTATGTCGAGCCGGCTAGGAAGCTCCTAACATGGGATCACTAGAATTCGCTTGTGCATTAAATACAACCATAAAAACCTTTAGTACGCATTTGGTTCATGTTTCTTAAGACGTTCAAGCAAGTTACCGAATAGGAAGTTAGCCAGTTTTCTTAAGCTTAACATAGATAAACAATCATCCAATACAACTAACAACACACTAATAACCAATAATCAGTAGCTAGGTTTCATTAGATCTAAGCAAACACAAGATAAATTTAGCCTAACATGTTAATCAAAAGACAAGAATAAGATAAAATCAAACAACACATAGACATATTGAATGATTAATTGATAACTTATCTTCAATGTAACATGGAAGATCTCAAGGCAAAAAGCCTTGAAAAAGAGGCTGAATTCGTCTTAGGGTTTTTCTCCCAAAATTCCACACTCTAAGCTCTCTATAATGACAAAAAATTAGAAAACTATATATAGATTTTTGGATCTGACGGCGTCACCTTATGGATTGTGACGCCGTCACCTCGCCGCTTTTAGGGTTCCCGGATGACCTTCTTGACGCCGTCCCTCTTTAGCTCTTCAAAAATCCATTCTGGCTTATCAAGGCTTGACGCCGTCGAACCTTGAACGTGACGCCGTCCCCTTTTGATTTAAGCCGTGACGCCCTTGATCAAGTTAAAGCGTGACGCCGTCAGAATTCTCATGCTATTTTCACTGGCTCATCATGAGTAAATTTCACGTCCAACTTTTCTTGCCAAGTCATGACGCCGTCCAGAGTAAAGTCTGACGCCGTCAAGAGTAACTTTTAGCCGATTCTTGAGACTTTGCCGTTTTCTTCACTTTTATGCTCCAAAAACGTCCAAAATGCCTCCTTTTCCAGATTTCTCCTCAAAAGTACCTAAAATGACAAAAGGAACGATTTAGGGCGATATTTGATCAAATAAATACGATTTAGGGCTTAAATGACCCCTTAAAAGCGGTACACTTTTCGCTTCATCAATCATCCTCTCCAAAAGCTAAACAATCAACTCCACAGGTACAAGGCAAAGGTAAAGGGATTCTTACTGAAGAGCCTGTGGAGAAACCATTATCAAAAGAAGAGCAATTAAAAGTTGATGCTGAAATTGCTATGAAATTCTCACAAAAGTATGATGCAGAACATCAGACAATTTTGGAACAAAGGAGAATACAAGAAGAAAAAGATGCAGAGTTAATAGCTTCATGGGATGAGCAAAGGGCTCAGGTTGCAGCTGATTCTGAGCTTGCTAAGAAACTACATAAACAAGAGCAAGATAAGTACTCAGTAGATGAAAAAGCCAGGATGCTGAAAGAATTTTTTGATGCAAAAAAGAAGTTGTATGCAGAACAAAGATATGCAGCTAAGAAGAACAAGCCACCCACTCAAAAACAAAGAAGAGATCTCATGTGCAGGTAGTTTTTTTTTTTTTTTTTTTTTTTTTTTTTTGCAAAGGTATTTATATTAATATCAACAATACCCAATATGTACATCATATCATAAACATCTACTCATGTGCAGGTATTTGAAGAATGTGGACAGATGGAAACTAAAGGATTTGAAATTCTTGGATGATAAAAGAATTGAAGAATTATATGCAATTGCCAAGAGAAACAATGATCTCTTCTTGAATGACAGTTCAAAGAGAGCAGGTGAACAGTTGGAAATAGAAAGCAGTAAAAAGAGAAAACAAGAACAAACTGAGCAAGCTGTTGCTGAAGAACAAATGCAAGCTCACACTGAACTTGCAGTTGACTCTGTAGGAGAAGCCATGGATGCACAACCTTTAACTGTCAAACATCCCATTGTTGATTATAAGTCTGGATCTTTTGGGGAAACAGTTTATTATGATATTAAGAGGCATGATGGTTCTTCTAGAAGGTATGTAAGCTTTCTTCACATGGTTCATGATTTTGATAGACAAGATATGATAGCTCTATGGAAATTACTCAAACAAAGATTTGGTAATAAGACACCAGAACAAGCTAATTATGATAGAGAAGTCTGGAATTATTTAAAGGTAATGTTTGAACCAAATCATGAAGATGAATGTTGGAGAAGACTAACGCACAATACTGTTAAAGAATGGAAAATTTTTCAACGATGTGGAGTACATGCTTTAACTGTGAATGAGTTGGTGATCTACATGCTTGTAGAAAAGGATTACCCTTTAAAGTTTCACAAAGACATTCTACATCAGATGTTGCGTGGGAAGAAAACACTCAAGCTTCAGCTTAATTATGATGACATGGCATATGAACTGCTCAGGAAGATGGAAGAGTATCTAGGACCCAAGGACAAGAAATAGAATGTATAGTTATTACTGCTACAATGTATAGTTTGACTTAAACATGTATAGTTATTACTGCTAGTATGTATAGTTATTACTGCTAGAATGTATAGTCTGACATTTATCATGTATATGTCCACTTGCAGTCAAGCTTTATTGTATTTGCAGTTTCCATTTATCATGTATATGCACTTGCAGGCACTTAGTAACATGTTACTTCATTATAAAGTTGAAAATTGACTTTAGAAAGTCAAGTAATCTGGTTCCAGCTAGGGGCAAGTAACATACTTACATACTACTGCATTAAACTAGATAGACTATAAAATCCCAGCATTGTAATGGGGCAAATTAAATGAAGAGTCATGACTAACAGTCTGAACTCAAAATATGACTCTATGATTTAGACACCTAAATAAATACTTCATGTGACCATATGTAACATCTTGAATTTAGTCACACAAACACTCAATGTGACTAATATCAAGGTTAATGATAACTGAGTTCACATTTTGCTATACATATTAGTCACATGAATATTTCAGTGTGACTATTTTCAATGTATTGGTCACATATAATACCCTTATAATGTGGCCATAAACATAATTTAGATGCACATTTGTGGTATGGTGTTACTATTGTATAGCCTATAGTCACATGATTGTGCTACAATTAAATGTGACCATACACATTAGGAATTGGCAGGCAAACACACACTTAACTTTAGACACACATATTAACTTACGTGACTATTTGTATCGAATTTTGGTCACACTTAATCATGTATGCCTATGGTTTAGTGTGACCATATATGACATTTGGTCACACATCTCAAGTGTGTGACATATATTTGTCACTTTTAAATGCATATAGTGACTATGCTTCAAACTTACTTTTCAGTTGTCACACATTTCAAATTCATATGTGGCTAAATTTTCAACAAAAACTAGCAGTCACGCTTAAATAATGTGTGACAAACTTGAGCATATGATTTAGCCACATACACAATTACTTCGTGTGACCATATATGGATTTTGGTCACACTTTTCAATTGCGTGACATATATTTGTCACATATGTATATATATAGTGTGACTAATGTTTCAACCTTATTTGTATCCGTCACACGTCCCAAATTATAAGTGACTAAAAAATCAAAAAAAAAATTTACCAGATACGTATAGTCACGAAAATATTCAAATGTGTGGCTATAGCCTCGGATGTAATTCCGAAATGGTCACACAAGTCGGATCAAGTGTGGCTGTTTATTTTATTCTGGTACATTTAGTCACATAAAAAGGCGACTGTGTGGCTGTTCGAAAAACAGCATGTGTGACTAAATCCCATTTTTGTACTAGTGCTTAAGGGAGAAAGGAAATAACTTCATCTTTATCGCATCATATGATACTTGGTTAAGCTTAATGGTCTCAACTATATCGGTGAAGTTCCTAATGTGAATATGAGGATCTTCACTCTCGAACCCGTGGTAAGAGATACTAGTGATTAGGTTCAATAACCCGTGATTGATTTCAAATTGATTAGCAAGTATGTCGGGAATCACAATGGCCCTTCGCACACCATTAAATGGTGTTTGAAGTTGTTCCTCCATCGGACGGAGGTCGGGGCCCGGTTGTGCTCCTTGATTAGGCTCCACCGGAGGAGCTTGATCGTCGTGATTCATTTCCTCAACGTTTGGGAAATGAACACGGTGTGTGTGTCGAATTACCCTTTCGGGATTTGATAATGGAGAAATAAGATTTTGAGAAGATGAGCGGGTGTTCATACACCAAAAAGGAAACAAAAATGAAAATCAAAAATCTTTTTGTATTTTTGGTTGGGAATTATTTTTGGCTTTTTTAATATATTGAAAAACAAAAGACTTTATTTTCTTTTTGGTAACCGTTACGTTAACCGTAACCGTTTCCTTTAAAACTACGCGCAGCGAGGCGGGAAGGCAAAGGTTGCTCCGAAGATGCTTAAAAACCCGCCTTCTTCAGCTCGACAATTTAATGTCAAGCTTCCGTATTCCCCGGTTATTCGGTTGTAGTAATAAAGTAATCCGATAACGATCAATTTCACGATTTGTTTTGTTGTAATTCGGAATGGTTTACAACCGCCCTCCTTCAACGGAAGACCGAGGATGTTTATTAAGATGTATTTATGAAAACACTTTAGGAAAAGTGTTTTATTTATTATATTTTTGTATTTTTTTATTTTTTAAAAAAAACAATAACTTCCGAGGAAGGATCTTCAAATCACAAAAACAACGGACGAAATCGACGCACTCGTTTCAAGCCCTCCCCGGCAGCGGCGCCATTTTTGATATAATATTTTTAAGTCCAAAGAAATTGTAACGAATACAATTCCCCCGGGTCGTTCTCCCAACGAAGGTTTGACGGCGTTTGAATCGATTCGGTGTCGTGAAAATGTGAAGTGAATAAGTGAAAGTGATATTTTGATTTTTAAACTAATTATGACGAAAGTAAAGCAATTTAAGCAAATAAAGTGAGAAAACAAATAAAGGCACAATTAAACAAATAAAGGCAAAAGAAAATACAAATAACGCAAATCCCGGGCTATTCCCGAGACTTTAAAAACTAATAGTGGAAATAAGGACTAAGAATGAAAGGATGCAAGCTAAAAGGACTAACGATGCAAAATATTTAACTAGATGTAAAGTTAACAAAGGACTAATTATGCAACACAAACTACAAGGACTGAAATTGCCAAAATTCAAACTGCTATAACACTACAAACTACTCAGGCACGTTTTTTCACTTAAACAGAAAGTACAAGGACTAATAATGACAAACTGAAACTTATTTTTGTTTTCTTTTCTTTTTATTATTTAAAAACAAGATTAAACTAATTAAATGCAAATAAAATAGCAAACTGATTTCAATAAATCTAAAATTTTAATAGAAATTCTAAAAACTAGTTAACTTTTGATGAAAAATGAAATAAGCACCCAGTTAAGCACAAATTAGATGAAACAGCTTATTGGGAATAAGCCAAAAAGCAAAAATTAAGCAAATGAGCTCAAACAGATTCCATCTTCTCAAAAATAATCAAATAGCAACTAATAAGCTTAATGACACTCAAATAACCAGATTTAACCAACAATTTAAGCAGATTAGAACTTGATTATGCTAACAGCTATGACAACTTGCAGCTTCAAAAACCCCTTTTTCAAAAGCTTGTAAAAAGGTCAAACCTTTATCAAATTTGAAAGTAAAACTTGATTTGGAAAGATTAGCAACTAGATGTCACTAAAATTACAAAAGCCCCATCACTATTAATCAATTGCTGGTTCAATTTCAATCAAATACAGGTGGCCAAATAGAACTTGCAACAGACTTTCAAGAACAGCAGGTTTGGAGCAAATTTAGGATTCAATTTAGAATTATCTAATGTTATTGCCTCTACTTGAAATTGAAAACCTATAAACTATGCTAGGTTAACTAATCAGAAACACAAGATCACACAATAGCAGTCTCAAATGATCAATTAAATCTAAGCATGAACACAGCTACTAACCACTCAGCATATGCTGATACAGAACAAAGTTTGACTTATTAGAGGCTATCTAATGTTGACCAAACTGAATTTTAACAATCAAATTCTTTAACTCTAGTTGAGATTAAGCTACTGAATTGATTATCTAACAAGCCTAAGTGATTATCTAACAATTTAAACTAACTCAGAACCAAATATGCAGCAGATTCAAAAGATACACAAAATTAACAAGCTACTTTGACTATTTGTTGAACAAACTATCTATATTATTGTTATATTGAGTTATATAAGATGCAAGCAAACATCTAAGATCAAATTCACCACATACTAACAACCACAACTCAGATCAAAGCACAGAACCAAACACCCCCTTAATTCTCATTTTCAAAAGCAGATTCAGATCCAGGCTAAACCATTCATTTATAATCATCAAACTTCACTCACTAACATCAATAGAACTCAGAAATGCAACAAACAACAACTTTACTCAGCAAACTCACAGATTCTCAAATTTATGATCAAATAGAAGCTTAAATGAAACAGATGCAAACTATTTTAGCAACTAATGATCACATAAACAAAAGTAACACTAGATTCAGTATATAATCAACAATCAAACAAACATTAACTAATAAAAGCAGATCTACACTATTAATTATTGAGTGGAACCATAAATGAGAAAAATACTCACAAATTCTTCCTCCTCAGCAACAATTGAGGAGGTTCACTAAGCTTGCCTGTCTTTAGACAGGCTAGGAGCTTCCAAATCTCCCCTAGACTATCACTCAATTCGGCTTACACCATGGTTCATGAATACGTTTGACTTTTGTTGACTTTGTTGTGAAATTTGATGAAACAGTAGCTAAACAAGCCCACATAAGCTAAGGAGCTTCATGAACTTGTATAATAGAGTAATGAGCTTATATGTAAGCTGAGATCAAAAGTTAAACAACATCTTTTTTGTATTTTTTTTTATTTTTCTTATTTATTTTTTTTTATGTTTTTGTATGATTTATGAAAAGAGTAAACAATGAACTGTGAATAAGCTTGAACAAACTTTCATAAGCTTCTGAGAAGCTTATGAGTAAACAGCAAACAAGTAAAGTAAAGGATTAATCAAAACAGAATTTAAGAGAACAAATTAACTAAGAACTTTCATTAATTATTTAAAAACATTACATTAAGAAAACAAAATAGCAGCATTTCATTACTCTAAACTACACACCAAAACTATGAGAATAAGGCTCCTATTTATAGATGAGTGAGGATAAGAGTGAGAAGCTTTGGATCCGTTGGGTAGAAGCTGCTAGAATGACAAGCTGGCAATCCTAATGAGGGTGGTGTGCTTCTTTTCATCTCTTCTTAGCCCTTTGATCATAATCCGTGTATCTTGGCCCTTGGATTGAGGTGTAGTGAGGTGTCTCAACCAATAGCCAGCTGCCACATAAGCCATCCGTGTGCTTTCTTCGCTCTGACAAGGTCTGACAAGTTTGACATTCTTCTAGAAGCGTACGATTTGACCCAATTGCCCTTAATTGTGGTAATTGATGGGACGGGGATATTAGGGTTCATGGTTGCCTGGTAAAAAGGGGATTTGGGGGGCGGGAATATGTAAAAGGTAATATTATATTACCTTTGACCCCAATTGACCGTTGACCCGTGTATTATATGTTTGACCGAGGGAGTGGGCTCGGGTATTTTAACTTTGGTGTTGGGCTTTCGGTGATTGGGTAATGGGTTTAGGATTATATATAATGGACCAGGCTATGTATTAATAGATTTAGGAATATGAATAAACAAGGACCAAAAGTGTAATAATCTGAAAGTGCAAGGGCTGCTTCTGCCAACTTCATAAAAATAATCCAAGGGCTGAATAATCCAATCTTGAAAGATGAAGGGCCAAAGTTGACTTTTTCTTCAAACTTCACAAAAGGGTCAAACTTGCCAATCTATCAAACTTTGAGGGCTACTTTGGATGTTTTGAGCTCTTCTTTGACTTTTAGATCACCAGCTTTGACTTTCGACACTCTTTCCACTCTCGTGCTCGTTTTTGACGGTTTTTCTTGATTTTATGTCCATAAATGAAATATCCGTACCTACACGATCACAAACACAAAAATACACAATCTTTGGCATTTGTTAGCAATAATAGTCTATTTGGGTCGATATTTGGCTATGAAAAGGTATGTGAATTAACACATACCAGGGTTCGAGCCTAGGCTCACCCTGGGCTTCCCAACTTTCATTTTTATTTATTTTTTTCAAATTTTCTTTCTGGGACTTATTAATAAGCTAAAATTAGAAACGTTTTGTGAAAACAAAAATTTTAAAACTTAAAGAATAAGCTGAAAAAGGGCTTAATGAGCAGACAACTTAATAGAACTAAAGAATGACAGACACTAATTGAAATGATCACACAAGCTTCTAAAAGCTTGCGTCTAAACTAAAAAACTTCTAGATCCTAAAGTATAACCTAATAAGAAAATCTAAACCTAAATAAGTAGTGCTAATGAAGAAATAAGCTGGAAAAACAAATAATAAGCAAATAGTTAAGAACTTAATTAAAAATGTTATCCACTACTAATGTGCACACACAAAAGCTTCTAAAAGCTTGTGTGTTCTGAAATAAGCTACTAAATCTAATAAGCAAACCTGAAAAGCAATTCTAAGCTAAAAAAGCAATACTAAACAACCAAAAAGCTCAGGTTTCAAAATAAGCAAATAAGGCCTAAATGCTATCCCAAACAGTCTAGTGAGGCAACTTTGAGCTATAAACTAAGCACTGTAAGTAATAAGCTATGCCACAAATCCTCAAAACAAATAAAGTACATCAACCAAAGAGCTTATAAAATGAATCTCAGACCCAATAGAGCTTATTTAATGCTTATAAATCACCTAATAAAGAGACTGCTCAGTACATAAAACTAATGTACCAGTAGTTTGCATCACTGGTGTACAATTTTCAAGGCTATCAAAAAGCAATCATTAAGCTAAAGATTAAGCTAAGAACTAGAAAACAGCATTCAACACCAACTAATCAACTAGTAAAATGATTTTCAGACACTATAACCTACAAATAAGCGCTAAAAAGGACCTAAATAACTGTCTACTCAGGCTGTCATTGTGATTTTTTAGAAATAAGCATCATAACCTAAAATTGAACAAAACCACTCAAAATATTTGAAACTTAACCAACTTAATGAAAACAACTTGTATCACTGATTTTGACTTAAAAAACTAACAACTTAAGGACTTATCTTGTTCTAATCAAAATAAGTTAAAATCTATTAGTTTTAAACCTTAAAATTAGAAAACTACTTCAAAATCTATAAATCTGCTTATAAAAGCTTAAAACAACTTAAATTCAGCTTATTAGACTCAGATAGACCTAAATTAAGTTGAACCAAATGATAAAACTCATGTAAACATCTTTTTGACTATTCTAAATCCTAAATCCAAACACCCCTTTAAGTGACTGTTTTTGTTTTTAAAATTGATTTTAACTAAAAACTTGAAAAATTTTTAAACACAAACTAATATTAAGAATACTAAATGACTTTAAAAGCAATAGAGACCAAAAAATAAGCACTTATCATTAAGCTATAAGAAAAAGACATATTTTTGTATTTTTATGAATTTTGTGCAAAAACTTAAACTAATGAGATTTAAACTACTAATGATCAAATAACAGTAATAAGAGACAAATATAAGGAATAAAAGACAATAATGAGCACAGAAGAACAAGTAATAAGCTATAAGCAATTTAATAAGCTAAAAAGGTAAGAATTAAGCTCACTTGGTCCTTTGCTCAAAACAAGGACTTATAAGGATTGAGATGGTAACTTATAGAGAGATTAATAGAGAGATAAAGATTGAGATGGTCCTTTGCTCAAAACAAGGACTTATAAGAACCCAATTTAATACAATATCATTTCACACATAATAAAGATTATAGAAGAGATTAATAGAGAGATAAAGATTGAGATGGTAACTTATAGAGAGAGAAAGAAAGATATGTTAGATTAGGAAGAATGAGAGAAGTGAGAGAGAATACACTAGAAGCACCTCTAGAAGCACCACCTCCAAATGAGAGCATTTGGAGATATTTATTGGTAAGATAAGAGAGATGGGTTGGGCTTGGGCTTTTATAATGGATTAGACATAACCTTATACATTAGACTTAGATTAATCCAAGCCCGTTTACCCTTAACTAAACTACAAGACTATTACAACATTATTACAAGGTTTGATAATATATAAATGACCTGCTAACAAAAACCGATCCCATATTTATAGGCTGGAAGTTACTAGAGACGGTACCGTTAAATTTAACGGTACCGCCCACTTTATTAGTACCGTCCCAGAGCAGGACGCTCCAAATTTTGTTTTTTGTGGTAAATGTTTATTTGGAGATGTTTGGAGCTGTTTGGGGGGGGGGGGAAATAGTTATTAGGGTTTTTTAAATTATTTTTCCAATTAAAACATTTCTTTTTAATTCAAAAATAATTTGTAAAATGTATTTTTGAAAAAAATGTTTTGTCACATTTAAAACGTAAAGTCTTGAATAAAAATATTAAATACTTTGATCATTTGTCAACTTGTAAATTTGTTTGTTCTTACTTCGAGTGATTTACGTCGAAATGGAATATTATGACTAAAAACTTGTTTACGTCAATTTTGACGTAAGACGGTTTTACACTTTTTATTATCAAAACGTAGAGATGTCGAAAAATAAAAATAACATTTTTAGACATTATTTGTATTAACAGATTGGCCATTGCCAACAAATATATGAGGATAAATGCTTTTATTACAAATGAAAGTAAGCATACATGTGTTGTCCGCCAAATGTGATGAGGCTCCCATGTCCATATTCCAACCCGGGTCTTGAATTGTCATAGTTTGGAACGCTTGCGGAACATAGGATGGAAGCATTGTAGGAGCACCATAATACAGAACAGGAGCATGTAAGGTAGGACTCGCATAGTGAAAACATGAAAAATAAATTGTTGTGGGCTTTGACCATAAGGAGAAAAAGTACAAACTTGTTGGGCCATGTTAGCTTGTTGTGTAGCAAACGACACAAATAATGAAGATAGCGGCACTTAAATAATGAATCTAGCGGCACTTAGTATGCAAGCAAATAGCAAAAGTAATTGAGATAAATGGCAGTGGCAAAAAGTAGCAATGGTCGGCTGTGACTAGAAAAAAATAAAATAAGCAAGAAAGCAATATTGACTATGAGGTAGTAATAGATGAATAATGGGAGTATTTTATTTTCTAGCAATTGGAATTATTGGGGAAAAAATAACAAAGGATGGTTGATGAGTGTTTGTTTACAAAGGGAGGTGGGGATTGAATGAAGTTTTAGGGTTTATGGGGAGGGATCTTTTTAGGCTTTGATAATATTAGATAATGTAAAGTGTTTGCCCATATTATTAATAATGTCCTCTATATATAGATTACATAACGACTTGATAAGAAAGCTAACACAATTGCCTAATCCTAAACCAATAACACTTGGGCCTCGTAATCCATTCAGCTAATATAGAAGAGCACGCTATATTAAATACACACACAGTATGAAAAAAAAAGATAAAAGAAAAGAAAAAATCGGATAACCATCATTATGGGGATGGCGATGGAGCCTATGGTGTGTCTAGAACGTCATCCACATTGCATTGTAATGGCGCCATAGGTGCCAACCGGTCATTATAACAAGCGTATAACGCTCCTCCTCGTGCTCTCTTATGGGTCGTAAATCTCTCGATTATAAAAAGGCTAATTATATTAACTAAAAAAACAAAGCTCATGATTCGAACAAGCGAACTTGTGGTTTATTTCTCCATCATTTACCACTAACTAACTTTTCAACTATTATTGGGTTTAGATCATAAAATAGCCATGAACTTATGGCATTATCCCGCATTAATACCTGAATTATGAACTATTCTATATTTTGTTACAAAATTTCAAATTTTGTTCTAGTACGGACACCATAATCTCTTTTTACCATTCACGTTTTTCATTTTTACCCATTTACTGTCCATGTCATCGTTTTTGCCTACATGTCATCCACGTCATTTGATAGGCAACTGATGAACTCAAATAAGTACATTTTATTACCATCATTTATCCTATTAATTTGACTTGTTTTACTATATTATGTATGAGGATTGATACTTAATCGTTTACTTTTGTAATTCTCAGTTAAAAACAAGCATTTGGTGAAACTTGGCGATTTTGGACTAATTATGGAGCAAAACATGCATAAAGTGAAGAGTCTACTGAAATGGACAAGATCAAGTCTAATCTGCTCCAGATGCGCCGCATCTCACTCATTACATGCGCCGCATCACTATCAAGATCTCACCAGATACGATCCAAGATACAAGAGGACATGCGCCGCATCCAAAGATGAAGATACGCCGCATCTTCTGGCGGTGTACGAATATTCCTGAATATTATAATCTTGGACCCCACGCGAAGTTAAGTACATGCGCCGCATCTACTTACTAGATGCGCCGCATCTCACCCTCAGACGGTAACTATAAATACCCCAAGACCAGACGAATTCCGTAGCTTTGGAAGGACATATATTATAACCGAAGACCGAAGGACAGAAACCTAGGACGAATTCAGTCAAGGTAGTAGCACAAGACACACTCAAATCAAAGATACAAGAGCTGTAAGAAGGTGCTGCATATGTTTAATTCATTAAGTAGTTTTGTTTTATTGTGTTAGTAAACTTTAATTCATCAAGATTGGTGGCTTGTGTAATGTTTGATCCGTCCCGAAACACACTTATAATTAAACAAATGCAGTCTCAGAACCGGATGCTCGTGTGTAGTGTGAACCAGGCAAGTGATCACCTGGGTCGTTTCCCAACGAGGTGTGAATGGAAAACTGTGAAAAGCTTTGGATTAAAGTGATTGATGAATCAGATATTTTTTATTTTGCTTTTTTATACTAATGAACAATTTAAATATACAAAACAAATGTAACGCGATTAAAATTAAACTAAAACGCGCAACAGGAAATCTAAAACGGGACAAAAACTGAAATTTATAAAATTTAAAACCTAAAAATGTAAAATAACTTAAAACTTATTTAAAAACTTAAATTATATTTTTTTATACTTTTTATCTATTTATTATTAATTATTTATTATTTAATTACTTATTAAACTATTTAAATTTATAAAAAATACTAAATGGACTAAGAAAATTCTAAAACTTTTTCTAAAAATATTATTAAGTAAATAGAAGCTAAGAAAATTATAAAATTGAAATTTACTTAATTAAAATTTAAAAAGATAAATTCTATTAAATAGAAGCTATCACTTTATTTCTATTTTTGGTTTTCTTAAGGTCTAAAAATATTTTTATATTTTTCCTAGATTAAAAATGACAAAAGAAAATTATGAAAATTGGATTTATATTTTTCTGATTATTTTTCTATTTTTTATGATTTAATTACTATTAAAAACTAATAAAAATGATTAAAAATATTAAAAGACTTAGGAAAATTATGAAAATTTACAGATAATTCTAAAATAATATTAGAAAGATAAGAAAAATAAAAGTGGAAGTTGGCTAAGCCTAAAAAGCAGTTTTGGGCTAATAAGCAGTTAACTAATAAGCCCAAAATAAGCTAATAAGCAGGAAAATTGACCAAATGATCAGGACTAGCTTAAACAACTATAAGAAGCATGAAACAACTTAAAAAGCACAACTAAGGACAATAGGCAAGCCAAATAAGCACTTGGCAGTTGGCTTGGAAGCTTTTTAGAACCTAGGATTTTTCAAATGAAGCTATAAGCTAGAAGATAAGCTATGAGCTGATGAAATAAGCTACTAGGGACTGAGACACACCTGATGGACTTATAGGGACTAGAAAGAGAGGCTTGATAAGCCAGAAAAAGCTCAAAAGAGCTTATGCTCTTTTTGGTCTGCTGATGTGCAGGCCTGCACAGGGCAAAATGGCCTGTTTTGCAACCTTGATTTAGTGCCTTAAATGGTTTCTAAAAATCTTGCAAAAAATTCTAGATGTACACAAGCTAGGTGACTATCTAAGTCCAGAAAATCAGATCATGAGAGCTTATGGTGTGAAAATTAAAAATCAAGGAAAATCCTTGAAAACCACAAAATCTGTTTTAAGTTTCTGAGTATGCAGTTTTGTATGTAACTTGTCTTAGGCTATAGGTGACTTAACCAGACTTTGGGAACTTACTATATAGACCAAATGAAACTTAGAAAAGGCAAAGTTAATGGCCAAAACAGCTTATGGCTGCTAATGGCTTGTTTGACTATTTTGTTGACTGAGATTCACAAGGACCATGTAAAACTACTAGATTTAGCTATAGGACTGATCAAACCTTGAAAAGAGCTTATAAGGACTACTAAAAGCTTGTGCAAACTTAGGCTTATGGCACATCTACAGTAATGGGGTGTTTGCTTTGTTTGACAGCACTAAACCAAACAGCCCTTAAGGGACTGCTGTGTGGATTTTTGAACTGAAACTAGTGTGATTAAGCTCTAAATTGAAAACTACTGGTGTAAGCAAGTATTTTAAGCTATTAAAAGTGACCAGTGACTGAAATTAGAGCAGTTTTAATAAGCTAGCTTATGCTAGTTATTTTTGGCTTTTATAGGTTTTTTAGGTGTAAATTAAGAACAAGGCAGTTAAAACTGAAGAACTTGAATGAAATATGTTTGAGAACTATTAATAAGCTAAGAATTTGACAGATAAGCTAATAATAATAATGATAAGCTACTTAACAGTAAATATTAAGAATTAAGAAAACTTGAAAATTAAGCTTACAATCGAATTGAACTGTGAACCAAAGAACTAGGACCAAGAACTCACCTAGCTTGTTAAAAACAAGCTAGATACCCAAAATAAACCTTCCTGAATAGCTTTTAACCCCAGAATAGCTTATTTGACCCTCCCATTGACTTTTATTGACTTTTCTTCTTTATTTGAAATTAGAACTGAGTAACACTATATAAACTTATCAAAAGCTATGGAAAGCTTATGTAAGCTTATAGAAAGGTTAGGGAGTGTTTGTTTTTAAGTCTTAATAGGATTCGAGCTTATTTCTACTCAACAGTGAACTTGTAACTTACATTACTATGGAAATTAAGTTAAATACTGATGAAACAAGAACAATGAAACTTGAAAACAACTTATATTGATTACTGGAACTGAGAATTACAATTTATAGCTACTGGATATTGAAAACGACTATGCTACTAGTTAACTACTTACTTATTAAAGCTTACATTGCTTCTATTTATACAAAATTAAAGTGGGAACTTCTAGTCATCATCCTATGAATCTTTTAGCACCTTTGGATTACTTTAATTGATCTTAGCCGTCCAATTCCACTTTTGGCGGGAAAAAGAGATAGTGGGAAAATGGGTCTGAGATGATGGGGAAGAGTGGAGAGGAAGCATTAATTGTGTTTGGATGTGTTAGGTAACTTGTTGAGGATGAGGGGGTGGTGGGTGTGTCAGAAGGCGGTGGATAATGGTGGGGTGGGGGGTGACTGGATGGTTTTGGCGGTTTTGGTGGTAAAGGAGACGGGTTTGACTTTGTTTGACTGAGTGGTTAACTCAGTCAAACAAAGGTTGGGGTTGGGCTTATTGCATTTTGGGCTTGGTCTAATAACTGGGTTGGGTAAATAATAAGGATTGGGTTGGGTTTGTTTTAAAAGGGTTGGGCTATTTATTTATTGAGGGTCCGGATTTGGTTTATATAATCATAGGGACCAAACTTGTAATTTCTGAATTGTTGAGGGGCTAAATTTGCCAACTTCCCAAACTTCTTCAAGGGACTAAACCTGCCATAAAACAATTACACAAGGACCATATTTATTTTTCTCAAAGTTTTTAAATCCCAGGGACCATTTTTGCCAATTTTGATAAGTTCAGGGACTAAACTTGTAATTTTATGAAACTTCACACCAAAGGACTATATATGTTTATTTGTGATTCAAAAGGACCTTTGGTGACTTTTCCTGTTTTTAGAATAACCAGGGACTAGTTTTGACAACTTTTGAAAGTTGAGGGACTGAAACTGCCAATTATGCAAACTTTGTTCGTTTTTTCAACTGTTTTTAAACATTTTGCATCTGAAACATATAAAACACAATTTTGGGATAATTTCAGTATTATGATGCATTTCTGAGTGTTTTTGGATGTTTTGGCAGCTCAGATTAGGTAAAAATGATGAGTATTTAGACACTCATCAAGATTGGTGGCTTGTGTAACGTGACAACGGAAAGGTTGCACTCCCTTAAAACTGCTTTCTCATTAATTAAAGTTTATATGTTGATGTCATTGGTGACTTTTATTAGTGCATTGATAACCTCTGTGTCTAGCTGAGCGTTGATCGGGTCGCCATGCCTTTGCCCTCGCCTGTTTATTAGATGCCTATGTATTCTATGGTCTGTAGAAAAGTAGGAGAAAGATAAACGGGATAGTCATAAGTAATCATTAAGGGTTTACTCGCCGATAAGATTAGAACCAACGAGAAAGGACTTAATCTCGGTGCGTTGCATCGAACTATACACTTCATATAACACTAGCAATAAAACAAGTGACAAACTACTTATCATAAGGACAGCCCTCTTATTGTCTCGAGTATTTATCTGTGTACGTGTGTGCTACTTGCTGATTCGTGCCTATTGGTTTTGTTTATTATTTAATTGCAAACAAATCGTGCCAGTCTCTCAGGCTGAACCCCCTTGCGTTAGACTAGATTGTATAGCTAACTTAATATATTAAAATACTGATTAGAATAACTAGATAATACGTTCCACTCTTAGTGATCGACACTCTACTTACCATTATATTCATACTGACCGGGTACACTGCTCGTTAGGTGTGTGTGTTATTGATAAGTCGGCTAAATATAAATTTAAAACTTGAGTAGGCATTAAAACTGCTAAACCGCAACGACACACCAACCGCATCAAGTTTTTGGCGCCGCTGCCGGGGAGTGAATTGTTATTATCTGTTAATTTGATTAGTATTTTAATTAGGTTTTTAATTTTTTATCTAACCGCTAATTTTGTTGTGTATTAGTTTAATTTGCATTCATTGTACTATTTTGCATATTTTCTGTTTTTGTGTGTTATTTGTTTGCTTTTCTTTGTGTTTATTTTTGTGTGTTTTTATTTATTTTTATTTTTCGTATTTTTTTGTGTGTTCTGCTATCGTTGTACTGAGCTAAATCGAATGATACGGCGCATCTGATTTTTCAGATACGGCGTATTGCGTTCAATTTTTATAAAATACAACGCGTTTAATTAATTCGATACGACGCATCTTTTCCCCAAGATACGGCGTATCTGTTTTTAATAAGAAAATTTTTCTAAGCGATAAAGTGATACGACGCATCTTTTCCCTAAGATACGGCGTATCTGTTTTTAATAAAAAAAATTTCTAAACGTTAACGCGATACGACGCATTTGCTTTAGCAGATACGGCGTATCTATTATTTTAATTAAAAACAGTTTGCGAATTATTAAACAGATACGGCGTATCGATTTTTATCGATACGGCGCATCTTCTGAATCAAAAATCTTATATTTTGAAACGTAACGAAAATACGGCGCATTAATTTTTGTTAATACGACGCATTTAATTTTTATAAGTATATCGATTTTTGATAATATAAACAGATACGGCGCATTCTAATTTCTAAGCGGCATATCTATTTTCTGAATAAAGACTGATTTAATTTTAACGATTATAAGATACGGCGTATCCAACCTTTTGGATACGGCGCATCGTCTGCAGATATCAGCTATTTGTATTCTTATATCCGTTTCTATATTCATTAATTTCTCTTCTAGCGAACAAATCCTACTGATGCTTTCATGATTATTTCAGAAGGAAAATGGAAGGATTCGGAGAACTGATTGACTTCGACTTCGAAGCCAATTTTATGAACGATGTATTAGTGCATGAAAAATCACCCGAACGTTACAATGGGGACTACATTGAACTTAATGACCTTAATGGACCATTAGAATCCAATGACCTATTCATGGATGATGCGGAATCTGAGTTAGAAGAAGGAGAAATTCTTGATATTCCAAAAATTAACGTTATTAATACTAGGAATTACGATGAATTTGAGGGGTATGATGGTTCTTGGGATTATGGTAGAAGGATCCACGCCGATTGTGCTTACAATTTGCAATTCACATGCATGATTGGGTACAAGTGTATTGACGCCAATTTCTTTCCTATTTTACCAATCAATGTCATGTCAAAAAGGTTTTACAATTCCATTATGAGAAATAAAGTGGAGTATAAGGGAAAGAATGTAGTTGGTGCCTTCATTAATGTCCCGATATTCGTGGGACGCTTTACTATTGTAACTGAGTTCGCCGTTGTTGAAGACATGAATGCCTATTGTGACAGCAATATGGGTGACGTGATTGTTGGAAAACCATTTTGTAGGGAGATCACTATTAATGCAAAACGATTTGAAGGAAAGATCACCTTTCAATGTGGAAGCGACGTTATCACCTATATGATGCCCCGAACTCATCCTGGATTTAAACATGCCACTAGTAGGATCTGCTACAAATTTTCTCCATTCCTTTTTATTAGTGATGATGACATAAAAAGAGGGATTGAGTACCCATATCAAATAATGGAAGGATTCTACAAAGGAGTTTTGAATTTGGGACCTGAATATATACGTGACGATTTAGTTGCTAAATGGATCCTACGTGGCCATGTAGGAATAAATGATCGATACTAAAGAGCTGAACGTGAGTCTAACTTGAAGACTCTGGAATAAAGACAAGTGCTGACCGGGAGACAACCCGGATTTATCTTTTAATTTTCTGTTTGTGTCGAGTCAGTCAGACCCGCCGAGGATACGGCGCATCTCAATCCTGAGATGCGACGCATCTCCTGCAATGGTCATATCTTTATTTTATTTTTCTGCATTTTTATTTTTCGAATTTAAAACTTTTTATCGGTTTATTTTAATGCGGCGCATCCCTGGTTAAGGATGCGGCGCATCTTTTATTCTGATCCGTAATTATTCCAGGCTCGATACGGCGTATCTTCTTCCATAAGATACGGCGCATCGACTGACCTGATGATTTTCATTTTTAGTTTTTATGTTTTATTTTTACCTAACTACTAATGTATTATGCAAGTTGAACCTTTCTTACCTTAGGTGTGTTTTGAAGCCTTGGTGGTATTATAGATTCCTGCATTTCCTGTGGATACATTGATTATGAAGCTTAAACGTTCTAATCCACAAGAAATATGATTTTTGCTCTTACACTAATGGAGGATCATACCGAGCAAATCTCAGGGGAGTTTTTCTGTTCTAATTCTTTTATTTTCCAGTTTTTAACCTTTTATACAAACAACGAGGACGTTGTTTAACTTAAGTGGGGGGATTGGAGAATTAGAACACTTAACACTTACTTGTCCTAAAACTTTTCAAAATATGCTTAAAATGTGCTTAATATATCAAAATTTAAAATTTTTTAGCATGTTTTTGTTTAAAGTCTAAGTTGCATAGCTGCACACATGACGTTATTTTCAAAAATTGTGATTTTTCAAAATTCACAAATCTATGAGTGTGCCGGTGACTTATAAACTTTAGAACGTGGCTTGTATACTATTCGAGACCACCATAATGAGTATTATTTATATAATTGGAATGACTTGTCTAAATTGGTAAATTTCTAGGATTACACCCAAAAAGCCTTATATGTTATGTGATATTAGCTAACTACACTGGTTAGTTAACCCCCGTATAACCCTTTTGTTACTCTCACTTTTAGAGTAAGATACCCCTAGAAAAACACTCAGAGCCATTCCTTTCGTTTCTTACACCTATGTTTAAAATGTTTCGTTACACCCTTACACCTTAGCCTACCCTGTAGATTAGAATCCGTGGTTGGTTAATTGCTATAGGCAAAGTGTGTTTCCTTACGTTACCTGTGTTCGCGTGCGTAATTCATTATCTATGGTTAGGTCGGGAAATTGCACAATGCAATTGGAGTGAAAGTAAATATTGTATATCTTTGAGTTTATTTTTCGTGTGTTTACTACTTTCACTATTACCGTTATTTCTGAAGTTATGAAAAGTATGGAAAAATTATCCAGAATTATGATTATAGTGATGGTGTAAAATTTTACACATCTATCTTTATGTTATAAAAAAAAAAAAAAAAAAAAAAAAAAAAAAAAAAAAAAAAAAAAATCGAAAAAATGAGAAAAGAAAAAGAAAAAGAAAGAGTTGGATGTTTGATTAAACCAACGATGTAAAGTTATGTAAGTGGTCGATATCACCACTAATTGTTGTATTATATATTTATGGACTGAATGGGAGTTGGCAGTTATGGGAACGTCAACTAAGGTTTATTCTTTGATTAAGATCTTGTTGAGTATAATTCGTGTCTACCTAAAGCGTGTGTTTCAAGTGTTAAAGCGTGAGTTATTCAATGATATGAGTCTTATTCATGGGATGGTTGGGATAGTGATTAACCACACTTAGGATTTTAATTTATTTGTTTTGTTTGTTATTTTTATTTTTACACCAATTTATATCCCAAAAATTATCCATGCCCTATACTATTCTTTATCCAACCAAACCTTTGATTTATTGAGATTAGGGATTTGAGCAATCTTAAGTATCGTAGTCGTGGATTCGGCTATGTATTTATGATTTTGTCGCCCTTTTTGATATATTATTATTGGTGAAGTTTGGACCTATCTTTAGCCTATTCGAGTTAAGGATTTGAGCAATTGCAAGTATCGTGTTCGTGGATTCGATCATGTATTTGTGATTTTGTCGCCTTTTCTGGAATTTGAGATCGATAGTGAATAAGAATAATTAACCCTTAAGCCTAAAAACCCTTTTTACCGCTTTAGACTTGTTATTCCTTAGCTTTAGTGGTGGAGATGTGTATACTTGCCAAGCTTATGATAGAATATTCGTCACGACTGGACAGTTAAACGATTAGATTTGCTTTTATCAGATTATTTTATTTTACTTCTAATTCGTTAAGTGTTTAGTTGTGTGATTATGATAAAACGAATACATGCTTAAATATAAAAATACATCCTAATGTCCTTTAGGATACATTTTCATAAGTTTTAATCTAAGGTTTACTTGGGGACAAGTAAAGTTCAAGTGGGGGGATATTTGATGAACTCAAATAAGTACATTATATTACCATCATTTATCCTATTAATTTGACTTGTTTTACTATATTATGTATGAGGATTGATACTTAATCGTTTACTTTTGTAATTCTCAGTTAAAAACAAGCATTTGGTGAAACTTGGCGATTTTGGACTAATTATGGAGCAAAACATGCATAAAGTGAAGAGTCTACTGAAATGGACAAGATCAAGACTATTCTGCTCCAGATGCGCCGCATCTCACTCATTACATGCGCCGCATCACTATCAAGATCTCACCAGATACGATCCAAGATACAAGAGGACATGCGCCGCATCCAAAGATGAAGATACGCCGCATCTTCTGGCGGTGTACGAATATTCCTGAATATTATAATCTTGGACCCCACGCGAAGTTAAGTACATGCGCCGCATCTACTTACTAGATGCGCCGCATCTCACCCTCAGACGGTAACTATAAATACCCCAAGACCAGACGAATTCCGTAGTTTTGGAAGGACATATATTATAACCGAAGACCGAAGGACAGAAACCTAGGACGAATTCAGTCAAGGTAGCAGCACAAGACACACTCAAATCAAAGATACAAGAGCTGTAAGAAGGTGCTGCATATGTTTAATTCATTAAGTAGTTTTGTTTTATTGTGTTAGTAAACTTTAATTCATCAAGATTGGTGGCTTGTGTAACGTGACAACGGAAAGGTTGCACTCCCTTAAAACTGCTTTCTCATTAATTAAAGTTTATATGTTGATGTCATTGGTGACTTTTATTAGTGCATTGATAACCTCTGTGTCTAGCTGAGCGTTGATCGGGTCGCCATGCCTCTGCCCTCGCCTGTTTATTAGATGCCTATGTATTCTATGGTCTGTAGAAAAGTAGGAGAAAGATAAACGGGATAGTCATAAGTAATCATTAAGGGTTTACTCGCCGATAAGATTAGAACCAACGAGAAAGGACTTAATCTCGGTGCGTTGCATCGAACTATACACTTCATATAACACTAGCAATAAAACAAGTGACAAACTACTTATCATAAGGACAGCCCTCTTATTGTCTCGAGTATTTATCTGTGTACGTGTGTGCTACTTGCTGATTCGTGCCTATTGGTTTTGTTTATTATTTAATTGTAAACAAATCGTGCCAGTCTCTCAGGCTGAACCCCCTTGCGTTAGACTAGATTGTATAGCTAACTTAATATATTAAAATACTGATTAGAATAACTAGATAATACGTTCCACTCTTAGTGATCGACACTCTACTTACCATTATATTCATACTGACCGGGTACACTGCTCGTTAGGTGTGTGTGTTATTGATAAGTCGGCTAAATATAAATTTAAAACTTGAGTAGGCATTAAAACTGCTAAACCGCAACGACACACCAACCGCATCATTTGATAGGCAACAAACGTAAATAACATTTGGTGGTAACATTTCTTAAGCCTAATCAATTTTTGACTGTGTTTGACGCAAGGCTTTTAGGTGTTTATAGGGGGCTTGAGCTTATAAAATAAATTTTGTTTGTCACATTGGATTATGAAAGCTTTTATAAGCCATAAGCCTTTATAAGCCCAAACCCATTGAAATAGGCTTATAGTTAGTCTAATTATGTAAATACCCTATTGTTGTTCCCGTTACACAATTAGATTTAACAACAAAGTTAACCTAATCGTGTTCCATGACTGAGTTAATGTATTGATTAATTATACAAATAAGTAAAACGCAAAAGATAAAAACACAAGTTTTTTAACGTTTAAATTCTTATTAGAAATTAATCAAAAGAATCTATACCCAAGTGTTAGCGGAAATAACACTTGGGATTGAAACGAAAAGGTATGGTATGTTCTCCTCACTAAACTCAAGCTATGCTTGTGTGGCAACAATAAATGAACCACTAAGCTATCTCAGGGACTAGGTTGCTCTTTGGGGGAGAAAAGTGGTTTTGTGAAAGTCTAAGCTTTTAATGCACAAAACTTATCCACTTTTCTCCCTTATGATCCTATTTATACACATGTATAAAAGAGCACCCGTGACTAAAAATACAAAAAGAATGACCTAGATAGTCTGGACAAAATACAACAGTATTTTTTCACAGTTCCAAGAATCTATTTTGGGAATCGGTTAATACTGCTTTCTGAATGTCAGTGATAACACTGTTCTTGTTCTTAAGCCTTTCAGGGAAAGTTTGACTTTGGCCTGATAAGGACTTCTCCTTATCTTTTCAAACTCTTCCCACCTAATCCCTTGATGTGCGTGTATGTTGTGCTCTAATTTATACCCACGGTATGTCGTTGTGGTTTTAGCAGTATTCAAGTTTTAAATTTATATTTAGCCGACTTATCAATATAACACACACTTTAACGAGCAGTGTACCCGGTCAGTATGAATATAATGGTAAGTAGAGTGTCGATCACTAAGAGTGGAACGTATTATCTAGTTATTCTAATTAGTATATTAATATCTTAAGTTAGCTATACAACCTAATCTAACGCAAGGGGGGTTCAGCCTGAGAGACTGGCACGGTTTGGTTATGATTAAATATAAACTAAACTAATAAGCACGAATCAGCGATTAGCACACACGTACACAGATAAATACTTGAGACAATAAGAAGACCTGTCCTGATAGTTAAGTAGCTTGTCACTTGTTTTATTGCTAGCTTTATATGAAGTGTATAGTTCGATGCAACGCACCGAGATTAAGTCCTTTCTCGTTGGCTCTAATCTTATCGGCGAGTAAACCCTTAATGATCACTTATGACTATCCCAATATCCTAGAAAATAGAATAAACGGGCGAGGAAGGGGCATGGCGACCCAAGCAATGCTCAGCTAGACACAGAGGTTATCAATGCACTAATAAAAGTCACCAAAGACATCAACATATAAACTTTAATTAATGGGAAAGCAATTTTAAGGGGAGTTGAAGTGCATGATTAAATCAATGACACAAGCCCATCAATCCTGATCAATTAAAGTGTACTAATACAATAAAACAAAACTACTTAATGAATTGAATACATGCAGGACCTTCTTACAGCTCTTGTATCTTCGTTCAAGGTGTGTCTTGTGCTGCTACTTCGTCTGAATTCGGCCTAGGGTTTCTTCTGTCTTCGGTCTTTTTTTGTCTATTCCTAGGCTCTCGAAATTCGTCTGACCTTGGGGTATTTATAGTTTCTGTCTGAGGGCTAGATGCGGCGCATTGAATAAGTAGATGCGGCGCATTGACTTAACTTCGCGTGGGGTCCAAGATTAATATATTCAGGAATATTCGTACACCGCCAGAAGATGCGGCGTAACTCCGTTCTTGTATGCGGCGCATGTCCTTTGCCGTCTTGGATTGTAACTTGTGAAATCTTGATAGTGATGCGCCGTATATAATAAGTAGGATGCGGTGTATCTGGAGCAGAATGATCTTGATCTTGTACATTTCAGTAGACTCTTAACTTCTTGCTTGTTTTGCTCCATAATTAGTCCAAAATCGCCAAGTTTCACATAATACTTGTTTTACCTGAGAATTACAAAAGTAAACATTAACGTATCAATTCTCACAGATAATATAATAAAACAAGTCAAATAAATAGGATAAATGATGATAATAAAATGTACTTATTTCAGTTCATCAAATATCCCCCCACTTAAACTTTACTTGTCCCCAAGTAAACCTTAGAATTAATCTTATGAAAATGTATCCTAAAGGATATTAGGATTTATTTTTATATTTAAGCATGTATTCATTTTGTCATAATCACACAACCAAACACTTAACGAATTAGAAGTAAAATAAAATATATTGATAAAAGCAAATCTAATCGTTTAACTGTCCAGTCGTGACGAATATTCTATCATAAGCTTGGCAAGTATACGCATCTCCTCCACTAAAGCCAAGGAATAACAAGTCTAAAGCGGTAAAAAGGGTTTGTAGGTTAAGGGTTGATCATTCTTCTTAATCTCTATCGATCTCAAATTCCAGAAAAGGCGACAAAATCACAAACACATGATCGAATCCACGGACACGATACTTGCAATTGCTCAAATCCTTAACTCGAATAGGCTAAAGATAGGACCAAGTAATCTTTACCAATAATATTATATCAAAAAGGGTGACAAAATCATAAATACATAGCCGAATCCACGACTACGATACTTAAGATTGCTCAAATCCCTAATCTCAATAAATCAAAGGTTTGGATAAAGAATAATATAGGGTATGGATAATATTTGGGATACAAATTGGTGTAAAATGAAAAATAAACAAAACAGATAAATTAAAATCCTAAGTGTGGTAAATTGCTATCCCAACCATCCCATGAATAAGACTCATATCATTGAATAACTCACGCTTTAACACTTGAAACACACGCTTTAGGTAGACACGAATTATACTCAACAAAATCTCAATCAAAGAATAACCTTAGTTGGCGTTCCCATAACGTCCAACTCCCATTTAATCCATAAATATAATATATAACAAATAGTGGTGATATCGACCACTTAATACAAAAACTTTACATAAGTTGGTTAAACAAACATCCAACTCTTCCTTTTTCTTTTTCTTTTCTATTTTTTCGATTTTTTTTTTCAACATATAAATATAGATGTGTAAAATTTCACAACTTTTCTATCACTTTCTTTCCGGATAATTTTTTTCATACTTTTCATACTTTCAGAAATAACTGTAATAGCGAAAGTAGTAAACACACGAAAAATAAACTCAAAGATATACAATATTTACTTTCACTCCAATTGCATTGTGCAATTTCCTGATTCAACCAAAGATAATGAATTACGCACGCGAACACAGGTAATGTAAGGAAACATACTTTGCCTAAAGCAATTAACCAACCACGGATTTTAATCTACAGGGTAGGCTAAGGTGTAAGGGTGTAACGAAACATTATAACAAAGGTGTAAGAAACGAAAGGAATGGCTCTGAGTGTTTTTCTAGGGGTATCTTACTCTAAAAGTGAGAGTAACAAAAGGTTTTATACGGGGGTTAACTAACCAGTGTAGTTAGCTAATAACACAAAACATATAAAGGCTATTTGGGTGTAATCCTAGAAATTTACCAATTTAGACAAGTCATTCCAATTATAAAAATAATACTTATTATGGTGGTCTCGAATAGTATACAAGCCAAGTTCTAAAGTTTACAAGTCACCGGCACACTCATAGATTTGTGAATTTTGAAAAGTTCACAATTTTTGAAAATAATGTTATGTGTGCAGCTATGTAATTTAGACTTTAAACACAAACATGCTAAAAATTTTAAATTTTGATATATTAAGCACATTTTAAGCATATTTTGAAAAGTTTAGGACAAGTAAGTGTTCTAATTCTCCAATCCCCCCACTTAAGTTAAACAACGTCCTCGTTGTTTGTGTCAAAGGTTAAAAACTGGAAAATAAAAGAATTAGAACAGAAAAACTCCCCTGAGATTTGCTCGGTATGATCCTACATTATTTGTATAAGAGCAAAAATCATCTTTCTTGTGGATGAGAACGTTTAAGCTTCATAATTGATGTATCCACAGGAAATGCAGGAATCTATAATACCATCAAGACTTAAACACACCTGAGTTAAGAAGGTTCAAACTTGCATAATACATTAGTAGTTAGCAAAAATAAAACTTAAAAATTAAAATGAAAATCATCAGGTCAGTCGATACGCCGTATCTTATAGAAAAAGATACGCCGTATTGAGCCTGGAATAAATACGAATCAGAATAAAAGATGCGTCGCATCCTTAACCAGGGATGCACCGCATTAAATAAACTGACAGAAAGTTTTAAAGTCAAAAATAAAAATGCAGAAAAATAAAATAAGATATGACCAGTGCAGGTGATGCGTCGCATCTTATTGATAGAGATGCGCCGCATCTTCTGCAGGTCTGACAGACTCGACAGAAAATAGAAAATAAAAGATAAATCCAGGTTGTCTCCCGGTCAGCACTTGTCTTTATTCCAGAGTCTTCAAGTTAGACTCACGTTCAGCTCCTGTTCCAGTAGTTCTGGTTCAAACTCGACAACTTTGTTATCAGCGTTGTCGATGTAATTATCAAGGTACTTCCCTTTAGGTCGTGCCTTTGGAACAAAACTCCTTTAATCACCCTTGACAATTGGTGCACTTCAATCGTCACTTCTCTAATCATATTGTTTTGTTCTTTCAGCAATAGTTCCTTTCCGCTTTCTTGGGCAAACTTTGATATAATCTCATCGATTGTAAGTTTGATCCTTGATCCTCCGAACCAGCTTGGGGAAAAGATCAATCATGATTCCTGAAACACAAAACAAATAGGCTTCGCAGTAAAAAATTTCTAAGAATCAGGAAAGATGATTAGAATTTTCTCCGTTCGGGATAAATAAAAGTTACTGATATCTGAAGACGATGCGCCGTATCCTATAAATAGGATGCGCCGTATCTTATAATCGTTAAAAATAAATCAGACTTTTATTTTAGAAAATAGATACGCCGCTTATAAATTAGAATGCGCCGTATCAGTTTAATTTATCAAAAATCTATTATATTAATCAAAATTGAATGCGTCGTATTAACAAAAGTTAATGCGCCGTATTTTCGTTACGTTTTAAAATACAAGATTTTTGATTCAGAAGATGCGCCGTATCGATAAAAATCGATGCGTCGTATCTGTTTAATAATTCGAAAACTGTTTTTAATTATAATAATAGATACGCCGTATCTGCTAAAGCAGATGCGTCGTATGGTGTTATCGCTTAGAAATTTTTTTTATTAAAAACAGATACGCCGTATCTTGGGGAAAGATGCGTCGTATCGAATTTATTAAACGCGTTGTATTTTATAAAAATTAAACGCAATACGCCGTATCTATGAAAATAGATGCGCCGTATCGTTTGAATTAGCTCAGAACAACGATAGCAGAACACAAGAAAATACGGAAAATAAAAACAAAGATAAAAACAAACGAAAATAAAAACACACAAAAACAGAAAATATGCAAATAATACAATGAATGCAATTTAACTAACATACAACAGAGTTAGCGGTTAGAATAAAAATTAAAACCTAATTAAAATACTAATCAAATTAACAGATAATAACAATTCACTCCCCGGCAGCGGCGCCAAAAACTTGATGTGCGTGTATGTTGTGCTCTAATTTATACCCACGGTATGTCGTTGTGGTTTTAGCAGTATTCAAGTTTTAAATTTATATTTAGCCGACTTATCAATATAACACACACTTTAACGAGCAGTGTACCCGGTCAGTATGAATATAATGGTAAGTAGAGTGTCGATCACTAAGAGTGGAACGTATTATCTAGTTATTCTAATTAGTATATTAATATCTTAAGTTAGCTATACAACATAATCTAACGCAAGGGGGGTTCAGCCTGAGAGACTGGCACGGTTTGGTTATGATTAAATATAAACTAAACTAATAAGCACGAATCAGCGATTAGCACACACGTACACAGATAAATACTTGAGACAATAAGAAGACCTGTCCTGATAGTTAAGTAGCTTGTCACTTGTTTTATTGCTAGTTTTATATGAAGTGTATAGTTCGATGCAACGCACCGAGATTAATTCCTTTCTCGTTGGCTCTAATCTTATCGGCGAGTAAACCCTTAATGATCACTTATGACTATCCCAATATCCTAGAAAATAGAATAAATGGGCAAGGAAGGGACATGGCGACCCAAGCAATGCTCAGCTAGACACAGAGGTTATCAATGCACTAATAAAAGTCACCAAAGACATCAACATATAAACTTTAATTAATGGGAAAGCAATTTTAAGGGGAGTTGAAGTGCATGATTAAATCAATGACACAAGCCCATCAATCCTGATCAATTAAAGTGTACTAATACAATAAAACAAAACTACTTAATGAATTGAATACATGCAGGACCTTCTTACAGCTCTTGTATCTTCGTTTAGGGTGTGTCTTGTGCTGCTACTTCGTCTGAATTCGGCCTAGGGTTTCTTCTGTCTTCGGTCTTTTTTTGTCTATTCCTAGGCTCTCGAAATTCGTCTGACCTTGGGGTATTTATAGTTTCTGTCTGAGGGCTAGATGCGGCGCATTGAATAAGTAGATGCGGCGCATTGACTTAACTTCGCGTGGGGTCCAAGATTAATATATTCAGGAATATTCGTACACCGCCAGAAGATGCGGCGTAACTCCGTTCTTGTATGCGGCGCATGTCCTTTGCCGTCTTGGATTGTAACTTGTGAAATCTTGATAGTGATGCGCCGTATATAATAAGTAGGATGCGGCGTATCTGGAGCAGAATGATCTTGATCTTGTACATTTCAGTAGACTCTTAACTTCTTGCTTGTTTTGCTCCATAATTAGTCCAAAATCGCCAAGTTTCACATAATACTTGTTTTTACCTGAGAATTACAAAAGTAAACATTAACGTATCAATTCTCACAGATAATATAATAAAACAAGTCAAATAAATAGGATAAATGATAATAATAAAATGTACTTATTTGAGTTCATCATCCCTCCTTTCTTTCAGACTTCAGATTCTTCAGTCTAGGTCTTCAGTCTTCAGTCTTCAATCAATATAGTTGTTGAGGAGACTGGGGTTCAGTGAGTTATTGTCATCACTCACTGAACCCATTATCTTCTTCTTTGGCTTAAGTAACACTCAGGGAGTTCCGCCTCACTGAATGGTGAATCTTTCTTCTTAGACTCGTCTTAAGCATCCTGAAGATAACTCACTGAGTGACAATTCACTCAGTGACCTGAGAGCGTTCATGGTTGTTAAACACTTGGGCTAATTTGTATTCAAATCCTTGTTGTCAGGCTGCTTGGGTACTGAATGGACCCAACAATCTCCCCCTATTTGGATATAAATTATGCCTAAGTGTTTGATCAGTGTAAATGAGTAAATGGGCTTCTTCTTACACTGAATATATTAGAAAGCTAATAAAGGACACTGATATAACAAAACGTGGGCCATCATTTTATTCATATCATTACAAAGTCCTATAATCTAAACATAATGCTCAGGGATCTGTACTCAGCCTTCCAAGATTCCCATGAGCTCCAACTTAGCCTTCTTAGACACCAACTTCTCCTTGTCGGGTCTTTCATTCATCATCCTATCCATCAGCTTGATAAACTCTTCATTTTCAGGGCTCTTCACGTGAAGTGCCATCAGCTTATAAGCAAGAAGAGTTGTTGTTTCCACCAGGTTTATGTCACTTACTCTTTGAAAGGCTTGTTGGCCAAACTCATCGACGAAGAAGATGCCATACTCAGGAAGCTTGATAACTTTGTTGGGAACAAACTTGACCCCTTGAGGAGGAGTTTTGTTGCAATGAAGAGCTGCTATGAATTGTTCAGGTTCTTGTCCCACAACTTTCCTCTTCTTCCTATTCTTCTGAGTAGGTTCAGGAATTGCAAGTCCATGAGAAGCAAGTGCCTTCTCATGATCTATTCCCAAGCTCTTGGCCACCCTTTCCATTTCCTCATATTTGCTGTTCAGGGTTGCCAGAAGGTCAGGAACAATTCTGTTTTGCTTCTTCCTTAGGATGGGTCCCATCATGTCTCATTCCTTAAGCCCATAGTCTGAGAATTTGAAGGGTGTGTTTTTCTCAGACTTCCTTGGCCTTCTATGAACTGTAATGCTTATGGGCTTGGTGTTGTGAATGGTCATATCAGCTATGGGACCTTCACCCTTTGTCTTCGTCATGTACCAAAGATACTTCTCATATGTCTTCCTCTTCCTTTCATTGTTGAGCTTGACCTTAAGATTGTGTTCTTTTATTAGGTGAGCCTGAAGTTTGAGGAATTTTTCCCCCTTGATAACCTGCTTAGTTTCCCTGATGACCTCCTTGGCCACTTCAGCAATCACTGGCCTAATGAGTGTTTCAGCCCTGACTCTATCCTGTTCATCCAAAACTGCGGCCACTTCTTCCCTAGTTCCCTTGAATCTTCTCCTATCATCTAAGACGACTTCAAAGGGTGCATCTGGGTCAGGACGCCTTTTTTTGGTGCCTTTACCAACTTTGGAGGAGAGTCTTTAGTTTCCATTATTCCCTTCCCTTTGTCAATGGGAGTGGGTGTACTGAATGAGGCTTCTGGGAACTCAGTTGTTGTTGCTTCAGTTGGGATGGGAGTGGTAGTAACAACAACGAGAGCTGAGGAGATTGAGGGTCCTAGCATGAAGCTTTGTAGAGGAACAGCTTCAGTGATGTTTGGATCCTCAGTTTCAGGAACTTGGTTATCAGGTTTCTCCCCCTCAATAGATTTTGGTGCTTCAGTATAAGCATCTGTTGACTGAGGAGCTTGGGGAACTAGAGAAGTCTGAAGAATAGTCAGTACTGTGGAGACCATGTTCTTTACATCAGTGGTCTCATTCTTCAGGACAGAGATGTCTTCTGCCATGGCAACTTGAGCTTTGGTGAGTTAAGTGACCTTGGTGGTGTAGTGGGTGATCAGCTCATTTTGTTTGGTGGAGAGCTGATCAAAGGCTGATGAGATTCTTGTCAGGCACTCATGGGTATCAGATACTGACTGTTGAATGACATTTTGCTGAGACCTGAGCGGTTTAAGATCTACCTCTTGGAGTAGCTTAAGAAGCTTTGCAATGTTGGAGGAGGTGGTCTTCTGAGTATCCATGAACTCAGTCAGCTTGGTAATTAGATCTGGATCATCCTTGAACTATTCTTGAATGGCATTAAGAGTCTTCAACACATTGTAGAACTGTGTGTCCTGTGCAGAGCCTAGGTGGTCAAGAGATGTCCTCAGGTCATTGAGTTGTTTATCAGTGAAGGCAGCAACCTGATGCAGTTTACCTTGAGAATCTTCAACAGCAGCCCTGAAGTCAGCATATGAGGCTGCTGCATCAGTGTGCTGATCCCATTATTCTTCAGTAATCTCACAGAAGAGGGCAGTGTTGGCTTTTCTGAGGAACTTTACCAGCTACCTTTCAGTGAGAGGAAGAATGTTTTCATACTTCTACAAATATGGAGGAGTAGCAGGAGCAGAGTCTTTAGAGTTGCCTGATGATGATGATGATGTTGTTGGGTTGTTGTGGGGTTCTTGTTGATCCTCAAGAGGAGGAGATGATGGTGGTTGTTCAGTGTGCTGAGGAGAGTTGTAAGTTTCAGTCTCCATATCTTCCTCAGCAGCAAAGACTTCGTCATCTCCAAAATCAACCATTTCCTCTTCTGATTCATCATTTAGGAGCATTTCGAGATCAGCAAGAGTTGGAACCTGTTGGGCATCCGGCTCCCCCTCAAAAGAGGGCTCGCCTTCGTTGTGGCCAGGTCCTGACCCTTCCAGGTGAATAGAGTGGGTTTTCTCTGCCTGGACCACAGGGTCAGTTTCCAAGAGACTGGATTCGCCATGAGGGGGTTTTGGTTCCATATCAGCGGGTGGTCGTATGCCCCCTGAGTCTTTGTCCCCTTAGGTGCCTTCAGGGACTGGTGGGTGTTCTCCAATACCATAACTAGGCAGTGATTGGTTGAGGTCCCCTTTTCCATCAGGGTTGTACTGCCCTGACAAAGATATAGAGACCGTTTCTCCCTAAGACCCTGAGTATGATTGCTCAGAGCCGTAAACGGGAAGTTGTATATTGAGGCCTCCCTTTCCACCAAGGTTGTGCTGCCTTGATGAAGATTTAGGGGCCGTTTCTCCCTGAGACTCTGGCTGTGATTTGTCAAAGCCATAAACAGGATGTGAGAGGGTGTGGGTCCCCTTCTCAGCAGAGTGGTGCAGCTCTACCGAGGATATAGGACCCTGTTCTCCCTCAGGAAATGGTGGTGATTTACAAATGCCTTCATTGGAAAGTGAGGGGTGAATGGTTTCTGACCCCACTGACTTGTATATGCCAGCAGATTCATGAGGAGTAGGTTTTCCCGAGGACACTGAGGATGATTTCTCAGTGCCCTCCGTTGGCAGTTGTTGTTTGGCCAAGTGGGTCTCAACTGGGGGTGTCTCAGTGGGCTTGGCCGTTGGTTGCCTTTTTTGAGGCTTTGAGGCAGAAGTCTCAGTGGCGAGTGGTTTGGGTTGAACCACCTTCCTGGACCCTGCCTTTTTCTTTTTCTTCTCCTTCTTTGAAGGAGAAGGCACTGGTGATATCGCGTCTGCGCCCTGAATGACCATCAGCATGTATGTGGTCAGGGCAACAGGTGTAACCTCAGTGAGGTCTCTCGAGTAGTTTGCCTTATGTAAGACATCAGGGTCAGATCCCTGGACGTTGGGTCTAACATACTTGGAGCCTAATAAGTCCTGAAGTACACAGGAAATGAACCTAGGGTAAGACATGTGTCTTTGCCTAGATTTCCCTGATAGCTTGGCTATGAGGTCTCTGAAGATTATCTCTCCAATATCTATCTTTCTACCCTCAAGGAGACTGAACACTATCATTTTTTGAGCAGTGTTCAATTGCTCCATTGAGGATTTATTTCCGCCAAGGACCTGAATGACAAAGGTCATCAGGATCCTCCAAACAGCAGGAAACCAGGTCTTGATGATTGGGGCTTTTGCTAATAAAGTCCCTGGGGCCACATCAGGGTGTTTGTCATCATGTGTCCCAAGTAAAAGCAATTCGGCCTTTACTTCAGCTTTAATGGGCTGAGGGTCAAAGTTCTTAGCGAAATCAAGGCCTGTGGCTTTGATAAAGGTTGGATAGTCTAGGGAGAGGGTCTTTCTCCCATTATTCACTGAGAACGTGATTATGGTGTCCTTGATGACATCAGGGCTTGTGGCCACTGCTGTGCACCAGAACTCCCTCATGTAGTCATGATAGATGACTGGAGGTGTCTTGGTGAATACCGTGGAGAGGAAGCAATTTTGCAAATACTTTACCATATCCTTATAGGCCGGAAATTTTTCCGGGTAGGCAAAGTTCCCTACGACATTGTTCTTGGTCAAATCCACGCCCTCTAGTTGGAATTCCACATTAGGGGCACAGGTAATAGCTTTAGAAGCAGCCATTTAAAAGTCTTGGATTTGCAAGAAAAAAGGTTTTGGTTTCAAGGTCGAACACACACACTAGTTTTTTGAAAAAAAGGCAAGAGTTTGATTCAAAATTTCTAAAACGTGTGTGTGTTATTTTGTTTGGGGGTATTTATAGGGAAGTGGAGAAGAGGTGGTTATGGCACTAAGAGTATTTTTCTCAAAAATTTAAAAACTATTTTGTATAAACATTTGAGGTCCGCATTAAATGCCATCTTTCCACTTTCCCGGGTTTTGCGCAACTGTCGAGATGAACAGTTGTGCCGTCTGCAAAAAGTGTAATTTGGAGAGTGACATCACCACAAATAATATCAAAAGATATCAAGTGTGAGGGAAGGCATTAAATGCCAAGTGGGATATGTGGTGATGAAGTGGGGGCCCAAGATGTGGATGCCAGAAGGCAAAAGAACATATATTCCTATATTAAATAGGTATTTAGTTACCAACCTTGGACATTTACTAACTAGATACTTAGAGCATTAAGTATAGCATTGAATGTCATCTTGAGGCCCCTGAATGACTTTTCATTCAGTGTGAGGGGATCAGGGAAGGTTATTCAGTGATCTTATTCACTGAGAGACACATTGAGTCAGGGACCTGAGGTTTTTAGAATTTACACTTAGTTGGATGGATTCAATCAGTGGACTGATTCTCAATATCCAACATTCCCAATTCAGCTTTCAGTCTTGTGAAAGTTGGTTCATCCAATGGTTTGGTGAATATATCAGCTAGCTGATATTCAGTGGGAATGAAGTGTAATTCAATGCCACCATTCTATCAATGTGTTTGGTTCTCTGATGAAGAACAGGGTTGTTTGAGATAGCAATTGCACTTGTGTTATCACAAAAGATGGGAACCATCTTATAATGGATGTCATAGTCACTGAGTTGACTTTTCATCCATAGTACATTTGCACAACAACTGGCTGCTGCAACATATTCAGCTTCTGCTGAGGACAAGGCAACTGATTGTTGCTTCTTAGCACTCCAACAGACTAATTTTCCACCAAGGAATTGGCAGGAGCCTGAGGTACTTTTTCTGTCCATGTTGCAGCCAGCATAGTCAGAGTCTGAGTATCCCTTGAGATCAAAGCCTGGACATTTAGGATAATATAATCCAAGACTTGGAGTACCCTTCAGGTACCTGAGAATCCTTTTCACAGCTGTGAGATGTGGTTCTTTTGGGTCAGACTGATATCTGGCACACAAACAGACTGAGAATTGGATATCAGGCCTTGATGCAAGTAGATACATCAGTGACCCAATCATTCCTCTAAATAGAGTTTGATTGACTGGTTTACCAGCAAGGTCAGGACCTAGGTTGTTTGGAGGAACCATGGGAGTTTTCACTGAGGCACAGTCACTGAGCTCATACTTTTTCAGTAGGCTTCTAGTGTACTTCTCTTGACTGATAGAGGTTCCTTTATCAGTCTGCTTGATTTGCAGTCCAAGGAAGTAAGTCAGTTCTCCCATCATGCTCATTTCAAATTTCTTTGCCATCAGTTTTTCAAGCTGTTTGCAAAGTTTATAACTTGTTGAGCCAAATATGATGTCATCCACATATACTTGAACAAGAATGACATCTCCATTTGTCCTATAGATAAACAATGTGTTGTCTATCTTGCCTCTGACAAATTTGTTTTGGATGAGAAAGGCGGAGAGAGTTTCATACCATGCCCTAGGAGCTTGTTTCAGTCCATAAAGGGCTTTGTCAAGCTTGCAGACATAGTCAGGAAACTCACTGCTTTCAAATCCAGGAGGTTGTTGAACATAAACTTCTTCTTTTAGTGAACCATTTAAGAATGCACTTTTTACATCCATTTGGTACACTTTGAAGTTTATGTAGGTTGCAAATGCAAGGAAGATCCTGATGGCTTCCATCCTTGCCACTGGTGCAAATGTCTCTTCATAGTCAATGCCTTCTTGTTGATTATAGCCTTTGGCTACAAGTCTGGCCTTGTTTTTAATGACTATGCCATTTTCATCAGTTTTGTTTTTGAACACCCATTTCATGCCAATGACTGAAACATCCTGAGGACATTTGACCAAGGTCATTACCTTTTTTCTGTCAAACTGTTCCAGTTCATCATGCATAGCCTGAACCCAACTAGGATGTTTAAGTGCTTCTTTGACACTTTTAGGTTCAATGGTGGAAATGAAATCCACAAATAGGCATTCATTGGCTGAGGCTGCTTTTAGTTTTGCAGCCATGCTTCTAGTAAGCATGCCTTCAGTAGGCTCTCCAATTATATTGACAAGTTCTATATCTTTAGACCTAGTCCAACTGTCCTGAGGTCTTTGATACTGATTGGAACTTGTGGAGTCCTGATTGGGTGGAGGTGTTGGTTCTGGTGCAGACACTTGATGATCTTCAGGATCTTGAGTGTCTGACTGACTTGGCTGATCACTGAGATTGATTGGTTCCTGAGCACTTTGTTCAGACTGATTGATTGCATCAGTACTTGTCTGTGCTTCAACAAACTCAGTGATGGTTGGGTAAGGAAGGTTGTGAGGGACAATGTAGTAGGAGATATCAGCATTTGCTTGATACTGAGTGGAAGGATTACTATCAGGATGATATTCATCAGGAGGATATCTTGATGAATCATCAATACCTATCTCTTCCACTGAGGTGTTTGAGAATCTGATTGCTTCAGTACTCTCATCAAAGGTAACATGGAATGTTTCCTCAGTTTGTTGTCTCCTTGTATTGAACACCCTGAAGGCTTTAGAGACAAGAGAGTATCCTAGGAAGTATCCATCATCAGCCTTAGCATCAAATTTCCCTAAGTGATCCTTGTGATTATGAATAAACACAGGACACCCAAAAACATGAAAATAGCTGATGTCAGGGATTCTTCCCTTGAATAACTCATAAGGGGTTTTGCTATGTCTCTTGACAATGATGGATCTGTTTTGTGTGTAACAGGCAGTTTTGACTGCTTCAGTCCAAAAGTGTTTGGATAGGACTGATCCATTTAGCATTGTCCTAGCAGCTTCAATGAGTGTTCTATTCTTCTTTTCAATAACACCATTTTGTTCAGGTGTGTAAGGAGAGGAAAATTTTTGGGAAATTCCTTTCTCATCACAGAAACATTCAAGTTCATGGTTTCTGAACTCAGCCCCATTGTTAGTCCTGATTTGTTTGACTTTTATGTCATTTTGATTCTCAATGTTCCTGACAAAGGACATGATTGTTCCAGCTGCCTGACTCTTTTTGGTCAGGAAGTAAACCCAAGTATATCTTGAGTATTCATCCACAATGACCAGAGTATACTTCTCATGGTTAATGGATCTAGGACTGATGGACCCAAAGAGATCCATATGAAGAAGGTGAAGGCAGCTTTTGATTGAGAAGTTTTGCTTGGTTTTAAAAGATGCTCTATGATGTTTGCCTTTTTCACAGGCAGAGCAGGGTTTATCCTTTGAAAACACAAGTGATGGTAAGCCAAGGACCTTGTTTTGTTTGGCAAGATAGTTTATGTTTTTGAAGTTCAGATGGGAGAGTCTCTTATGCCAAAGCCAGTTGAGAGTTTCAGTGGCTTTAGCAAAGAGACAAGTTCCATTCTGAGTTAGAGTAGACATATCTAACACATAAACATCTTGTCTTCTTGGTGCAATAAGGACTACTTCCTTATTTGCATTGAAGATGGTACCTTGCTTATCATCAAACTGAACTATATATTTTGCATCACATAGTTGACTGACACTAATTAAATTGTACTTAAGACCATTGACATAAGCTATCCTAGTAAAGACTATACCACTACAGTTTACTGAACCATAACCTTCAGTGAGACATGATGAGTTATCAGCAAATACCACCTGATGTCCTGGTTCCTCTACATACTTGTGCAGATATTCTTTCACACTAGTCATGCTCCTTGAACATCTACTATCTAGATGCCAAACTGGCTCCCTGGCATGTCTCTGCACAAATAGTAAACTGTGTCAGTTCTTTCTAGGACCCCTCTTCTTGGAGGGCTTGGCTTTAATGGCCTTTTTAAAAGTAACAATTGATGCATGGTCAGTGGTTGAATGGACTGAGCTTCCTCAAATTTTGCATTTGATTGCAGATGTGGACTCAGTAGACTGAGAGGATGGCTTGGTCATACCTCTTCTGGTCTGAATGACCTTCTCATGTCCTGAGGTGTCATGAGTGGGATCTCCACATATGTCATAACTTGTGTCCATTAGGCAATCCTCAGGAAGGTGGTCACTGAAGCCATAATGTGGGCAAGGTGAAAAAGGCTTGGCCTTTTGTTTCTACTTCTGCTTAGAATCAGAGGGATACTTAAAAGCTTGTGCTTTAAAGTTTGCAGCTTTGGATGTGGTTGTGTATGACAAGTGATCAGAAGTTCTGTGATCTTCCTTTTTGCATACCATGCAAAAGAGGATTCTATAGCAATCATCAGTAGAATGATTTGTATAGTTTCATAGCTCACATCTCTGCTGAGGTTTTGAGGGTTTTGGTTTGGTGGTGCTTGAGGAAGCTGATTTGGGTTCCTTCATCTTAGACTGAGAAGGTTTCTCAGAAGATTCAATCTTCTCACTCAGCTTCCTGACAAGCTCAGCCAACTGATCATATTTTAACTACAAAGTTAACCTAATTGTGTTCCATGACTGAGTTAATGTATTGATTAATTATACAAATAAGTAAAACGCAAAAGATAAAAACACAAGTTTTTCAACGTTTAAATTCTTATTAGAAATTAATCAAAAGAATCTATACCCAAGTGTTAGCGGAAATAACACTTGGGATTGAAACGACAAGGTATGGTATGTTCTCCTCACTAAACTCAAGCTATGCTTGAGTGGCAACAATAAATGAACCACTGAGCTATCTCAGGGACTATGTTGCTCTTTGGGGGAGAAAAGTGGTTTTGTGAAAGTCTAAGCTTTTAATGCACAAAACTTATCCACTTTTCTCCCTTATGATCCTATTTATACACATGTATAAAAGAGCACCCGTGACTAAAAATACAAAAAGAATGACCTAGCTAGTCTGGACAAAATACAACAGTATTTTGTCACAGTTCCAAGAATCTATTTTGGGAATCGGTTAATACTGCTTTCTGAATGTCAGTGATAACAATGTTCTTATTCTTAAGCCTTTCAGGGAAAGTTTGACTTTGGCCTGATAAGGACTTCTCCTTATCTTTTCAAACTCTTCCCGCCTTTCTTTCAGACTTCAGATTCTTCAGTCTAGGTCTTGAGTCTTCAGTCTTCAATCAATATAGTTGTTGAGGAGACTGAGGTTCAGTGAGTTATTGTCATCACTCACTGAACCCATTATCTTCTTCGTTGGCTTAAGTAACACTCAGGGAGTTCCGCCTCACTGAATGGTGAATCTTTCTTCTTAGACTCATCTTAAGCGTCCTGAAGATAACTCACTGAGTAACTGTTCACTCAGTGACCGGAGAGAATTCACGGTTGTTTAACACTTGGGCTAATTTGTATTCAAATCCTTGTTGTCAAACCACTTGGGTACTGAATGGACCCAACACCTATATAAACAGAGGCAAAAACTTGAAATACATCTAAATCTATTTGATGTATATTTATGTGATTTTACATTAATAACTTCAACTCAAACTAATTCACCACACATTCATTAAAATATAAACTTCATCTTCCGACTTATAATATAAGCTATAGTTCCAGCACCAACTCCAGCTCAATTCGTCAAACATACCCTTTATCCGTAAGCTAAAACTATCAAACAAGCTAAGTAGATCCTCCCCCGTCTCATATTAAGTGTTCACAATGTTATTTTGAAATGTCTGAAAATAAGTGTTCATCTTGTATTTCAACAAACGATAGGAGATTTTAGTGGGTGTATTTGGATATGATGTTTGATTCGTGAAGAGAGTAATTAATGAGATTTATTAAAATTACGTGCATTTTTGAAATAAAGACTTTGTAATAAAATTGGGTTGTTACTCCTTTAAGGCTGCTCACACTCGAACGTAAAATATCGGTCGGTCGAAGGGATCGACCAATTTCCAAATTGGGCACACCCATTGTGGGTTATGGGGCAAACATCGGTCGACATTGTACAAAAAATAGAATCGGTCGATTTATTGACCGACTTTGGTTTGTGTTTATACCGTTTGTGTGTAAAAAAAAACATTTTTTTTTAAACTTTACCACTTTTACAACCTTATAAATACCAACCTCAAATACACTTCTAAACACACAATTTCAAACACAATTCAAACACACACACAAACACATTCAAAATCAAAATTCAAGATCGAAACTCAACATTTAAAACTGCAAATGTCTAGCAAAGATTTCTCCCAACAATTCCCCAGTCTTCCTCGCCAAGATTTCTCCCAACAATTCCCCAGTCCTCGTCGAGATTTCTCACAACAATTCCCTAGTCCTCCAAATGAAGTTTATCACACTCCACCAGAGGATATCTTTCCGGTGTTCCAATCGGAAAATGAACCGGTGAACACTCCACCGGCTATCGAACAACAACTCAATGCATTTGGACTCACGGAGGATGAACATCGACTTCTAGAGCAAGATGAGGAAGTCAGGAGACAAATAGAGGAACAAGAACTACAAGAAGAATCTGCTCGTTTGGAGCAGGAAGCCAGGGATGAAGAACATCAGAGGAAGAACTTGTAACACCCCAACCCAAAAAGGGTCGAAATGCCACATTATGGTGTCACATCAGAACATAATAAATAACGCAAGTGGAAGATTTATTTAATAAATACCAAAGTCATAAAAACCAAAGACTTCCAAAGTACTAAATCCAAACGATGTCTAAACCAAAGGAAAATATCCAAAACATATGTCTAATAATCATAAGTTCAACAATGGGAAACTAAGCAAGGTAGGTCTTCTAAGCTCCTACTCTCATCACTCATACCCAGCATCCAGCTTATTACCTGCCGCAGGGAAAAGAAAATGCGGCTGAGCTAACGATCAGTGAACATATATAAATTATGAAAGTTAGACCCGTTCCCCGGGTAGTGGGACCCCACCCTAGATGAAAGTTGACCCGAGCCTAAGTATGGTTGACTAAGGATATATGGTTTTCTGACGAGGCCTAGATGCGGCGCATCTAGGAAGTGACATGCAGCACATTGTAGAATGGAAAGTAGATCGGGCTTGTTATAGTCCATGCGCCGTATTGGGGGAAAGAGATACGGCGTATCAAGGATGCGGCGCATCTATGAAGATAGATGCGGCGCATCGACCTTAAATAAGCAGAATGGACAAAATTGCCCTTGTAGCTAGAAACTTCCCTATTATTCTATAAGATACCACACTCTCCTGTAAAAGAGAGTGTGTTTCTGTGGGTGTCGAACCAAAGGAGAAAGAATGGAGAAGATGATGAGATGATGATGGTTTAATGGTGATAATCCAAGAATGAAGTCTATAGCTTGTCCTAGCATGGTTATCAAGTAAGTATTGATGTTTAATTAGTGTTTAATTGATGATTAAGAATCTAGGGTTTGTAAACCCTAGCTTGGGATTAAAGGGTAAATGATGTTTTAAGATAATTAAGAAGTAATGATGATTATGTGATGAGTTTTTAATGGGTTTAAGTTGGTGAATGATGGGATTAGCTATCATATAATCAATATATGATTATATGATGATTAGAAGTGTTTAGAGGTTAGTTATGGTGGTGTTAACCATGAGTATAGCTAATGATTATGTATTATATGTTATGATGATAATGGTTTAGGATGTAATGATGATGATGATAAAGATGAAGATGAGGAGATGATGTTAGTGATAGTCTTGGCTTGGACTCAAGGTAAGTAAACCGGCTATAAAGTGATGTTATGATGACTTCTATGCATTATGCGTCTAGATGATCATATATGCTAAGATTAATGAATGTTTGTGTGATGTTGTTATGTGTTAGTAAGTGTAAGGTAGTGATGGATTAGGCAAGGTTGGATTAAGGTATGTGTTTATGTTCAACGTAATGAAGGATTATAGGTTATGATGTGTAATGTGAGAATGAATTATAATGTTATGTTATACCCGTTTTACTTACTAAGCATTTGTGCTTACGGTTTAAGCGTTTAATGTTTTGTAGGCGGAAGTATTAAGGCGAAGGCTTGGATAAGGACTAAGGTTGGATGTGCGGTGGGTAGAAGAATGGGTAAGAAGTAGAGCTAGGTAGAATACCGAGCTCAATGTCAAGTTTGTACCCCCGTTGGTCTTTTATGAGTAAACAAGTGTTAGATAGTATGTCAAGTGTTTTGTAATGAATTGGAAGTCATTTGGTATGCTTAAGTATGTTTTATGTGTTTATGGGTTAAGTTAAAGGGGTGTTTGGATAGGTGTCCATTCGTACCCATTTTGGAGTCAAACGGGTCAATTGCCGTGTTTTATAGTTGGATATGGTTTTTAATGCTATATGAGTGTTTT
>CP139503.1:120744190-120897036 GCA_021014915.2 Artemisia tridentata subsp. tridentata
AGGAAGAGGGCAAAATGTGCAAAACCAATTTCAAGCCCCGATCAATCAATACCCAACCCAAGGGGTCAATTTCAATCAAGGGTATCAAGCTCCTAATTACCAATCCCCGATTCTTCCCTCCAATGATCTTACAAATTACATTAAGACAAATGAGGCTAACATGAGGGCAATGCAAAATCAAATAACAACTTTGAAGAATGATTTTCAAAATTCAATGACTAAGCAGGGTAATGAGCTAAAGTATGAACTTAGGGCTACAAATGAAAAAATTGATCAATCTCAAAGCAAAATTGAGAACATGTTTGATAGTCTCATCAATCAATTCCATCAAGCTTCAACTTCGCGGTCTCTTCCTAGCAAACCCGTTGCTAACCCGAAAGGTGGCACGAGCGCTATCACCACCCGAAGTGATGTTGCTTATGAAGGACCCACGGTTCCTACTACTTCTTCTTCTCCTAAAGTAGTGGACCGTGAGACCGAGGTGATAAAGGACACGGTGCTTCCTACTAATAAGGGAAGTACCAAAGACGTCCAACCTCCGGTTGTCCAGGTTTCTGAGCCCGAAGTTGCTCCCGAGAAGAACTCAAAGATCAATCCGCTCATTAAGGATCCTTCAGATGCCTTTTTAATGGGGGACAAGGAAGTCGAATTCAATCCTCTTAAGGATATTGATGACCTTATTCCAATCCTAAGGGTATCCAAAAAACCTTTTGATTTGATTTTAGAAACTTTCGATATAACTATCACAAATCCTTTGTTTGATTTCGATTCTGAATTTACTCTAAATTTAGATAATCCAATCTTTGATATTCAAAATGAGGAGAGTGATGAGTCCGAAACGGAGACAAAAATGGATGAGGTGCATATTCATTGCTCTCCAAGTACCGCACAAATCCCACCTTCGTATATCCCGGTTGATATAGAGCCAAAGCCCGAAGAATCTTTCGTGGTTGAAGTATTTGAGAAGCTAATAGCGAGTTGTGATAAAGTGACTATTGATATTACCATCCGTGGTCCATACACTACCATATCACATGTGTTATGCTATTCATGGCTCCTATCGGTTTTTTAAGCATTCTTGGACAATGACTAATTTCTTCTTCATCAAATAGTCGCGGTCTCATTGGTCTTGTAAAATTATCCAAGTCTCAATCTTTTGATTTATTCGAGTTGGGAGATGAAAATGAAGTGTTTGATCCCGGAATATTTGTTATTGCCGGTCGACTAAGAAGATTGAGGATTTCATTGTTGATTGAACCATCCCGCCCTTTTGTTCTTAATGAAAACTAAAATTCGGGGCGAGCCAAGCTTAGCAACTCGATAATAAACAAGCGCTTCTCGAGAGGCAACCTGTGTCTATCTTCTTTCTATTTTCTAATAAATGTGATGTGAAGAGGCCCTCCTCTTCCATTTCTCATATTTCGTGTTTGTTTGTTTTATGTCCAGGATTTGCCCGAATTATGAAGACTCTTGTGCTCGTGGTTTTGTCTTTCCTCCACTCGAGTTTCATCCTTCAGTGCTTATTGGGAAATCCGATATCCTATACCTTATTGACTAACGTTTATCTATTAGCATAATTAATAAACGGCTTTAGATTTGCATAAGAGGACCCTTATCTCAAAACATTGAGGACAATGTCTCGTTTTAGTCTTGTGGGGGGGGGGGGGGGGGTAATCTTTCGATTTGATTTTACCTTGCATTTTGCCTTATACTCTCGCAACCCCGTTTTTCCTCCAAAAAATGAAAAAAATGAGAAAATTTAAAAAAAAAATTGCAAAAATATTATAAGTGTTTTGACACATTGTTGACTTTCCGTTGGTGAGAGTAGGAATATAATTTTGACTTAATTGAGCGTGTTGAGCTCTAGCTTGTCCCCTTAACCTTTATAATTGAAAGTTGTGCTAGTCTCTTATACAAGAAGCTATAAAACGCGAATTCTAGCAAGAATTTGCAAGTTTCCATAATTGACTTTAAATATGCGTATCTTGATTTTATTAGACTAAGCATTCGCGGATCTTATTATTTAAGATTTTAAATTTGCGAAGAACGAAAAATGATAGAGTTAAAAATAAATTAGATGCTAAGCGTAGAGTAGTTGGAACTCTTTAGAGCTCATTGAGGTTAATTGTGGCTTTTTGCTCCCATCAGCTAAATAAACCCAAAAATATAAATTTTTAAATAATTAAAAGTGCACGGTTTTGGCGATAATTAGTTTTTACTCCTTCTATAGAGAATTCTTGCTTATAAGAATTGGGTACACATCAAGGTACTGCCAGTGTTGCGGGGAAATAATACAACTGATTCCTGATAGTACGTGCTATTGTTTTGGATGTTGAAAGACCGCAGGACTCGGAATTTGGAAAAATATATAATAATAAATTAAATAATAATAATCCAAAGCCGATAAAAGTTTTCTGTTTTCTGACGGTTCGCTTCCGTTGACTCAGACATCAAAAAGGCAGAGGAAAAATATCCAAGGTCAAAATAAGACTCCCGATTCCAGACGGTTAGCTGCCATTGTCTAGGTTGTTTAAAAGGCCGAGGACTAATATGTGCTTAATAATGTTAAAAATGCCAAATTTCGACTCTGGGGATATCCTAATAAAGCTTCTGTCTCTGGACTCGTAGATGAGTTGTTTCGGTCGTAATAAAAAGGATATCCCTTAAATCATGTTAAATTAGGACCTTGATGTGGACCTTATTTTTATGGGCAACGGTTTTTGAGGGAAGGATTTTAAACTAGTTAGCATCTAAACTTAGTGCCTTTATCGGACTAAAAATCTATGAAAACTAAAAATCTATGAAAACAAGAAAAAACTTAGTGCCTTTATCGGACTAAAAATCTATGAGGTAAAGGCAACAGATGCATACGCCCAGAAGCTTGCTGAGGAGAAGATGTCACTACTTGCCCAAGTGAGCCAAGAGCGTGCTGGGTTAACAGATTACAAGGCCACTTGTCTTTGGGTCTTGAAGTACATGGAGCTTAACAAGAGCGCTCACTTCTCTAAATTGGATGATTTTCGTAAGGCTGTGGAGGGGGCGCTGGAGAAGCAGGAAGCCAAGCTGCGCAGTCTCAGTATTGAGTATGATGAAGAGCTGTACCCACACCTGGTATCTTCAATTGTTGAGCGCAGGTGGCTTATCAGCCATGGTTTGCGCCTTGCTGCTTTGAGTACTCTGGAGTCTCAAGAGGTGAGGGAGGCATTTGGGGATGTTGTTGAGCGTGCGCTGGCACGTGGCAAGGCGCAGGCTATAGAGGAGCTTTCCGAGGGTAAGTTATTGACAGTGCCTGCCGCACAAGTCCCAGGTTATAATGCTGATGCCTATGATGAGCTTGTCGCTGCTATGGAGAAGATGAAGCTGTTAGATCTTCCTCACATTGCTCAACTAGAGCGTGATCTGGATTACCCCATAGGTGTTATTATGGAGGGGTTAACCTTGGCTAGGCACGCAGCAGAGGACGCAGAGGCACAAACTGATTACTTTCTTAAGCCAGATGTGTCGCAGCTGCAGGTACCTATCTTTGCTCGTCCTCGCAACATCTTAAATCCTTTTGCCCTCGAGAAGGAAATCCCGCTGAAGGAATCCTTAGAGGCCCATGCCATGAGGCTTGCGAAGAAGCAGGGTGTGAAGGGGAAGGCCATCCTTTGTGGTATTGGTGCTGCACATATTCCAAGATCTGATGGAGTACCTGTTAGTGTACCGACAGTGTCGCCCAAGGATCATGATCTGCTGAAGAAGCTTGAGGAGGCTGGGAGTGCTGCGTACCATGTTAGCAGTTCGGAGCTTAGGCGCTCCAACAGCCTTTAGATTGTTTTGTAATAGTCGAACATTTTGTTGCACATGTGCATGTTAAATATATACTTTGTATGAACTCGTAGTCCATAATAAAATGATATTTTGAAAGTGCGATTGTACGCATATTGTATGTGATTGTGGTTATGATGTTTGTACTTAGTTATCTGTCTTTGCGTACAAGACGTCTATGTTATGTCTAAGAATCAAACCGTTATATAAACGTACTTAAAAAAGATTACAGGAATCTATAATCACTTATAACATAATCGTGTATGAAATTCATGACTTATTTTCAAGCTCGAATATATATCAAGGGGTTAAGAGTCTTAACTCCTAATTTGTTAAACGTGCACAGTGTGCCTTGTTGTGTATCCGTCGTGGGATGCACAATGAACTTACTCCAACGTCTTGAGAGTAAGGTGTTTAACAAGGATGCGTGATCCGATGTTGATGGGTTTGCAACCCTCTTACTCAACGAGTTATTTAGTAGGTTTACTCATCCTTTACCATCGTGGGTTTTAATAAGTGCATGCACGCCATGTAGGCAAAAGGTAATATAACAACAATATTGAGACATAAATAATATGTAAACAACAAAGTAAAGTGTGTCGCGGAGTTAGCTAGAAACCGCGACATTTAATTAATACTTGCAAGTTTTTGGAAAAAGAAAGACATTTGCCTAGATGAAACAAAAAATGTAAATACACGGATATTTATTGAGCACTTACTAAAGTGCGGAAGTGTCCGTGGGTGGGGTCGTAACCTTTCCTAAAGATAGCATCTCTTGAGATTGCAAATATTCCATGTGTGTTGTAGCTCACGGCCATCCATGTCACGCAGCTTGTACGCGCCTTTTCCTAGTGCTTCAACGACCTCATAGGGTCCTTCCCACTTTGGTCCAAGTTTACCTGTATCTTCTGCGTGGCTCGCATCATTAGCGCGATATACAAAGTCACCTGGTCTGAATGAGGTGCTTCGAACTTTAGCATCGTAGTATCCCTTCATTTTTGACTTAGCTTTTGCCTCACGTATAGTTGCGCGTTCACGCCTTTCTTCCAATAGGTCCAAGTCTATGCGCCGTTCGTCGTCATTGGTTGCGACATTAACTTCCGTGGTACGAATAGTTGGCATCCCAATTTCAGCTGGTATGACAGCTTCTGTCCCATAGACAAGGGAAAAGGGAGTGTCTCCATTGCTAACTTTGATTGTCGTGCGGTGCGCCCATAAGACATGCGACAATTCACCCACCCATCTTCCTTTGTGTTTGTCCAGGCGTGCTTTAATTCCTTCTCCCAGACTACGATTTGCGCGCTCAACCAAACCATTGGTTTGTGGGTGTTTAACCGACGCGAAGTGTTGTGTAATATTTAGTTCTGCGCACCAGTCTTTGAATGGGTTATCGCGGAATTGTTTTCCGTTGTCCGAAATGATTTCCCCAGGTAATCCAAAGCGGCATACAATATTCTCCCAAACGAATCATTTTACTTGATTACCTGTGATTGTCGCCACTGCTTTTGCCTCAATCCACTTAGTGAAGTAGTCTATAGCCACAATAAGAAATTTCAGTCCCCCTGCTGCAACAGGGAAGGGACCCGCAATGTCGATACCCCACTTATAGAATGGCCATGGAGAAGTGATAGGCATTAGCTCTTGTTGTGGTCTGCGCGGGATGGGTCTATGAACTTGGCAATCGCTACATTTCTTTATCACATCACGCGCATCGCGATGCATAGTGGGCCAGTAGTATCCTGACCGCAATGCTCGTGCTACGACGGACCGTGGTCCTGAATGCATACTGCATGAACCGGCGTGGATCTCTCAGAGTACGTAATCTGCCTGAAGAGGTCCAACGCGCCGAAGCCATGGTTGTAGGAATGAGCGCCGATATAGGATACCATCTCGAAGTTCGAACCTCTGCGCTGTGCGCCGTATCCGTCGAGCGTCCTTCTGCTCATGGGGCAATATGCCTTTGCTTATAAATTTGACAATAGGGGTCATCCACGTAGGATTCTCCTCCTCTATTACCGTGGATATCTCCATCTCCGAGATGGATTTATTTTTTAGGATCTCCACCAAGACTTGTTTTGACAGGTGCGCAAAGCTTGTAGATGCGATCTTGCTTAGCGCATCTGCTTTTTTGTTTTCACCTCTAGGAACTTGTTTAATGGTAAACCTGTCAAAACCTTGGATTAGTGACTTGGTCTTGTCGAGGTATTGAACCATGTTATCCTCTTTAGCCACATATTCGCCTAACACATGGTTGGCTACTAATCGGGAATCCACATTTGCTTCTAGGTTGCGTACATCCATTCGAGTTGCAATGCGTAATCCAGCGATTAGGGCTTCGTACTCTGCCTCGTTATTCGTAGCTGTGAATTCAAAGCGCAGTGCGTAAGTGAATTCCATTCCTTCTGGATTGGTGAGGATAAGGCCTGCGCCTGACCCATCTACGCATGAAGATCCATCCGTGAACAGGACCCATGGTTCTTGTAGTTCTACCTCGCTCTGTGGAGGTGCAGCATCGGTGTCTGGTTTTTCGATGATGAAGTCTGCTAGTATTTGCCCTTAACCGCAGTACGTGGTCTATAAGAGATGTTATACTCGCCTAGCAATACACTCCACTTTTGTAATCGCCCCGATGCGTCGGGTTTGGAGATAACTTGCTTGATTGGTTGGTCTATGATTACCACTATTGGGTGCGCTTGAAAGTACCTGCGCAATCTTTTGGCGGCGAATACTAATGCCAAGACCAACTTTTCCATTGGGCTATAGTTAATCTCTGTCTTCTTGAATGCTTTACTTACAAAATATACCGGTGTTTGTACGGAATTCCTATCTGTCAGTAGCATCGCGCTGACTGCTCCATAGGTCGCAGACAAGTACACAATTAACTCCTCCCTGGTCGGGGCGCGACTAGCTTGGGAAGCGCTGCTATATGTTGCTTAAGTTGTGTAAAAGCTTCTTCCGCTTCTGTAGTCCAACAAAAGTCTCCCTTTTTCGTACACTTCTTGAGTGTTTTAAAGAGGGGGAGTGACTTATCTGCTGATTTGGACAGGAATCTGTTCAACCCGGCCAGTTTTCCATTCAGAGACTGGACTTCTTTCAACGTGCGTGGTGAGGGGAGTTGGATGACAGCCTCCATTTTTTCTGGGCATGGTTTAATGCCATCAGGTTCTATCAAGTATCCAAGGAACATGCCTTCTGTAGCGCCAAAAGTGCATTTCTTAGGATTTAACTTCATGTTGATCTTTCGTAGTGTTCTAAATGTTTCTTCAATGTCGCGGACCAGTTCGTCTTCGGTATGGCTTTTTATGACAAGGTCGTCAACATAGACCTCTAGGTTGCGGCCCACTTGCTTTTCAAATGCATTATCTACCAATCGCTGGTAGGTGGCGCCCGCATTCTTTAGGCCAAAAGGCATCTTTGTATAACAGTAGACACCTTGGCTTGTGTGGAAGGCTGTTTTTTCCTCGTCTTCTTTAGCCATTTGGATTTGGTGGTACCCTTTGTATGCGTCTAAAAAACATTTAAAGGGGTATCCGCATAAAGATTCTACCTTCCAGTCTATCTCTGGGAGTGGGTAGCAGTCTTGTGGAAATGCTTTGTTGAGATCAGTGAAATCTATGCACATCCGCCAACTACCATCACTTTTCTTGACCATCACTGGATTGGAGAGCCAGTCATGGTAATAGACCTCTCGCATGATACCTGCGTCAACAAGTTTCTGTACTTCCTCTAGAATGGCTTTTGCACGCTCTGGAGCCTGGCCGCGCTTTTTCTGCCGTACTGGGGAGTATCCTTGTCGGATATTCAACTTGTGTTCTGCAATCGAGCGTGGCACACTAGTCATGTGCTTTGGTTTCCATGCGAAGATATCCAGATTCTTTTGCAAAAGTGCGCACACGGCAGCTCTGCCTTTATCAGACAGCGATCCTCCGATCGTTACTTCTTGCTCTGGGTAATCAGGATGAATTGCTACCTTCAGGTTTGATACTTTAGCTGCGCTCTGCTCTGGGGTATGCGTCTTCTCACATGTAATCGTGTTACACTCTCTAGGTGGCGCGGCGTTATTGTAGATGGTGACAATGCCACCTTCTACCGGGAATTTGAGCATCCCATGTGTTGTGGACGGTACTGCACGCATTGCCGAAATTACTGGTCTTCCGATAATGCCATTGTATGGCGAAGGAAATCTGATCACCATAAAATTCATCCAGGCTGTCGTGGAGTGTTCCTTATTACCAACAATAACTAGTAGTCGTAGTTGCCCCATGGGCCATATCTTTTCTCCTGTGAAGCCAGTCAACGACGTCGTGGCTGGGCTTAACTGTCTTTGTATCTCAGGTCGCAATTTCTTGAAACAATGCTCATACATTATGTCTGCTGATGCCCCTCCATCAACATACATGCGGTGGATATCGTGACCCCCGCATTTATCTCGATGGCGAGTGGTTCCGCCACTGCGTTGTCCGTAGCCAAGGTGGGGAAAGAGATTTCGCTTCCATGAGAAAATTTCTGGCTGACCTTTTGCCTAGTCTTTCGCTGCCATGATTGTATCATGTAGATTGTGTCAGCCTTATCCTTAGGTGCTTCTTTCTTGCCCCCGGTCTTCTGTTTGTCTTTTCCATCCTTGATGTTCTTAACTAGATGGTCCAATCTGCCTTCTTTTACTAGCTTATCAATTAGTTGGCGCAATTGGACACACTCATTGGTGGTGTGGCCCTTCTGTCCATGATACTCGCAGTATCCGTTCCCTACGCGCCGATCTTCTGGAGTGCGCATCGGTGGGGGTCTCGAAAAGTTCACGCGTTCGGTCGCAAATATCTCCTTTGGAGTCTTCGTTAGTGGGGTATACTTGTCATTCTCTCGTCCGCCCCCCTGACTGCGGTAGCTTTTGTTACGATTGCTACTCTGGTCATTGGATTGTCTCCTTGGCTGTTCTTGTGACCTATAGTTTGAGTAGCCTTTCTTACTATCCGCAGCGGCGGCTTCTCCTTGGATGAAGGACCTCGTGCGCTTCATAAGTTCGTCAAAGGTTTGGGGAACCCTATCATTTAACTTTTTGATAAGTTCTGGGTTATTGATTCCGTTCATAAACCCTGAGATCTTTAGTATTTCGGGGCATGCCTTGACATGTATGCATTTGTCTTTATAGCGCTCCATAAAAGCGCTTGTGGATTCCCCTTGGCGCTGTTTTACCCTAGCGAGTTCGACAGGGTTCTTGGCGCACTTCTTCCTCTGAGTAAAGTTCAAACGAAACGCCTTCCACAACTCTTCAAACCCATCGATGCTTCTACGTGGAAGTTTACTGAACCAGTTTCGCGCATTCCCTACTAACATAGAATTAAACATGTGGCACCACACAGGTTGTGGCCAATTTTCGATGGTTGCTGCTGATTCGAAAATTTTTAGGTGGTCGTCAGGATCACCTATCCCATCATAAGTTTTAACATTAGCGGGCATACGCCTTCTCTTTTCTTCTGAAAAATCACTGATGCGCCGAGTGAATGCGTCAACCTTTTGGCGGCGCCAGGGACGAGACATATCTTCGTCCTCCTGGTCGTGGTATCTTCTTCTGGACTTCCAGTGTCCTGTTTCTTCGTCCTCGTTGTCCGAGGAGTCGCTTGAGGATGAGCTTACTCTTTTGCGGCGCTTGCGCCGACTATCCTCGGAATCCGAGCTTGAAGGGCTTTCGCTTGGGGAGCACCGTCGCCCAAGCCTATCGTGAATCCTGCGACTACCAAGCCTAGTGTGGACATTGGTGCGCCGTCCATCGTCTTCATGCTCCTCCAGATACTGTAAGTCGGCTGCTTCGTCATCCACAACTTTCCTTCCGATCCTAGTAAACACTGGGTGTCGGCGGCTATCCTTCTCGCGCCTTTCCTTTCGGTAACGCGGTGGGGATGCTTCATGCTCAGGGTCGAAGTTGAGCCGGGCTTGCAGACTCTGGCTTGACCTCTTTTTTGCTTCCTCTCGCATAAGCGCAGCCAAGGTTTCATAGTTTTGAGATACGAAATCACTTGGCGCTATTTCAGGCGTGACTCCTTCTAGCGCGAGGATGTCTGTTTCCAAATCAGGACCCTTGTTTCGGATAGGCGCATTTGGCGGCTCAGTGAGGTCTAATTCTGGCATGGTGAAAGGAGTGCGCTGTAGATCTTCCGCGCTAGTGGTTGTTGTAGTAGCATGGGTAGTCCTTGTGAGCGGTCCTACTGTAGTAAAGGCCAGATCTGAGTATGATCCTAGGTTTTTGGGCGCACTGGTTGTTCCAGAGGCCTGCTTAGGGGCTGAATCAATTTGCTGCTTCTGCCCCTGTAGGTCACCATGCGTTTTCTTCGCTTGCGGAGTCCGCTGGTTTACGTTTCCGTGCTTTGTCATTCTAGTTCTTCGTAGAGTTCTTAGTGTCTGGTCCCACGGATGGCGCCACTTGTTGATACAAAAGTTGGGCGTTCCTTGTTTGGATTCCTGTTCCCGTATCAATTGGATCTTAATGCTTGAGACCTGCGCACTAAGAGAACAAAAAACACCGTTAGGCTTATCGTGGGATTGTCTCCCACGATTATCCTCCGGTGTGAGAGTAAGTAATCGGTTTTAGGGTTTTTGTGAAGAGTTAGGGTTGTGATATCGTACCTTTAATGAGAGCCGAGATGCCCTATATATACACACGAAATCCTTGTTGGTTTCGTGTTCCTTACCCTTCGGCGTATCCCGCCTTCTTTGGTCCTTTGATCCTTATCCCATAAATGAGAGATCCTATATCAAGGCCAATAATAGATTTTGGATTTGGGCCGCTGTAAGCCCAAATCATCATCGTGGTAGCCCACGCGTGATGGGCTTGAGTATTGGTCGGGTTCGTGACCCGAATGCGGACTATACGTCATCAGAGCCTTTACTTGGTATCACACCAATCACTCTAAACACAAATTACAGTATTGAACTAGCTAATGGGAACTTAGTAAATACTAATACCGTAATCCAAGGCTGTACCCTTATTCTCCTAGACCACCCATTTAACATCAACCTTATGCCAATCGAACTTGGAAGTTTTGATGTAGTCATCGGCATGGATTGGCTATCTAAATATGAAGCTAACATCATCTCTGGTGAAAGGTTTGTTCACATTCCTTGTGACAATTAAACTTTGGTCATCCGTGGTGATCAAAGTGGAACCCGATTAAATATCATCTCATGTATCAAAACCTTGAAATACATTGAGAGAGGATGTTATGCCTTCCTAGCACACGTAACCGAAAAGAAATCCGAAGAAAGGCATCTTGGAGATGTTCCCATCGCACGTAAATTTCCCGAAGTCTTTCCCGAAGACTTACCCGGACTTCCACCAAATCGTCAAGTAGAATTACGAATTGATTTAATACCAGGAGCGGCGCCAGTAGCCCGCACACCTTACAGGCTAGCACCGTCAGAGATGCAAGAGCTATCAAATCAATTACATGAACTTTCGGACAAGGGATTTATTCGACCCAGTTCCTCACCTTGGGGAGCTCCCGTCTTGTTCGTAAAGAAGAAGGATGGATCATTACGAATGTGTATTGATTATCGTGAACTAAACAAATTAACAAAAAGAACCGATACCCATTACCAAGAATTGACGATTTATTCGATCAGTTACAAGGTTTCACCTATTACTCAAAAATTGACCTACGATCAGGTTACCATCAAGTTAAGGTTCGTGAGGAAGATATTCCAAAAAAAGCCTTTAGAACACGATATGGTCACCACGAATTCCAAGTAATGCCATTCGGTTTGACTAACGCACCGGCGGTATTCATGGATCTCATGAATCGAGTGTGTAAACAATACCTGGACAAATTTGTGATTGTATTCATGGACGATATTCTCATCTACTCCAAAAACGAGGAGGAACACAAACAACACCTGAGAACAATTTTAGGATTATTCCAGGAAGAGAAATTGTATGCGAAATTTTCAAAATGTGAATTTTGGATTCGTTCGGTACAATTCCTTGGGCATGTGATTGACAAAACTGGTTTACATGTCGATCCCACTAAAATTGAAGCCATCAAAGATTAGCCAACACCTACCACACCTACAGAAATTAGTCAATTTATAGGACTGGCCGGGTATTACCGAAGGTTTATTGAAGGATTTTCCTCAATAGCTAAACCTTTGACCAAGCTAACCCAGAAAAACAAGAAGTACATTTGGAACGAAGATGAAGAAGAATCCTTCCAAACCCTCAAACAAAAACTTTGTAGTGCCCCTATTCTAGCATTGCCAGATGGGATCGAAGATTTTGTAGTCTACTATGATGCATCGCACCAAGGTTTGGGTGTCGTGTTGATGCAACGTGAGAAATTTGGCTTATGCTTCACGACAACTCAAGGTTCATGAAGAAAACTACACCACTCATGACTTAGAGTTAGGAGCTGTAGTCTTTGCACTAAAAATATGGAGACATTATCTATACGGTACTAGATGTATTGTATTCACCGATCACAAAAGTCTTCAACACATCTTGAATCAGAAAGAACTAAACATGAGGCAACGTCGATGGTTGGAATTACTAAGTGATTACGACTGCGACATTCGCTACCACCCAGGAAAGGCAAACGTAGTAGCCGACGCCCTGAGCCGAAAGGAACGGGTTAAACCATTACGAGTCCGAGCCTTAGTCTTTACCATAAATTCTAATTTTCCCGCTCAAATTCTTCACGCTCAAGCTGAAGCGGTGAAACAAGAAGACGTCACAAAGGAAAAGTTAGACGGCATGATACAGAAGAAATTCGAAACCCGTTCAGTCGGAACTCTATGCTTCAAAGGTCGAAGTTGGTTACCACTTTATGGTGGCCTACGAGACTTGATCATGCACGAATCCCACAAATCCAAATATTCCGTACATCCAGGATCTGATAAGATGTATCAGGATCTTAAACAACTCTATTGGTGGCCAAACATGAAAGCCGATATTGCAACATACGTTGGCAAATGTCTTACATGCTCCAAAGTAAAAGCCGAACATCAAAAACCATCCGGTCCATTGCAACAACCAGAGATTCCTATGTGGAAATGGGAACGAATTACTATGGACTTCATTACCAAGCTTCCAAAGACATCAAGCGGTTATGACTCCATCTGGGTCATAGTTGATCGTCTCACAAAATCCGCACACTTTTTACCAATTAAAGAGACATACAAAATGGATCAGTTAACCAGACTGTACATTAAAGAAGTAGTCTCAAGACATGGTGCACCAATATCTATCATATCTGACCGAGACGGCAGATTCATCTCAAACTTCTGGCAGTCACTCCAAGACGCCTTTGGAACAAAACTAGACATGTGTACAGCGTATCACCCTTAGACCGATGGTCAGAGTGAACGAACCATTCAAACGCTGGAAGACATGCTTCGAGCTTGTATAATCGACTTTGGAAAAGGATGGGATACTCATCTGCCATTAGTCGAATTCTCCTACAACAACAGTTATCACGCAAGTATCAAGGCAGCACCATTTGAGGCGCTTTACGGACGGAAGTGTCGTTCACCTGCCTGTTGGTCCGAAGTGGGAGATGTTTAACTCACTGGTCGAGAACTCATTCGTGAAACCACGGAGAAAATTGTATAAATCAGAAATCGACTTCAAGCCGCAAGATATCGACAGAAAAGTTATGCTGACACACGACGCAGACCCCTAGAATTCCAAGTTGGAGATAGGGTTATGCTAAAAGTATCGCCTTGGAAAGTCTTAATACGATTTGGTAAATGAGGAAAACTAAACCCAAGATACATCGGACCATTCAAAATCCTAGCCAGGGTTGGCCCAGCGGCGTACAGACTTGAGCTTCCATCAGAACTCAGTAGTGTACACCCCACTTTTCATGTATCTAATCTAAAGAAATGCTTATCAGACGAATCAATCGTTATCCCACTCGAAGAAATCCAACTCAATGACGATCTTCAATTCATCGAGGAACCAGTAGAAATCATGGACCGAGAGGTCAAACAACTCAAACAAAGCCGAATTCCAATTGTCAAGGTTCGTTGGAACTCACGACGTGGTCCAGAATATACATGGGAACGAGAGGACCAAATACGTCAAAAATACCCACATCTTTTTACTAACAATGCTTCTACACCCAACGGAAATTGATCTCCGGGACGGAGCTCTCTTAAGGGGTAGAGACTGTAACAATTCGCATTTTCAAGTTAATTTCTATTCCCGAAATTTTACTATCTATTTTTACTATTCAGTTTCACTATTCATTCCCGTAATTTTTATTTCATATTCTCGTAAGTTAAACTATTTTAATGATAATCCGAGAGTTTGACACTCGTCGGATCATTTCTGCAAAAATCACGAAACCGTGTCTGAGATTTACGTTTAGGTTTAAACGTCATTCTAGCATCCCGATATGTCCATAAAACATTGTAAACAATAGAAATATGAATTTCTCACATTTTACGACAATTCCACAAGTTTTGGAATTTTACGTTTTCCAGTTCAGCATTTTACGCGAATTACGCGTTTTAGACCCGCGTTTCCAGTTTTAACAGCGTTTAAGCAACCCGATGGAACTTACCACTCATTTTATATTTTATTATGGAGTATAATGATAAGTTAAATCATTTCTACAAGTTTTATTTTTTTACGATACCCGGTTTTACGTTTCGTGACTTAACGGCTTACAGTTAGCGATTAACGGAACCAAAACTCACTCCGTAAACTAGATAATATCAAGTTAACCATCTAGTCACCCAAGAATGAGTCTTGGCCGACTATGAAGAGTCTCCAAGACTCTTCTTATCTTGCCTATCCAAGATTTCAACACTTGTTAAACCTAAGCCCTAAGTTAGCCTAATCTTGCAACACCTTGCAAAGCTTTGCATACAAGCTTGGTTTAGTCAAATATTTTGCACCTCCTTGCACCTCCTTTGACTAAACCAAGGCTATATAAACCCCCTTGGTCCTTTCATATTGCCGTCCATACCAACACACAAACACACTCTCATTATTTAGTTTCTAGCTTCAAGAATTTCAACTAGTTTCATGCTCCAAGTAAACTTCATCTCAAACACTTGCAAGTTTTTGTGATCTTCTTGAATTTAAATACATTCAAGTCACTAAACAACTCTATATAAACATCTCAACATCAAGTCCTTCAAGAATACAAGAGTGTAGAAGGATTGCCAAAGTGAAGAGATTCTTGTTCAATCAAAGTCCTAATCCTTGTTCTTAATTTACTTTCCTTAGAAAGCCAAAAGTTGTAAGAAACCCTAACACACTCTCTTGCTCAACATCATTTTCATGTTTCTTATACTTCATTTTGCTATATATGGTCTTTATATTAGGTTCATGATGTATAAAAGTCTTTAAAACAAGTTAGGATAACTATATGTTAACTTATGGTAAGTAAACAAGAAAACTAGTGACATATATTGTGAAATACGACCAAAATAGTATAACCATGATATTAGAAACTTACCTAATATTAAAAAGGACTTTACAAGGAAAACATATTAATTTGAGTCGCCGAAAACGAGTACACGAGTCAAAAGATACGGCCAAAAGAAGTTAGCGAAACCAAAACGCCGAAACTGCCCAAAAACAAGCTGTTAAGAAGTTGTCCTTTTTAAACGAGGCCCTTCTGCTCCGTTTCATCAAAAAGTTAAAACACGAAAGTTGTCCGGAATGATGTTTTACGTCTACAACATGAAAATTCGGCCTGAAAACACTTAAACATGCCATTTCCCTTCAAAAACTGAAACAGCCCTATATATAGTCTCACGACTATACACTTTGTCACGACTAAAGGTAAACCAAGAGGCCTAATGGCCTTAGGCCGAGACCACAGCCACGGCTAAGGCCAAGGCTGAGTCACAAGACCATGGTAGCCAAGACCAAAGCCACGGCTAAGGCCAAGGCTGAGTCTCAAGACCTTAGGACTTGTAACTTTTAATGACCAAAAGCATATATTTTCTATCGAATACTACAATACTAGGGATCTTCATGTGAGGGGTTCATTAGAGTAAAACGGATCGACGAGTTGCTGGATTTACGAATTAAAGTGTCCTGGCTCCTCGAACATTTACTGCATGACCTCTGGATTATGATGACCCGAACGGTAGTACGAGATATACAAACTAAACATGTTTCATAAACCATCTTTATACAACGACATACACAACATACTAAGTGCTACATCATGAACAATATGAAAGACATATATAGGCACGTCTTTGTATTCTTAGACATTATTCCAACCTAAATCGCAACATTCTATTATAGGTTGCTCTTAGAGACTTTCGCAATTGAACACATTGCTTTGAAACTGTATGCTATATCTGAATCTGTTATTTGCACTAAGTACCGCTATTGCCAAACTTAAGTCCCTATTATCATGAGCCATTAATCACGAGTAAAGTGAACGCGAATAATGTGGATAGGCTATCGGGATTGACAAATCCCGTTTGTTAACCAAGTCCGGTAAACAAACGCACTCTATTTGAAGAACCATAGGTTTAATGGCAAATTACCTATTAGGGCACTGTTACTATTATATCAATTTCTATTGACAAACTGTTAACGTTTTCGGTGGCATGAGCTTAGTGCAATAATAATTGTTTTGCTTTATAAACTATGAATGTGAGACTAATTACCTCACGTTATGAATATTGTGTTCAACTGATTACCTAAACTCTATGAATATCACTCAACCTTTTAGTTGACCGTTTTAAGCATGTATCTCAGGTGCATAATAATCAACGATGGCACGTAGGGGCACGGACTCAATCAAGAAGGCTATAACTTACTTTATCATTCGAAAGACATCAAAAGACTTTATATTGATGTATTTTGTAAACGTTTAACCTTTTGGGACCTATCTTTGTAAACTCTGATATATTTTAATAATTCGAATGATAAGTCTTTTTAAACGAATCAGTTAGAGTTCATTTTCTATTATTATGACTGTTGTGCCGTCGAGTAACACCCAGTTTGAATTCCGCTGCAAAGTCGAAATTGGGGTGTTACGCTACTGCTAGTGTATTTCATACTACTGCTGGAGATGTTGAGAAGGTAAAGTAAATACACTAAGTAGATACTACTGCTAGACCTAAAGATTCTACTGCTAGAGTTAGTTTCTACTGCTTATGTGATAATGATGTATAGTCGGTTAGATAAGTATAGAAAAGATTTTGTGTATATCCTATTTAATTAGATTTATACGATGTAATACTTATCTTGTAAAAGACTCCTTAGTCTATAAAAGGAGGTTCCAGGGTAAGAGTTTAGTACGTATCATTGTTAAAGTCGAATCACTTCAAGGTTGTAAACCCTAATACTTTTGAGTATTCGTATATCTAATATATTGAAGTGTTTGTTGAGAATTCTACTATTCAATTAATTGTTCTTCTTAAGATTAAGCATAATATTCCGCGTTGTGTTTAATAGTTTACAAGTCAAGACAGTTTCTATAATTGTTGTTTTAGATTTATATCTAAGATAACTAACTTGATCAATTACTCAACTGGGATCAACAAGTGGTATCAGAGCTTGTGATCTAGAAACTGATATCAAGAAGAATTTGTATTAACTCTGATCTGTTTAACATCACTTCAAGACATGGAATCCGAATCAACACACATGGTGACTGCATCAAAAGTGCCCATGCTCAAGCTTGGAGAGTATGAGCTTTGGAGGATGACAATACAACAGTACATCAAGATGCTTGACTACTCAATGTGGGAAGTCATTCTGAATGGTGATACAGTACCAGCAAAAGCTGCTGATGGGACACCTTTACCCATTAAATCTGTTGATGACAAGGCTCAAAGAAGGTTGGAGATCAAGACTCATAGTATTCTCATGATGGGCATATCTAATGAGTATAAGTTGAGCTTTAGTCATATTCAGGATGCTAAGTCTTTAATGGAAGCAATTGAGCTAAGATTTGGTGGGAATGAGGCTACCAAGAAGTCAAGGAAAAATCTTATGAAGCATCAATTTGAGACCTTTGTTGCCTCAAGTTCTGAAAATATTGATGCTACATATGACAGACTTCAGAAGCTTATGAGTCAATTAGCACTTTTGAAGGTTTCAGTTTCTCAAGAAGATATCAATCTTAAATTTCTGAGAAGTTTGTCATCTGAATGGAATATGCATATAGTGGTTTGGAGAAACAAAGATGATTTTGACACAATGAGTTTAGATGATTTGTACAACAACCTGAAAGTGTATGAATCTGAAGTTTAAGGGTCATCTAGTTCATCCTCTGGTGCACAAAACCTAGCTTTTGTTTCCTCCAACAACAAAAGTTCTGGCAACACTCAGGAAACACATTCTACTGCTGCTTATGGAGTTTCTACTGCTAGCACAAATGTTTCTGCTGCTGGTTCTACAAACAGTGATAATGTAAGTGATGCTGCTATCTGTGCTTACTTAGCTGACCTTAGTACCAGTACTCCAGTTGTGAATCAGGATTTGGAACAAATTGATCCTGATGATCTTGAAGAAATTGATTTGAAGTGGCAAATGGCTATGTTGACTATGAGGGCTGATTTGAAAGAATCAACGAATATTTTTTTATCAAGGTTTTACAAAGGAAATATGTAAACCCGAGTCGTTTTCCCAACGAAGGATTGAATGGAATTTTGTGATTCGGTTCGTGATTACGTGTGATGAATAGTGAAAACAAGGGGATTTTGGAATTTTATGCTAAAATATGTGAACATAAACTAAAAACGATTTAATAAGCGAGGAAAACGATAATCTAAAGAACGCGTAACTAAAAACACAAAGAAAAATTAAAAACACGAATTCCCGGGTTAATCCCGAGCCTAAAAGGTGAAATCTAAGAAATATTAATTCTACGGGTGCCAAACAAATTTTCCTAAATTCTAATTAATAAAAGAAAATTTAAAAAAAAAGAATTATATTTTTCTGATTTATATTTAATTAAATACGAATTAAAAACTATTTTATAAAGAAAAATACATAAAAAATATTAAAACTAATCCGAAAATTATGAAACTTTTTCTAAAATTACTTTATACAAATACAGTCCTAGGAAAAATAATATTGAGGTGCAAGCTTAATCAGATAAGCTAAAATAAGCTAATACGTGACAATAAGCTAAAGAAGCAAAGGTTGGTTAAATAAATAATTGTGCAAAGATAAAATGAAAAAGACCCAAGGGCAGTTGGTTAGTGTGTTGTGTTGTGAGCTGAGAGACCCGGGTTCGAATCCCAGGTTTCTCTTTTTGCTAAACTTAATTTTTTTTAATTTTTTTCTTTTTAAATCTAATTAAGCACATGTAAATAAGCAATCTTAATAAAAGAAACTATTTATGAAAACTACAAAATAAGCCAGAATAAGCAGATGAAAAAGAACAGTTGAGAAAAAAGGGAAATAAGCTATAGCAATGTTCTAATGGACTGATAAGCTGTAATTAAGCTAAAGGGGAACTGAAAAAGCTGAATTAAACTAACAATTACCTAAATGATCCATGAAATTCAAAATAAGCTAACAATAACATCTAATAAGCACTGATCAGAACTATAAAAAGCCAAGGGGTCTGCTGATGTGCAGATGGTGCAGGGCAAAATAGTCCTTTTTTAAGCTGATAAAAAGCACTAATAAGCTAATTTTAAAAATCTAAAAAAAATAGGAATAACTAGGTGAGCAACCCAAGTTTACTAGAACCAAATCTGAGCTTAAAAAGGCTAATAAAGAATAAATTAAAAATCAAAAACAAAAGGCTAGAATTGAGTAAACTGAATAAACTATCAGACTTACTGATGTAGGATTACTGACATGGGCAAAGTCACTCAGACCCTTAAGGTGTCCACCCCAACTCTTCAAGATCAACTCAATGCTCAAGAAGGAACCTGAAAATACCACAAATACGGGCTAAATAGGCTTAAGCCTATAATTAGCTTAATAGAACAGTGATTTTCCCTAGCTTGTACCCACCTACTCAAATCCTATCAATGCTGTCAAAACAGCTCAAATGCTCATATAAATGACTCATCTAATCTATATTAAACTCAATCAAAGGTCCTAACAATGCAAATGAACAGTAAAACTTTGGATTGACCTATTTGACCTGCTATTCCAAACACTCCTTTAGAAGGACTGTTTGGGTGTTTTAAACTAGAATAGACTAAACAAGGCTCAAACTCTAAAATATAAAAGTGCACTCAACTAAATTAGAACTTAAAAAGTAATTTTTATTAAAAATTAAGTACTAGGAATAAGCTAACAAGCAGTTGACTAAATTTTGACTTTAATTGACTTTTGAAATTAAATCTGAATTAAACCACATTAACTTTAATAAAAGCTATAATAAGCTCATAAGAGCTTAAAGAAACAGTAATAAGGCTTTGTTATCTATTTTTAACAACCAATGGACTTAAATTCGATTAACAGTAGACAATGGAAAATTGAAATTTCATGAAACTAGGAAATAGTACAATGCTGATAAAATTACAAACGAATAAGCTTAAATAAACTTCAATTCATACAGAGAATTTAAATTACTACTGAAAAACACCATATCTACTAAAAACGACTACTAAAATTATACTACTCCTAATTTAACTAAAATCTAACTAACTAACTCCTTTTTCTGTATGTGTGAGGGGTTATTTAAAACCTTCAAAAAGCTTCTCTGGTCTCTCTGGACAAATCCCACCCCTTGGATTAGCTTAAATCAATCTCAGCCTTCTATTTGAGTTTTGGCGGGAAAATGAGTTGGTGGATTTCCAGCTTGGCCTCGGCTTTTTATACTCTTTCCAAATCTCGTGCTTGGTTTTGTCCGTTTTTCCTTGATTTTTGTCCGTTTCTTCAATATCCGTACCTGCACATGCATAAACACAACATATTTGGCATATTTGGTTAGTTTTTGGTCTATTTGGTCCGTTTTATTAGGTAAAAGGTATGTGTAATTTAACACATACCAAAATCCCCCTGACTAAGGTATTGCCGTGTCTTCACGCAATGTTATCAACTCACGCTTTTGAAACCCAAATTTCAAACCTCTTTTTACTAACTTTGAAATGTAGCAAAATATTCAAAGGAGATTTAAGAAATCAAAAGTTCAAAAAACGTCCCGTTTTTCTATTTTATTCACACTTACACTATTTTTGTATTTTTCTCTTTTTCTTGTGACGGGATGTTGACTTTCATTATTTCACAATAACTTTTAGGATCACGGAGTAGGAAACACAACTCATAAAGAAGTGACCATACGGATAAAATTCATTGTCCCTGATTTTTCACAAGTCCCTAAACCAAGCTTAAAAACGAAATCATTGTTAAATACAAGTTAAGATGCTAACACTACTCATGAATGTAATTTGTAAACTTTTCACTCCCCAATTATTGTATACGGCAAGTGTTCTTAATTTCAAAAGTTTGATCACAGAAATCGATATTACTATGGTTGTTACTTGTTTAAGTCAAATACTAATTTACCGGGAACCTCGAAAATCTAAGGATCGAAAAGGGCCTTTTCCATGTAGCGGCTTTCTTCTCGGCACATCCCAAACCAGTTGGTTTTAGGTGACCAGGCTTTTGACACCCCACAGAGAGTAGTACCGGAATCAGTGGAATTTCGATTTCAAAGATTTTGGATATTCCCACTAAGTTGGTATTAAAAACTTAAATAAGTAACAACAAACGATCATTTAGAGATTAGAGACTCAAAGGTGAGATCACTCCATGTAACGGCTTTCTTCTCGGCACATCCCAAACCAGTTGGTTTTAGGTGACCAGGCTTTTGACACCTCACAGAGAATAATACCGGAGCTTTCGGGGTCTTTGAAATCAACAATCTACCAAATTACCGTTTAACCTTTATGAAAAAAATGACGAATATGTTGACATAAGTAATGCCTAAAAACATTATTCATACTTATTCATATCTCTATGTTTTGATAATCACAAAATGTAAACTCATTAAACATAAACTTATCAAATAAACAAGTATTTAGTTGTAAATATTCATTTCTACAACTAAATCACTTAAGGTATGAATAAACAAGTGCTTAATGCATTATATGATCAAAGGAACATTTTCTTAAACACTAGATTTTTTATAAAATGTCAAAAACATTTTATATCTTTTAGAAAAATATTTTTGGTAATAAATAAAAAGGTTTAATTCATTATAAAATTATGAATTCAAATTTTTAACCAAAATCAGTAAAAATGTTTCAGAAAAACCTTCCCCACAAAAAGACAAAACTGGGCAACGGCTAGGGAGGGCGGCCCCCTTAATTTTAAGGGGACCGCCCCCCTATTTAAGGGGGCCGGCCACGCTCCAGTAGCCTTCCAGCTGTCCAGTTTTCTGCCTATAAATACCAGCCTTCCCCTGGATTTTTTTCTCACCTTTTGCACTAAAACTTTCTGTTGTAGATCTCATTTCATATCTTCAAAAATCCTTTGATCATATAATCTTAAGCATTGGTTTCCAAGTGATCCAAGCTTCCACCATCCTTGTGCAAAAGAAGAATACTTCTATCAATCAAGACTAGAAGTATTACAACTTAGTATCATCTTGTTACTTAAGTTGTTAGTTTAGTAAAATTTGTAAATCATTCATTTGTGTATAAGGTGTGTATATTAGGGGTGAACATAAGTGACTAGATATGTATAGTGTGTAAGTAGTGAAGAAGGTGTATAAGTAGTTGTGGTGTAAAGAAGTCATGTAGAAGTTGTAAAGCCGTGGTGTAGAAGTTGTGAAGCCGTGATGTAGATGTCGTGAAGCCGTTGCTTAGAAGTTGTGAAGTCATCATGTAGAAGTCGTGAAGCCATAGCTCAGAAGTTGTGAAGTCGTGGTGTAGAAGTCATGAATCCGTTGCTTAGTTTTCGTGAAGTCCTTGTGTTGAAGTCGTGAAGCCGTAGCATAGAAGCTGTGAAGCGGTCTTGTTGAAGTTGTGAAGTCCTAGTCGTGAAGTCCTTGTGTTGATGTCGTGAAGCCGTAGCATAGAAGTTGTGAAGCGGTCGTGTTGAAGTCGTGAAGTCCTAGTCGTGAAGTCCTAGAGTTCAAGTCGTGTAGCCGTTGTGAATAAGTCATGAAGAAGTTGTGTTGTGAAGTTGTGAGATTGGTTCTAGATACGATTAGAACTCGACATCTAGCTTTGTGTCGTTAAACCGGTGTAAGCTAAAGTTGTGTAAGGTTTTCTCCTCCATAAGGGAGCTTATTGAAGTTGTGAAGAAAACTCTCGAGCTAGGTGCTTGGGGAGTGGAGTAGGGCAAGGAAGGTGTCCTTGTAGCCGAACCACTATAAATCTCTCGTGTCTCGGTTAGATCTTTTCATCCCTTATTTATTTCTTTACTTACATCGTCATTACTTTCATACACATAGGCTTATATAATTGTTAGTATTACTTAGACGTCGACTTCACATAAAGATCAATTTGAAACTCCAATCAAGAAACCAAAACTTTTATAATCAATTTAAAAGAATACATATATAACTAATAATAAGGTTCAAGTTTTATTTGTCATACAAACTTGAATCTAAGTGTTTTAAAAATAAACAAAGGTTTTCATAATAAAATTAAAAAGATGTAAAACTATTCAACCCCCCCTTCTAGTCCACAATTGGTATCAGAGCCAGGTTAAACAAGATTTTTAAAATATACTGTATTTTAAAACTTGAATCGATCTATGGAATTCGAAAAATATTTAGAAGGGGAATTTATGCAAAAACCACCGCTATTTGAAAACTATACTTTTCTTGAATGGAAAAATAAATTTGAAAATTATGTGAAATCAATTGATCTAGATCTTTGGCATGTCATTTCGATTGGTGATTTTCAATCAACAAAAATGGTTTTTGAAAGTCAAATAAAAACGGATTTTGAAAGTCAAGCAAAAACAGAGTTTGAAAGTTAAATTAATTATTTGAAAACAAAGAATGACATAAATAATAAAGCTAAAGTAATTGTTTACAAAACCTTGCCGAAAGTTGAATATGAAGGAATATCCTTCTGTAAAATGGCAAATGATATTTGGAAAAATTTCTTAAACTTTCATCAAGAAAAATGTCAAGCCAAAGATGAGGATTTTGATCTTGTACATGAATTAGTTATCTTAGAAAATTTAATAGATAAACATTTAGATAAAATAGATACATGTGCTACTAGTTCAAATGTTGTTAATGAAGGTATTAACGACGAAGATGAATCAACTCCAAAGTGAACCCAATCCACAATCATGGAGTGACACAGACGAAGGAGAAGAACATCATCCGATGTGGAAGATTCTACATAAGACGTTATATGCATCAAGGCTAAGATATCAAATGAGTCCAGTACAAGACATGTTCGGGTCAAGCCACTTCGGTTTAAATAAGGTGTTAGTAGCTTGCCATGATATACTTTCACACCTTGGTTATCTTGAAGACTCACCTATCATTCACACATCGATCATCATCTGAGACATTACGAAGAAAAGCTAGGACGTGAGGTAAGTTCTCTTTTTAAATTTCATAAGTAATTACTTCATGCATATAATCTTATTAATGCCTTAGGATACGCTTAGTCTGATAGGTTGCTTTGCCTTTACACTTTAGTTATATTCGTTATGTGGCTTAATGAACTAGAAACTCTTTAGTTAGCCCCCCTAAGTATTAGTAAACCAAGCAATCTTCATATTTGGTACTCTTTGATAGGTAAATTTAGGAACTTAATTTCTTCAAAAAAGAGAATGACTACTGGAGAATCTATTGACTAGAAACTCAATTTGACCTAACGGTTGAATTGCTTCTATGTGAGAAGTTGGGTGTGTGTAACCCATAAAAACGGTCGTGTTTAGCCTGAATTGAGCACCACAAGTAATAGTCTCATACTCATTCTCCAACTTGAATACATTATTCTTCCTAAATATACCTAACGATAGTTTACTGTTATGAATTTTGCTTTTCACTAGAGCTTTTCATTCCTAGATTTATGTCATCTTGCATATATAAAATTTCTAAATGTTTACTTGCTCCTATGTGATTTGACTGCATGCCTTCGTAATTATTTGTTTAGTTGTTGAATGCATTGTCATTATAATAGCTTTTGTTTTTCTCTAACTACTCTGATATGATGTATTTTTGTATTTAGTCATAATACATGCTTAAATCCCATAGGATATGTAGAAAGAGGTAGCATGTGACAATAGACTTAACCAATACCCTTGAGCATGAGATCTTTTATAAACCACTATTTTTAAACCTATAATTAATGGGACTTGTTTTTAAATTTTCAAAAACTTCACATTTTGGAAAAATGATTTTTCAAAAGATTATGACACATTTCTATTAAACATGTTTCACCATTCTACCTTTCTTCCAAACTTGTGTCCATAATTACGTGTTTATCAAAAACCAAAGATTGGAAAAATATGTTTTCTTTCCTCATAAAAACATTTTGAAATAAAGCCAAAACTATTTCATTAATATATTTTTCACATCCACATAAAACCTACTCGCAAACATTGTTGAATAATGCTAAAAATATTTATTTAAATCATGCATGGTGATCTCATATCTGTCATCTATATTTGTGTATGTGACATTTATAAGTGAACTAAATTTGAAAAACCATGATTTATCCACTAAGACCTCACTTGGTACAAGTCTAGAAGTCCATGCTATCACAACTCCCCGTTCCCTTGCACATAGATATTCATTTGGATTAATTAACTGGCATCTTCCTAAATATGATACTATGAATTACTAGGTGCTATGTATTATTTTCTTGTCTAATATATATATATATATATATATATATATATATATATATATATATATGTTATATGCTTAATGAGTAGGTTGCTTGCTAGATAAAAATGCTTAATGAATATGCTTAGCATACATAAGTTATTAAATTCTAAATTGCCTCAAAATAAGTAGGACTTGCTTGAAACTAAACCCAAAAACACAACCTTTTCTACAAATTTTTGCCAAAAACCCATTTCTGGTAATCTGGAAATCAGCAGATGGGCGGCCCCCTTAAATACATAGGCGGCCCCCTTAATTTTAAGGGGACCGGCCATCTGGAGTGACGGATTACTATTTTCCTTTTCAATTTCCAACCCATTTTATCCTATACTTCCCAAAATTCACAAACACATTTTGTCACAAACCACCCACCAAAATTTACCTTCCACAATCACATCATCACTACACCATAAATACCCAACTCCATCATAAATGCTCATCCATATCATCCATCCAAACATGTCATCATCTAACCACCCAAGATCCAAGCCTTCAAGAGTTGCTAAAATCTTAGTGAGGCCCATTTGGAGGAGGAAGCTTGACATTTGCCATAACCCAACAAATGATGTTGTTCAAACTCAACCAACACCTAAACCTCATCCTAATGAACCCTTTCACACACATAACCAATCATCCATATGTCCACCTTCATTCACTCATAATTACCCAAGTTCACAAATGTCTCCACCACCAAGAGTGTCACCACCACTTCCACCAAATAACAACCACTCTCCATCATCATCACCTTCCACTCAACACTTGAAGTTCATTGAAGAACTCAAGGAAGCCCATGAGCTTAATGCTCTCCTTGCTTTGCACCTTGCTCAAAGCAACTTAGACCCATCACCATCCATCTCACCATCATTACCATCATCACCACATCACTTGAGTCAAATTGAGAAACATGTCAACAATTGTCCTTGTTGCATCTTTCTCCAAAATCAAACCATCGCCTTAAATGAGCGTCTCACTTGGATTGAGTATCTTCTCACTAGATCTAATCCAACACCACCACTTGAACAACATCAAAACCCTCATTCAACATGGTCAAGTCCAAGCTCTCCACCTCCAATTCCTCCATCAACACTCTCTCCAACATCCATACACCCAAACTTACAACCCCATTAATCCAACATTTTTACCCCCTCTTTACCATCATCCATCCAAAATAATTCAAGTTTTTCATGTCTCAAGCAAGTCAAATGGATCTCTTAGGCAATTTAAAATTTTCTACTTATTGTATGCTATAAGCAAAATATGTGTTGTATCAATAATTATGTTTTTAACATAATTATTTTCAACTAATGAATGCTTTATTTCTTGTCTTTAATATATGATTGTTATGCTTATTGCTTGTATACTTGATATCATGATATATATACATGCTTGATGATTAATAACATGCTTATTCCATAATATGTTTTAAATGTATGCATGCGTATTTAACATGTTTATGCCACTATTTAATCATTCTTGATGTACATGATTCAAATGGAGCTTGCTGCAAAAACACCCTAAAAATGACCCTTTTCTAGAAAATTTTCAAATTTGGTCGCCTGGGAAAACACCAGATGGGCGGCCCCCTTAATTCCCTAGGCGGTCCCCTTAATTTTAAGGGGGCCGGCCTACAATTAAGGGGACCGGCCATCTGGGCAGTAAAATTTACTGTTTTCTTTTGCATCTTGTGACCCCTTTTATCTAGCCCCAGCTACCATTTCTCTTAAAGGACGAACTGGTATTGGAATTTTACCACAAAACCTCCAAACCTTACCTAAATCAACCATCACCTCCATCAAACACCCATTTTCATTCACCATGCTATCACCAAAATCATCCATCTCTAAGACATCCAAGAAACACAAAATTCTCATCATACCACCAAAACAACTCTTCATTGACTTAACCCAAGAAGACACCAAAACTCAATCACCACCACCTCAAAAACACCCTCCACTCATGGCACATCATCTTCATCCATACCTTCCACTTCATCCATCAATAACTACATCAACTCACACCTATCATCACCACCATCAAGAGCATCAACTCCACCTCCTACTCAAGAACCTCCATTCACCCAACTTGTCATTTCCATATCACCAATAACACCTCTTGATGCTCATTTCTCATCATCACCAATACCACCACCATGCTTTCCCATCCCTTGGGCTTTACTTGAAGCCCATGGAGACAATTGCCTTTGTTGCATCCACAACCGAACCATCATCTTTGGTCTTAGAGATGAGATACCACAACCTCCACCATTTTCACCCACTACACCACCACCACCTCCATTCTCACCAAATTAAGCATATGCAATGCTTAATCAAAAATAATTTTTCAAACCATTTTGTGTGCAAGCCCCATGGAAGATCATGTACTCCTAGAATGATTATGTAGATTGCATTACTTACTAGCTAATGTAGGATTGAATATAATCTTGGATGGTTGTGTATTGATACACAACATTTTTAATGAATGTCTTTATATGCATGCTTATTTTTGCTATATATATGCTTGTGCTTCTAATATTTTTCTTGCAAGTATTCCATATATCGATTCCTTGGTGCCCTCAAACGAGGGGGAGCACACATCAAGGGGGAGTTCTCGTCCCGACAAATTTTGTCTCAAAAACTTGTCAGCATAACCTTTTTGATTCTACAAAAAGGGGGAGAAGTGAATATAAACTCACTAAATACTTGTCCAAAAATAACTTTTTGGATTTAATGAGTTTTAGTTTTGTAATCATCAAAAAGGGGGAGATTGTTGACATAAGTAATGCCTAAAAACATTATTCATACTTATTCATATCTCTATGTTTTGATAATCACAAAATGTAAACTCATTAAACATAAACTTATCAAATAAACAAGTATTTAGTTGTAAATATTCATTTCTACAACTAAATCACTTAAGGTATGAATAAACAAGTGCTTAATGCATTATATGATCAAAGGAACATTTTCTTAAACACTAGATTTTTTATAAAATGTCAAAAATATTTTATATCTTTTAGAAAAACATTTTTGGTAATAAATAAAAAGGTTTAATTCATTATAAAATTATGAATTCAAATTTTCAACCAAAATCAGTAAAAATGTTCCAGAAAAACCTTCCCCACAAAAAGACAAAACTGGGCAACGGCTAGGGAGGGCGGCCCCCTTAATTATACAAGGCGGCCCCCTTAATTTTAAGGGGACCGCCCCCCTATTTAAGGGGGCCGGCCACGCTCCAGTAGCCTTCCAGCTGTCCAGTTTTCTGCCTATAAATACCAGCCTTCCCCTGGATTTTTATCTCACCTTTTGCACTAAAACTTTCTGTTGTAGATCTCATTTCATATCTTCAAAAATCCTTTGATCATATAATCTTAAGCATTGGTTTCCAAGTGATCCAAGCTTCCACCATCCTTGTGCAAAAGAAGAATACTTCTATCAATCAAGACTAGAAGTATTACAACTTAGTATCATCTTGTTACTTAAGTTGTTAGTTTAGTAAAATTTGTAAATCATTCATTTGTGTATAAGGTGTGTATATTAGGGGTGAACATAAGTGACTAGATATGTATAGTGTGTAAGTAGTGAAGAAGGTGTATAAGTAGTTGTGGTGTAAAGAAGTCATGTAGAAGTTGTAAAGCCGTGGTGTAGAAGTTGTGAAGCTGTGATGTAGATGTCGTGAAGCCGTTGCTTAGAAGTTGTGAAGTCGTCATGTAGAAGTCGTGAAGCCATAGCTCAGAAGTTGTGAAGTCGTGGTGTAGAAGTCATGAAGTCGTCATGTAGTAGTCGTGAAGTCCTTGTGTTGAAGTCGTGAAGCCGTAGCATAGAAGCTGTGAAGCGGTCTTGTTGAAGTTGTGAAGTCCTAGTCGTGAAGTCCTTGTGTTGATGTCGTGAAGCCGTAGCATAGAAGTTGTGAAGCGGTCGTGTTGAAGTCGTGAAGTCCTAGAGTTCAAGTCGTGAAGCCGTTGTGAATAAGTCGTGAAGAAGTTGTGTTGTGAAGTTGTGAGATTGGTTCTAGCTACGATTAGAACTCGACATCTAGCTTTGTGTCGTTAAACCGGTGTAAGCTAAAGTTGTGTAAGGTTTTCTCCGCCATAAGGGAGCTTATTGAAGTTGTGAAGAAAACTCTCGAGCTAGGTGCTCGGGGAGTGGAGTAGGGCAAGGAAGGTGTCCTTGTAGCCGAACCACTATAAATCTCTCGTGTCTCGGTTAGATCTTTCCATCCCTTATTTATTTCTTTACTTACATCGTCATTACTTTCATACACATAGGCTTATATAATTGTTAGTATTACTTAGACGTCGACTTCACATAAAGATCAATTTGAAACTCCAATCAAGAAACAAAAACTTTTATAATCAATTTAGAAGAATACATATATAACTAATAATAAGGTTCAAGTTTTATTTGTCATACAAACTTGAATCTAAGTGTTTTAAAAATAAACAAAGGTTTTCATAATAAAATTAAAAAGATGTAAAACTATTCAACCCCCCTTCTAGTTTTCCACAGAATACTAGTTCAACTTCCGATTCAAATTTTAAAAAAAAGAGCAAGTTTCCTACATTTATTCATATAAACAATATATACATCTTTATTTTTGCAACATCATAACTTATTGCATTTTGCAATATCATTCCATTTTATTTTCTTTGTCTTTTTTTTTCTTCTTTTTTTTTAATGCTTTCTCCAGAATTTAAATAAAAAGTTGAACTCGGATTCTATATCAAAGTTGTATAAAAGTTTATAATAAAACGATTTCTAAGTTTAAAATTTTAAAAACAGCACTAATTTAACTTCTGGGAGGAAAAACTACAAATTACACTGATGAACTTTTAAGATAACCAACTAATCCTTGCTTAGCATCAGAACTTATAATTAACTCTATCATTTCTAGTTCTTCACAAATTTAAAATCTTTAATAAAAAGATCCGTGAATGCTTAGTCAAAAAGGTTAAGGAGACAAGCTAGAGCTCAACACGCCCGGTCAAGTCAAAATTTTATTCCTACTCTAACCATCGGAAAGTCAACAATGTGTCAAAACACTTATGATATTTTTGCAAAAATTTTTAAATTTTCTCATTTTTTTTTTTTTTCAATTTTTTCATTTTTTGGAGGAAAAACAGGGTTGCGAGAGTATAAGGCAAAAATGCAAGGCAAAATCAAATCGAAAGATTACCCCCACCCCCAGACTAAAACGAAACATTGTCCTCAATGTTTTAAAAGAAGGGTTCTCCTACATAAATCTAAGGCCGTTTATTAATTATGCCAAAAGATAAACGTTAGTCGATAAGATTAAGGATACCGGATTTCTCATTCAGCACTGTATGATGAGACTCGAGTGGAGTAAAGATAAAACCACGAGCACGAGAGTCTTCAAACTTTGGGCAAATCCTGGACATAAACAACAACAACCATAAAACACGAGAAATGGAAGAGGCAGACCTCCTCACGTTACACTTATTAGAAAGAAAATAGAAAGAAGATAGAAAGATAAGCATGGGGTGCCTCCCACGAAGCGCTTGTTTTTTATCGAGTCGTTAGCTTGACTCGCCCCGAATTCATTGGTCCATGGGGAAGCAAGTGGAAGCGAAAATCTTCATCGGACTTTCATTCAAGATGTTTGGATAATCATTGAATTTTAATGAAAGTTCCACACCGATGAGATACATCCGGCTCAAAAGAATGATAAATGGAGATGCCGGGGTCAAAAATGGTGTCTTCACTCCCGAAAGAGTGAAGGAAAGGACAAGCTACCCTATATGTGAAGAAGGGTAGAAAGATCCCGATAACAATTATGATATAATCGTCATCATTATCAGATTTGTCATTTAAGCTTTTAAGGCCATGATCTAAAAGCACCTCAGGATGGAGATTCGGGATTGTGTCTTTAATAAGCAACTGCTCACTATAGATCACGTTTCCCTCCGAGTCCTTAGAGTAATCATACTCCGGCGGAGATATGATGTGAGAGAGTTCATCGGTGAACTCCTCGAGAAGATAATCACTCTTATGAAGTATGTCTTTGAGCTTGGGCTCTGGAAGGATATACGGAGGTGGGACATGTGTTGTACTTTGTATGCTAGAAGTTTGCACCTCGTCCATTAATGTCTCCGTATCTGACTCATCACTTTCCTTGTTATGAATATCAAAAATTTGATTGTCTGAAATTTGAGTAAATTCAGAATCAAAATCAAACAAAGGATTTGTGATAGTCATATCGAATGTTTGGGAAGTAGAATCAGGAGGATCGAAAGGTTCCTCGGATACCTTTGGGATTGGAACAAGGTCATCAATTTCCTTAAGAGGATTGATTTCGACTTCCTTGTCCCCCATTAAAAAGGCATCTGAAGGGTCTTCAATAAGTGGATTGATCTCTGAGTTCTCTTCTTCCTCCTCATCACTCTCTTCTGAGTAATATAAGTCAATAGGAGGATTTTGTTTTCTAAGAATCATCTCCTTAAGACCGTTTATTTCAGTTTGAAAGTTCATGTTGAGTTGATTTTGAGCAATAATTATTTTAGTAATCAATTCAGCTCTAGTTAACTCGCTTTGAAGAGGGTGCTGAGGGGTTGTGTATTGTGAAGGTTGGTCAAATCCGGATGATGTCTGATTGTTATAAGGGTTCTGCTCATAGACAAGCATGTTTCCCATTCGACAATCAAATTCCGGATGAGGACAACCTCCACAAAATTCACACAAGTATGTCTCCATATGATGTTGTGGGGGTTGGTTGAAAAAGTCGGGTGTTTCATTGTAGTAATAGGGATTGTGGTCATAGACAAACCCGTTTCCCGAATCCATAATGTTACAACCGAGGCAGTTTCCACCATTAGGAGGACCTCCACACCATTCACAACCATAATGGTAAGATGAAGACATAAAAGAATTAAACGGGTAAAAGGAATGAGAAGATTATTTTTGGATTTTTATAATTTAGAAACATTTGAAGAATACAAAAGAAAAAGGAAAATGGATTTGAAAAGAAAATCTTTTTGGGTTTTTATAAGAAAATATTAACGAGAGAAAACGATAACTTATCGAAAGAAGGGTCTTCAAAACAGGCATCGACAAACGAGAATCGAAAATTCACTTCAATCCTTTCCCGACAGCGACGCCAAAAATTGATTCGAAAGAATCAACGCATATTTTTTTATCAAGGTTTTACAAAGGAAATATGTAAACCCAAGTCGTTTTCCCAACGAAGGATTGAATGGAATTTTGTGATTCGGTTCGTGATTACGTGTGATGAATAGTGAAAACAAGGGGATTTTGGAATTTTACGCTAAAATATGTGAACATAAACTAAAAACGATTTAATAAGCGAGGAAAACGATAATCTAAAGAACGCTTAACTAAAAACGAAAAGAAAAATTAAAAACACGAATTCCCGGGTTAATCCCGAGCCTAAAAGGTGAAATCTAAGAAATATTAATTCTATGGGTGCCAAACAAATTTTCCTAAATTCTAATTAATAAAAGAAAATTTAAAAAAAAAAGAATTATATTTTTCAGATTTATATTTAATTAAATACGAATTAAAAACTATTTTATAAAGAAAAATACATAAAAAATATTAAAACTAATCCGAAAATTATGAAACTTTTTCTAAAATTACTTTATACAAATACAGTCCTAGGAAAAATAATATTGAGGTGCAAGCTTAATCAGATAAGCTAAAATAAGCTAATATGTGACAATAAGCTAAAGAAGCAAAGGTTGGTTAAATAAATAATTGTGCAAAGATAAAATGAAAAAGACCCAAGGGCAGTTGGTTAGTGTGTTGTGTTGTGAGCTGAGAGACCCGGGTTCGAATCCCAGGTTTCTCTTTTTGCTAAACTTAATTTTTTTTAATTTTTTTCTTTTTAAATCTAAGTAAGCACATGTAAATAAGCAAACTTAATAAAAGAAACAATTTATGAAAACTACAAAATAAGCCAGAATAAGCAGATTAAAAAGAGCAGTTGAGAAAAAAGGGAAATAAGCTATACCAATGTTCTAATGGACTGATAAGCTGTAATTAAGCTAAATGGGAACTGAAAAAGCTGAATTAAACTAACAATTACCTAAATGATCCATGAAATTCAAAATAAGCTAACAATAACATCTAATAAGCACTGATCAGAACTATAAAAAACCAAGGGGTCTGCTGATGTGCAGATGGTGCAGGGCAAAATAGTCCTTTTTTAAGCTGATAAAAAGCACTAATAAGCTAATTTTAAAAATCTAAAAAAAATAGGAATAACTAGGTGAGCAACCCAAGTTTACTAGAACCAAATCTGAGCTTAAAAAGGCTAATAAAGAAGAAATTAAAAATCAAAAACAAAAGGCTAGAATTGAGTAAACTGAATAAACTATCAGACTTACTGATGTAGGATTACTGACATGGGCAAAGTCACTCAGACCCTTAAGGTGTCCACCCCAACTCTTCAAGATCAACTCAATGCTCAAGAAGGAACCTGAAAATACCACAAACACGGGCTAAATAGGCTTAAGCCTATAATTAGCTTAATAGAACAGTGATTTTCCCTAGCTTGTACCCACCTACTCAAATCCTATCAATGCTGTCAAAACAGCTCAAATGCTCATATAAATGACTCATCTAATCTATATTAAACTCAATCAAAGGTCCTAACAATGCAAATGAACAGTAAAACTTTGGATTGACCTATTTGACCTGCTATTCCAAACACTCCTTTAGAAGGACTGTTTGGGTGTTTTAAACTAGAATAGACTAAACAAGGCTCAAACTCTAAAATATAAAGGTGCACTCAACTAAATTAGAACTTAAAAAGCAATTTTTATCAGAAATTAAGTACTAGGAATAAGCTAACAAGCAGTTGACTAAATTTTGACTTTAATTGACTTTTGAAATTAAATCTGAATTAAACCACATTAACTTTAACAAAAGCTATAATAAGCTCATAAGAGCTTAAAGAAACAGTAATAAGGCTTTGTTATCTATTTTTAACAACCAATGGACTTAAATTCGATTAACAGTAGACAATGGAAAATTGAAATTTCATGAAACTAGGAAATAATACAATGCTGATAAAATTAAAAACGAATAAGCTTAAATAAACTTCAATTCATACAGAGAATTTAAATTACTACTAAAAAACACCATATCTACTAAAAGCGACTACTAAAATTATACTACTCCTAATTTAACTAAAATCTAGCTAACTAACTCCTTTTTCTGTATGTGTGAGGGGTTATTTAAAACATTTAAAAAGCTTCTCTGGTCTCTCTGGACAAATCCCACCCCTTGGATTAGCTTAAATCAATCTCAGCCTTCTATTTGAGTTTTGGCGGGAAAATGAGTTGGTGGATTTCCAGCTTGGCATTGGGTTGACTTTGTGGAGATGTAGCGCATGGGGGGAAAGGAGGCTGTGGCAGTGAAAAGAAGGAGACAAGGAGGGGACAAGGTTGTCTGGTTATCTTGGTCTAGGGAAGGGGGAAAGCGGGAAAGGGAATAAAGGAGGGGGTTGACTTTTTGGGTTTGACCCGGTTTTAAGCTAAAAAGGGTTGAGTTGGGTTTTTGGTGTGGATTGGGCTGGTCATGTGATGGTCTTGGTGGGTTTAGATTATTTGTAGTGATAATTTTAGGATAAAAGTTATAAGGACTATCTTTGCTAATTATCAAAAGTAAGGGATGATTTTGTAAAATACTTCCAAGGGCTAATCTTGACAAATAATGATTCTTCAAGGTAGAATTTGTCCTTTTGAGCTCAAATATGATCCTCTTTTGAAAATTGGTTCCCCGGCCTCGGCTTTTTATACTCTTTCCAAATCTCGTGCTCGGTTTTGTCCGTTTTTCCTTGATTTTTGTCCGTTTCTTCAATATCCGTACCTGCACATGCATAAACACAACATATTTGGCATATTTGGTTAGTTTTTGGTCTATTTGGTCCGTTTTATTAGGTAAAAGGTATGTGTAATTTAACTCATACCAAGGGCCATAAGATTTTTGAAGAAGACAGGAAGGGAGCTCAAGTTTATAGGACAAAACAATGTAGGGTTTGATAAGTCCAAAATTGAATGCTACAACTGCCAAAGGAAAGGCCACTTTGCAAGAGAATGTAGAGCACCTAAGAAGAATGGAGAAAGTTCAAGGAAGGCTGCTACTGAAGATACCAAGACTACTACAGCTTTGATATGTTGTGATGGTCTAGGAGAATATGATTGGAGTGATCAGGCTGAAGAAGGACCCAATTGTGCTTTTATGGCAAAAGAATGACCCAAAGGAAACAACTTTGCTCTTATGGCTTATTCATCATCTGGTTCTGATTCAGAGGTATCTAATGATTCTAGCTGTTCATTTAAATCTTGTTTAGATACTGTTGAAGAGCTTAAGTCTAGGAATGAAAGTCTTAGAGTTGAAATTGAGAAACTTAAACTAGATAACTTAGGTTATAAAGTTGGTTTAAAATATGTAGAAGAAAGGCTTGAATTCCTTAAACAGAATGAGGTAGAGTATGTTGATAGGATTCATATACTAGAAGGTAAGCTTTTTCTTAAAGACAGTGAGATAAATGTACTTGATAAAAGGCTAGAAGAGGCTGAACAAGAAAAGGATGCTGCTTTAACTGACAAAGAAAAACATGTAGTTAGAGTTGAGAAACAGCAATTTGCATCTGGTCAAAGATGAAGATGGTGAAGAAGTTGATGTGCATTTATACAGATCAATGATTGGTTCATTGATGTGTCTTACAGCTTCCAGGCCAGACATTATGTTTGCTGTGTGTGCCTGTGCCAGATTTCAAGTTTCCCCTAAAGTATCACACTTGAATGCTGTGAAGAGAATTTTTAGGTACTTAAGGAGTCAACCTAGGTTGGGCCTTTGGTATCCAAAAGATTCACTTTTTGATCTGGTAGCATACTCAGATAGTGACTATGCTGGAGCAAGTTTAGACAGGAAATCAACAACTGGAGGATGTCAATTTCTTGGACATAGGTTGATTTCATGGCAAGGCAAGAAACAAACTGTCGTGGCAAATTCTACAACTGAAGTTGAGTATGTAGCTGCTTCAAGTTGTTGTGGTCAAGTGCTTTGGATTCAGAATCAATTACTGGACTATGGGTATAATTTTATGCACACCAAAATTTATATTGATAATAACGGTACAATGTGTCTTATTAAAAATCCTGTTTTTCATTCTAAAACAAAACATATTGAGATAAGACATCATTTTATAAGGGATTGTTATGAAAAGAAATTAATTCAAATTGTTAAAATTCATACTGACAATAATGTTGTAGATTTGCTCACAAAAGGTTTTGATGTGGGTAGATTTCAATTCTTAATTGCTAGTATTGGAATGATAAATCTTTGAAAATGCTTATCTCTTTGTGTTCTTGTAATGTTTTGTAAGGATTTGTACTGTTATTAGTCAATAAGTTATTTCTACTGTTGCTAGTTCTGCTGCTTATTATGATATGTGTTGCTTAGTTATATTTAGTTCTGCTGCTTGTTGCTTATACAACTGCTAAGTATAACTATGGATTGTGATTATTGTGGCATATTATTTCTTGTGTTTTTGTGGTTTTGGACTAATCTTTTGCTCGAAAAGTCCAAGGGGAATGTTTGTCTGATGAGAAAAAGGTGTTTGGAAAGTTCAGCAGACATTCTACTGCTAGTTACAAAGTTTCTGCTGCTAGGCAAAACTTTCTACTGCTGGGGGTTTTACTGCTCGCATTGTAACTACTAGGATTCTACTGCTTGGTTTGTAAGTTCAGGGAATGTTGTGTAATTTCTTATCCGAAAGGAATAAAAACCCCCAAATCACTCGAATTAGGGTTTAAAAATCTAATTGGATCTCATAATCGGTTTTACGCACTCATAAATCACTCTAATTCAAACCCTAACACAATTTTTAACCTCTAATTTTAAAACCCCCAAATCAAAACCTAATTCACAATGTCGACCAGTGTAAAACCCAAAATTTCCAAACATGCAAAATGACCAAAATACCCTCTAAATTTGAACTTTTAAGAACTTATGAAATACGCTATAAATTAAAACTTGGGTTATATATCATGTTATGACTCGAAACCTTATGATATGAACATAAAACCTAAATGATTAAATCCTTAAATCACAAATGAGATTACAAAACTTTGAACTATGATATGACTAATATAATGCCTAACGTTAACTTGCAAGCTTTTAATAAAAGCCATTTCACACGCTTCTTCTTTATATGTATCCCTTTGGGCCGAAATTCTTTTGTCACATTAGTACAAAGTCTTGGGCCCTAATCCTTTAAGAAAACATTGCAACCATTGGCCCATACCCCTCAAATTGTCGGTCCTCCATATATTCTTTCATATACCAAAATTTTTGGTCCATTTGGAAACCCTAAACAACAAAGCTCGGCTGCTCCTTTCTTTTCCCTCCCATTCGAACAGCAGCAGCAGCAGGAAAAGAGGTCCTTGGTGCTCCCTCTTGGTGGTTTATAGTGGTGCTACAGCAGGATTCAAGTGTGGAGTGATCGTGGGCTTTGAAGGCTATCCAAGGGTGTGTCCTTTTCTTGGCTAGGGCTCGTTTAAAAAGGTTTTGGTGGTGATGTGATCTTGGTTCCCTTTCTCTTATTCATACTACAAGGGTAACACCATCTTATTTGTCTTGATTCTTGATAACGTTTCGTGTCTTGTTTAATTCTTGTCCGATCCATTCCTTGTTATTATTGTCGAAATTATATGCATAAGATCATAGAATATAGTCACATGAAATCATACATAAAGACATGAAATAACGATTCTATAAAAACCCTAATATGATCTACCTACTGATGTGACTTAATTTGAATTGATATGTTCAGGATAAAACCTTATAAGAGTCGACCTAGGCCTGTTCTAATTCATTCATAATGGCTTTGTATCAAAGAATTAAGTGATGAGAATGAAAACCCTAAAAGATTTCATGAAATTATGAGAACTGCTACTGATCTGAAAATTAGTCCAGCTTAAATCGATTGTATAAAAATAATGGTAACGTGTTTTTAGGTGGTTTTTGAGTCTAGAAATAAGTTCAGGAAAATAGCTTTCTAGGAAAATTAATCTTGTAATTTTTAGAGGTAGGGAAGGCACGTTTTTCGAATTTATGAGATCGGGTGTCAAAACTGTAATTCGGGTTACAAAAATTCACCTATAGTTTATGATTTTTAATTTGAAATATATAAAGAGTTATGATCTAAAATTTTGGAAGAATAATATTTGGGATATAAGCTATTTTCTAGAATTTTTGTAGATTTTTTCCAATTTATTTTGATGGGATTTTGAACTGCATACTTTTCGTATGTTAAAATTTATCAGTAATCTGGATGACTTGAAATAAAGGATTTTTAGACTATATTTATACTTGATAATAAATTCTAGAAAAATTTGGGTAAATTCTTAAGACGTATAGGAACGTGTGTGAATTTTTGGGAATTTTAATTCTGGGTTCTTATATGGATGAAAAATTCGACTAAACGGGTCCAGTTCATGTGTAAAATTTGTAAAAAGTGAAAAAGGGTTTTAAAAGGTATAATGTGTTTATTTCTAAACTAAAGGGTCTAAATTGTCATTTTTCTAAAACTAAGGGACTTAACTGATGAAAACATGTAACTTGATAATATTTTCATTTTACACCCTAATCTTATCATAATGACACTATTAACCCTAAACTTGTTATAATTGCATAATAAACTCTAAACTTATATAAGCAACATTACGAACCTTGAACTATTATCATTGTCACATTTGAATACTTAAACTTATGATATTCTAAATTTGGAAACTTGCTATTTTTGGAAAGTTGCTAAATATGGAAAGTTACCTAAAATAGAAAGAGAACTAAAATGAAACCTTACGATCATATGAAACTTATAAGAGAATTTATGATTATTTGTAGATCGGGTGAAGAGGGAGTGATCTCCTGTTTTCGTTCATTACTCGCTTCGATTTACATACTTTGTTAAGGTACAGATATTCTACCCTTTCTCAGTAAGGGTGTCCTCATGACTTTTGATCTTGATTCACTATAGGATTCCCTAGGCCATTGCAATGTTCCCTGATACTTTGATTCGTTCTTCAGGTTTCACTTACATATTTCTATATTGGTTTGATTATGATCTGAGCCTTTTTATTTGGGGCTTTCTTATTTAATCTATGCCTTTGCTATGTTTCCCTTGATTTGTAAACCTTGATAATGGAACCTTGCATGTTCCCTTGATACTTGATATGACTCGTTCGTCACCCTGTAACATGAATATTTGAATCACTTGATACTTTGAAGGTTCATTTGATTTTGGTAACTGGATGTGAAAACCTTTCTTATTTATATATGAAAATGTTTGAGAAAATCTATTTTAAAAAGATGCGATACTACCTTTAAATGAAAGTTACTTAGAGTTTTTATGAAAACTATTTTGTAAGATCATTTTTATGAAAACCATTATTGAAAGACTGCTTTAAATGGACTTTTAATAGAAACCTTTTTAAATGAACTGTTGCTATGAAACTTTTCTTTATAAACCTTTGATATAAACCCTTTGCTATGATTCCTTTTTGTTTTGACCATTTGATATGAACCATTTGATATGAACCATTTGATATGAGACATTTGATATGAACCATTTGATATGAGACATTTGATATGAACCATTTGATATGAACCTTATGATATAATTGAAATGGAAATTGACTTGAACCACTTGATATGAAATTTGAACTTGGATACTTGGACATTTGATACTTGGCCCTTGACCCACAGTTTGAGACTACGAGCCATTCACTAGGCATGAGGGTTTCATGTCCATGTCATTGATGCACCGATGGCATGACTCTAGGGCAGGAGAGTGATGACCTGTCCCGTCCCTGATTTGATTTGATTTGTTACGTAGAGGCAGACTTTGGCCACCTGGGGCGTATGGATGCATCCTAGATTTGTTATTTGGGCTTTGCCATTATATTATTTGTTATATTTGGTGACTGATGGTGTGTGCGATACACGTCTTTCACATATTTGGGAGCTAGCTACTCCACCCTTTGGAGGTATCCCCTCATATTGCGTTTGGTACCGAGGTCTCCCCTCCGTACACCTATTTGATTTGATATTTGATTTGATTTGGGCTCGTAGTGGATTTCTATTTACTTTACCTTATAACCTTGTACTTAGTATTCCGAGGTCACCCCTCCGAATACATACTTGACTTGATACTTGACTTGATACATGACTTGACTTGATATGACTTGGGCTCGGGTTGGGATTACTATTTCCCTTTACTCTTATCTATTGTAACTGTTTCTTAATTCCTGATATCTCTGCATAACCTTTATATTCTTTCCTAACTCTTGTGATACCTTGCATTGTTTCACTTACTTCACTATTTCATCATTACTGTTTTGTTATCGTTATATCTGTTCACTGAGCTTTCGTAGCTCAGCCGCATTTCTTTTCCTGCGGCAGGTTTAGTTGGAAGCTGGGTATGAGTGGAGAGTACCTTGAACTTAGAAGACCTTATTAGCTATTTGGATTAGAGATGACTAGAAGAGCTTATACTCGGACTTAGTAATTATTGTATTTCTCATTTGTAACCTTGTAGTTTCGGATTTTCCATTGTAACCATTGAAATTCTATTGTATTATTTATGTCATATGCTTGTGTTTGTTCTGATGTGAAACCATTATTGTGACATCTCTACCCTTGTCGGGTTGGGGTGTTACAATTTATGGTATCAGAGAACAGGCTGCGACTCGTAATACATTTACCCTTGACCTGTGAGTTTTGGACCATTAGGCTTCCACTGTAAGAGCATAGGAGAACACCTTGAGAACTTGCTTTCGGATTTCCTCATAAGAACTTAAGTTTTGACCGATGAGGAATGGGTAGACTTTAAGTCATTGGTTTAAGTAGCATTGCTTTCGCATTACTCTGATTCGTTCCTTTCTTTTGGTTAAAGCCTGTTGAGATAACTTTTGGAGATTGAAATCTTATGCTTTGCACCACCTAAGATTTGAAACCTAAATAAACCTTGAAGGCATTGAAAATTGCATAATAATTTCCTGACACTATTTGATCCTTATCTTCAGATTCCGACTCTGACCTCTGATCCTTTTGCTAATCATTTTGATGCCTCTTCGGGCATTCTGAGAATCTCCATGGCGATGACGTACTTGATACATTCTGTGATTTGTCTTTTGTTTTGATAAGCATCTATGAATCTTCCGACGCTATCTGATTTCGTCTTACCCATCTCTGTCCCTATGAGAAGTCTTGTGGTGTTTAACCACGAGTGTAAGAATGTTTCCCTCTCGCTTTTGAATGATAAGATTTACTTTGTTGATCTAGCTTTCTTTGGATAGTTAACTTCGACTTTATTCTGATAAAGGATTGGTTGATTGAGCATTCAAAATATTGACAACTATCCTCCTATGGCTCACCTTTGGCGCTTGAAACAATTTTGAACTCCCTACCATGATTACTGATTGTTAAACTTTTGGCTATCGCTATTACTCTGGAGACTCGTGTGTTACTTTCGCGGTTATGAAGTTTTCCTAGAACCTATTTCGTACACCAATGAATGAACCTTATCTGGAGAGTTATTTGGCACCCTGAGTTTTCTGAATATGATTCCTGGTTAAACCACCATTTTTTCCGCTGGAGTGTGAAGTAGGATTTGACATGATACCGAGAGATTGTCTAGTCACCAAGCGAAGATGTGTCCGGGATCATACCAGTTGATTGAGCAACCGGGAAGAGCAGCAACCGAAGACCAGGAAGTGAGTTTGCTTAGTGTATCTTTTGGGCGTGTTTCAGTTTCGTTCGCGATAAAGAAGGATGGTGACAGGAGATATGTATTAATTACTGGAAGCTGAACCGTATTGCTATTAGGAACCATTATTTCTCCACCCAGAAACGACTATGTACCTGTTCAATTTCAGAGCACGAAATTTCCTTCAGATGGAAGTATGATTTGAGGTTATTCATGGAATCGCCTTCCGTATTCGTAACGACTGCTATGACGGTTAGTGACGCTAATAGTATTAGCTAAAGCTCTGACTGTTTTGTGAATTTGATGAATGATGTTTTCTCGTGAGTACTTGGGCAAATTGTCATTGTATGACTTAATAGTACATTCGGAGACGAGGAAGAGCATGAAAATCATTTTTGCACCTTGTTAGAAATTTGACGATCATTTGTGCTTTCTGAGAGATTGATATTTGTTGAGACAACTAAAAGCATATCAGAAGAATTACTTCACTGCATGACCTGGAGTTGACAACAGCGGTGGCTACCCTGAAGAGTGAAGACATTCCTTACAAGGCAGAAGTGTTGGCGATGCAGAAGAAGAAAATCTAGTCAAGATGGCGAACCTGGAGCTGATGAAGACGTGCAGTCTCACTTCCCTATTCATCTTGGTTATACCAAGATGAATTGAGAGTGGAAGCAGACTGGATGATGAAGGGATTTAAAGATCATGCCAGAAATTCACATTACTCCCTCACATTCCAAGAAGAACGGCAGGAGGCTTGACGAACCAGATATAAGTTCACGATTTTGTTTCACTTCCAGATTGATGGACAAACGAAGACAGATTAACCGGACTTGAAGAGATTGAATGTTTTGAATGAACGGATTTTCGAAGCTGACCTTTTATGTTTGGAAGAATTGATTCTGTGAAGGCCGAAGTTATTGGCAACTAACTTTCACTTTCGTTGACTCGCTTAAGCTTCGTTATATAGTAATAAGATCCTTTAATGATTTAAGTCCCCTAGAAGCAATTCAGTTCCGTGTTTATTTTTGTGTGTTCGATGATGGCCTTGTTTTGGGAATTTTGGCGAATTGTGCTTGTGGACAGCGTACCTTACTTCTGCTAGGCAATCTGGGATTCCGATACTCTTGTGAGTAGTTTTGTTTTCCCTCTTGACTATGACATTTGACCTTGTTGACCTCTGAGACTGTAGAAGTACTAGGTGGATTAAGATAGGTTGTTTTGCTTACGACTCGAGATAAAGTATGATCATCATGAAGGCATATTTATGTGGTGCTGGTATTATGATGCCTGATCAACGTGATAATACTTACACCATATAACGTGCACTCATTGTGGCCATAGGATATCTTGGGAAGAACCTAAGAAGTTTAGAATTTGATCTCCGTTGGATTATCCGTGATTAGTGAGACTTTAGGTTCATTCTACCGATGTGTATACTCTGCCTTCGTTCATTGGATATCTGGATGAGTTTGGACTCTCATTTTGCATTCTTTTGACCTCAGTTATAAATCTTAAACTCTTGTAGAGCTCTCTACTGTTGATACAGTCAATTTGATTTGAAATCCTGCTCGTATTCCATATGAGCTTTCCAGAAGTTTCACCTATCATCCATTTTATGTTGCATGGGCCTTTTGATCAGAATCAACCTAATTTGTCTCCTTCTGAGGAATTTGAACCCACCTTGTTTTGATTGAGTCATGAGAAACTATTTGGTTTGAAGATCCTTTTTGGATGAACCTCCCTGGGCGTGAGAATGTTTGTGATGATCTTTTGCGATTTGCTACGACTTCGTCTAACTTTGCGACTTCAAATTTTGAGGACGAAATTTTTTTTAGAGGGGAAGAAGTTGTAAAACCCAAAATTTCCAAACATGCAAAATGACCAAAATACCCTCCAAATTTGAACTTTTAAGAACTTATGAAATACGCTATAAATTAAAACTTGGGTTATATATCATGTTATGACTCGAAACCTTATGATATGAACATAAAACCTAAATGATTAAATCCTTAAATCACAAATGAGATTACAAAACTTTGAACTATGATATGACTAATATAATGCCTAACGTTAACTTGCAAGCTTTTAATAAAAGCCATTTCACACGCTTCTTCTTTATATGTATCCCTTTGGGCCGAAATTCTTTTGTCACATTAGTACAAAGTCTTGGGCCCTAATCCTTTAAGAAAACATTGCAACCATTGGCCCATACCCCTCAAATTGTCGGTCCTCCATATATTCTTTCATATACCGAAATTTTGATCCATTTGGAAACCCTAAACAACAAAGCTCGGCTGCTCCTTTCTTTTCCCTCCCATTCGAACAGCAGCAGCAGCAGGAAAAGAGGTCCTTGGTGCTCCCTCTTGGTGGTTTATAGTACTGCTACAGCAGGATTCAATTGTGGAGTGATCGTGGGCTTTAAAGGCTATCGAAGGGTGTGTCCTTTTCTTGGCTAGGGCTCGTTTAAAAAGGTTTTGGTGGTGATGTGATCTTGGTTCCCTTTCTCTTATTCATGCTACAAGGGTAACACCATCTTATTTGTCTTGATTCTTGATAACGTTTCGTGTCTTGTTTAATTCTTGTCCGATCCATTCCTTGTTATTATTGTCGAAATTATATGCATAAGATCATAGAATATAGTCACATGAAATCATACATAAAGACATGAAATAACGATTCTATAAAAACCCTAATATGATCTACCTACTGATGTGACTTAATTCGAATTGATATGTTCAGGATAAAACCTTATAAGAGTCGACCTAGGGCTGTTCTAATTCATTCATAATGGCTTTGTATCAAAGAATTAAGTGATGAGAATGAAAACCCTAAAAGATTTCATGAAATTATGAGAACTACTACTGATCTGAAAATTAGTCCAGCTTAAATCGATTGTATAAAAATAATGGTAACGTGTTTTTAGGTGGTTTTTGAGTCTAGAAATAAGTTCAGGAAAATATCTTTCTGGGAAAATTAATCTTGTAATTTTTAGAGGTAGGGAAGGCACGTTTTTCGAATTTATGAGATCGGGTGTCAAAACTGTAATTCGGGTTACGAAAATTCACCTAGAGTCTATGATTTTAATTTGAAATCTATAAAGAGTTATGATCTAAAATTTTAGAAGAATAATATTTGGGATATAAGCTATTTTCTGGAATTTTTTCAGATTTTTTCCAATTTATTTTGATGTGATTTTGAACTGCATACTTTTCGTATGTTAAAATTTATCAGTAATCTGGACAACTTGAAATAAAGGATTTTTAGACTATATTTATACTTGATAATAAATTCTAGAAAAATTTGTGTAAATTCTTAAGACGTATAGGAGCATGTGTGAATTTTTGAGAATTTTAATTCTGGGTTCTTATATGGATGAAAAATTCGACTAAACGGGTCCAGTTCATGTGTAAAATTTGTAAAAAGTGAAAAAGGGTTTTAAAAGGTATAATGTGTTTATTTCTAAACTAAAGGGTCTAAATTGTCATTTTTCTAAAACTAAGGGACTTAACTGATGAAAACATGTAACTTGATAATATTTACATTTTACACCCTAATCTTATCATAATGACACTATTAACCCTAAACTTGTTATAATTGCATAATAAACCCTAAACTTATATAAGCAACATTATGAACCTTGAACTATTATCATTGTCACATTTGAATACTTAAACTTATGATATTCTAAATTTGGAAACTTGCTATTTTTGGAAAGTTGCTAAATATGGAAAGTTACCTAAAATAGAAAGAGAACTAAAATGAAACCTTACGATCATATGAAACTTATAAGAGAATTTATGATTATTTGTAGATTGGGTGAAGAGGGAGTGATCTCCTGTTTTCGTTCATTACTCGCTTCGATTTGCATACTTTGTTAAGGTACAGATATTCTACCCTTTCTCAGTAAGGGTGTCCTCATGACTTTTGATCTTGATTCACTATAGGGTTCCCTAAGCCATTGCTATGTTCCCTTATACTTTGATTCGTTCTTCATGTTTCACTTACATCTGTCTATATTGGTTTGATTATGATCTGAGCCTTTTTATTTGGGGCTTTCTTATTTAATCTATGCCCTTGCTATGTTTCCCTTGATTTGTGAACCTTGATAATGGAACCTTGCATGTTCCCTTGATACTTGATATGACTCGTTCGTCACCCTGTAACATGAATATTTGAATCACTTGATACTTTGAAGGTTCATTTGATTTTGGTAACTGGATGTGAAAACCTTTCTTATTTATATATGAAAATGTTTGAGAAAATCTATTTTAAAAAGATGCGATACTACCTTTAAATGAAAGTTACTTAGAGTTTTTATGAAAACTATTTTGTAATATCATTTTTATGAAAACCATTATTGAAAGACTGCTTTAAATGGACTTTTAATAGAAACCTTTTTAAATGAACTGTTGCTATGAAACTTTGCTTTATAAACCTTTGATATAAACCCTTTGCTATGATTCCTTTTTGTTTTGACCATTTGATATGAACCATTTGATATGAGACATTTGATATGAACCATTTGATATGAGACATTTGATATGAACCATTTGATATGAACCTTATGATATAATTGAAATGGAAATTGACTTGAACCACTTGATATGAAATTTGAACTTGGATACTTGGACATTTGATACTTGACCCTTGACCCACAGTTTGAGACTACGAGCCATTCACTAGGCATGAGGGTTTCATGTCCATGTCATTGATGCACCGATGGCATAACTCTAGGGCAGGAGAGTGATCCTGTCCCGTCCCTGATTTGATTTGATTTGTTACGTAGAGGCAAACTTTGGCCACCTGGGGCGTATGGATGCATCCTAGATTTGTTATTTGGGCTTTGCCATTATATTATTTGTTATATTTGGTGACTGATGGTGTGTGCGATACACGTCTTTCACATATTTGGGAGCTAGCTACTCCACCCTTTGGAGGTATCCCCTCATATTGCGTTTGGTACCGAGGTCTCCCCTCCGTACACCTATTTGATTTGATATTTGATTTGATTTGGGCTCGTAGTGGATTTCTATTTACTTTACCTTATAACCTTGTACTTAGTATTCCGAGGTCACCCCTCCGAATACATACTTGACTTGATACTTGACTCGACTTGATATGACTTGGGCTCGGGTTGGGATTACTATTTCCCTTTATTCTTATCTATTGTAACTGTTTCTTAATTCCTGATATCTCTGCATAACCTTTATATTCTTTCCTAACTCTTGTGATACCTTGCATTGTTTCACTTACTTCACTATTCCATCATTACTGTTTTGTTATCGTTATATCTGTTCACTGAGCTTTCGTAGCTCAGCCGCATTTCTTTTCCTGCGGCAGGTTTAGTTGGAAGCTGGGTATGAGTGGAGAGTACCTTGGACTTAGAAGACCTTATTAGCTATTTGGATTAGAGATAACTAGAAGAGCTTATACTCGGACTTAGTAATTATTGTATTTCTCATTTGTAACCTTGTAGTTTCGGATTTTCCATTGTAACCATTGAAATTCTATTGTATTATTTATGTCATATGCTTGTGTTTGTTCTGATGTGAAACCATTATTGTGACATCTCTACCCTTGTCGGGTTGGGGTGTTACAACCAGAATCTTTTCTGATAGTCACAATCAAGTCGCTTTTCTTCAAAAGCCTAAAGATGCTGATGGATTTGCTGAGGTAATACATTTTCTTAATGCTACTCACATTAAATATGCATTAATAGCAAAGCCTACTATATTTGTTTCCCACATTGATCAGATTTGGTCTACTGTTAAGACCATAACTACAAATGGGGAAGAACAGTTAAAGGCTGAGGTAGATGGCCACAAGATAGTTGTTTCTGAATCATTTGTGAGAGAAGCTCTTCACTTTGCAGATAATGAGGAAATAACATGTCTTGAAAATTCTATCATTTTTGAAGAACTTGAAAACATGGGGTATGAGAAGAAAGTTAAAGGTTTAAAATTTTATAATGGTCTTCTCTGTCCTCAATGGAAGTTTTTAATTCATACCATCCTACATTGCTTAAGTCCTAAAACTTCATGTTGGAATGAATTCAGTACAACTCAAGCATCTGCTATGATTTGTCTGGCTAAAGGACAACCTTTTAATTTTTCAAATATGATAATGGATGGTTTGAAAAGGAATGTAAAAGGAAATTATTACATTTATCCAAGATTTTTGCAACTTATTCTGAACCAACAACTTTCAAATCCAAGGGTTCATAAAAGAGAATTTGTTTGCCCTGAACTTCAAAAGAAATTATTTTCATACTAGAAAAAGAATGGCAAAGATTTTTCTGGGACAGTGACACCATTATTTCCATATATGTTGTCATTGGCTCAAAATCAGGGTGAAGGTGCAGAAATCACAACTGCTACCCAACACACACCCACCAATTTGGAACCATCTACACAACCAGAAAAGACCCAAACCCCTAGGGATTCACAAAATGAGAACACTGAGCTACCTCAGGCTAGTGTTAGGATGGTTGTACCAGATGAGGCTGTCACAGGTGTGGGGAGTGACATGTTGGAAGGGGCTACCACTACTGCTGCTAGCTTAGAAGCAGAGCAGGTCAGTGGTAACATCAATAAGACCCCAACCAAGGCAACATCTAATGTATCTGGTTCTCATGAACCTGGTACAGGTGATGGAAACCCCAGCCAAATGGCTAATATGGGGGGCTCAGATGATCAAACTAGGTTTGATACTGAGTTTACACCCATTGATTCACCTCTCATGGAAGGTAACACATCTCGAAGTGATGAGGGTAGACCTGAAACAAATGAATTGATAGACCAACATGTATAAAATGACAATTCCAGTGATTCACCTCTCGGTCCAGGTAACACAGACCGAAGTGATGAGGATAGTATGAAACTAATCAAAGCATTGATGGCTAAATGTACCAAATTGGAGTCACAGGTTCTTGACCTCCAACATACAGATAAAAGTTTGAAGTTGAGGGTTAAACATTTGGAAGGTCAAAAGAGGTCAAGAACCAAGTCATTCAAAAGATTGAAGAAAGTGGGCACAGCACAAAGGATCAGTTCCTTTGATGATGCTAGTTTGGGGGAGGATGCTCCCAAACAGGGGAGTAATGAGACCAAGGATTCAGGGGAGGCTGAGGCTACTCATGTTGAAAGTGCTGCTACAGAGAATGTTGGTGATGGAATGGATATGGAGATGGATAGTGGTGAAAATTCTGGTGAGTTTGTGGTTAAAGACAAAGATGGTAATGAAGTGGTTTTGGAGAAAGGGAAAAAGGAGCAGCTAGTGGATAAATTAAAAACTTTGGATGTTGAGCAGCTTGTGAAAGCTTCTGAAGTGATGGTGGAATCTATTAAAGCTTTGGTGATGCTGCTGCTTAAGTTTAAGATGGTTCGGCTGTTGAAAGTGGTGCAAAAGTAGCTAAGGATGATTCTGCTGCTAGTGCAAAACAATCTACTACTGAGGTAAAAGATTCTGCTGCTAGTGCAAATATTCCTACTGTTGAGCTTCAGAGTGATTCTACTGCTAAGATATTGGATGACGATGTGAGTTTAGCTGAAGCCATAATCCAATTGAAATCAACACTACCATCTAAACCACAACCACAACTATCAAAACCTTCATCAATACCAAAACAAGTAACACAACCACAACCACCAAAACCATCAAAACCACCTGTCAAAGGAGTGACAATCAGAGAATCCTCTTCTCCCAAAAAGAAGGCTGTTTTACAAGAACCACAGTACAAAGGCAAGGGAAAAGCAATTTTAATTGAAGAACCTGAACCTGAAATACCAGTGGAATTTTGGCCAAGAGAAAAGATTATTGAACATGATGCCAAGGTTGCTGCTGAATTGGCTGCTGAGTTTGAAGAGGAAAACCAAAATGTTCTTGAGGCTCAAAGAAAACATGCTGAGGATGAAGCAAATACAAAAGCTTTACTTGATGCTTGGAATGAGGAGAGGATTAAATGTGATGCGGATGTTGAGCTTTCTAAGATGATCAAAGAGGAAATAGCAGATACATATAATGAAGAAGGAAGAACTCAATGGTTTAAGAAGTTCAGAGCAGAAAGAAAGAAATGGTATATTGCTGAAAGAAGAAAAAGGAAATTGCTCAAACCACCAACTGTCAAACAGATAAGAAAATTTCATGAAAGGTACCTGAAAAACATGAAGGGATACACACTTAAACATCTATCTTGGTACTCTGATGATACAATTCAAAAGATGCTTGAGAGAACTAAAAGAGAAATTGATACATTTGTACCTATGAATACTGAGTAAGAGGTACAAAAGACAGTGGTGGAAAAAGAAGATGAGGAAGAGAAGGTAGAAGAAAAAGTGAAGGAGGTAAAGAAAGAGAGCTCTAGTACTGGCATTAAGAGAGCTGGAAGAGTTTTAAAATATGTTGGAAGGAAGAAGAGGAAGACTAATTCTAAAGCAGTAGAGCAGAGTTCTGAGTCAGAGCATGAGAGTGAAGAAAAATAGCAAACAGCGCAGTCAGAACAGTCCAAAAAGGATTATGAAAAGGAAACAGCTGATCTAAAACAAATGTCTAGAGTTGTATACAATGATGATGATACATTTGTGGATACTGTTCCTTTGCATTCTAAAGCCCCTATCATTGGATGGAAAGCTGGTTATGATGGAAAAACTCCTTGGTGGGAGATATACAGAACTGGTGGACAATCTCAAAGGTTTTTGACATTTTCTCAAATGCTTAGAAACTTTGATAGAGAAGATTTGGAGACTTTGTGGAAATTAATCAAGAACAAATATGGAGATTCAAGGCCACAATATGAGTTGGATAGTGTACTCTGGGGAGATTTAAAGATTATGTTTGAAGTTTATCCTGAAGACAGAGTTTGGAATGAGCAGGCCAAAAGTACTAAAATTACTCTTTGAAGATTGTATGAATCATGTGGAGTTCACAATATAATAATGAGGGGAGGAGTTCAAATTTACATGCTGGTGGAAAAGGATTATCCTCTGACTAAGACTACACTTGATATGATGGTTAATGGAACTATTAAACTTCACATTGATCATTGGAGTCAAATTGTTGTTGATCTTCTCAGAAAAATGCAAAGACAACTGTATGGGGCAGATTATAAGAGAAGGACAAAGTAAGTGTTTGGAAGCATCCTCCTGGTGAAGGTTAAAGCTTAAAAGAAACTTGATGATTTTGGAAGAAAAATATCAAGTGTAGGGGAGGATTGTTGGGTTTTCAGATGCTGCTGCTCAGAATAGATACAACTGATTATGGTGCATAAAGGAAAATACTCTAAGTGTCATACTACTGCTGGTGATAATGATACTACTGGTAGTGTATTTCATACTACTGCTGGAGATGCTGAGAAGGTGAAGTAAATACATTAAGTAGATACTACTGCTAGACCTAAAGATTCTAATGCTAGAGTTAGTTTCTACTACTTATGTGATAATGATGTATAGTCAGTTAGATAAGTATAGAAAGTTTTTTGTGTATATCCTATTTAATTAGATTTATACGATGTAATACTTATCTTGTAAAAGACTCCTTAGTCTATAAAAGGAGGTTCTAGGGTTAGAGTTTAGTACGTATCATTGTTAAATTCGAATCACTTCAAGGTTGTAAACCCTAATACTTTTGAGTATTCGTATATCTAATATATTGAAGTGTTTGTTGAGAATTCTACTGCTCAATTAATTATTCTTCTTAAGATTAAACATAATATTCCGCGTTATGTTTAATAGTTTACCAGTCAAGACAGTTTCTATACTTGTTGTTTTAGATTTATATCTAAGATAACTAACTAGATCAATTGCTCAACTGGGATCAACATTAGCTGATAATTAAGCTCTATATAAGCTCATATAAGTCTGCAATTCAGTCTATAAGCTCTCTAGTGTATGAACTTTATCTGCTTTCAGTTATTAGTGGAATTGCTCATTGTTTTAGTGCTTATTTTATAGCTCATAATTGCCTCATCAGCCTATTTTGATATGCACTTTAGCCTTATTAGCTTATTTTGTAGTCTGACCTTATTTCTTGTTTTAAACTGCTTATTTAGGATTAAAACTACTTTTTAGGTTTGATTTTAGTAGTAGAAGTTTAATTTAGTTCACACAAGCTTACAGAAGCTTTTGTGTGAGCTTATCAGATTAGCTTAAGCTTTTTAGCCCTTTAATTACTGTTTACTTGTCAGCCCTTTTTCCCAGCTTATTTTCTTTTCTAGCACAGCTTATTTAGGTTTAGACTTGCCTCTTAGGTTGGCTTTTAGGTGTTAGTAGCTTTTTAGATTTCACATAAGCTTTTATAAGCCTGTGTGTTATTATAAGATTAATCCTTAGCTTCTTTAGTTCTTATTAGCTAACTGTCTATTCTTTAAGTGCTTTTTCTGGCTTATTCTTTAAGATTCAAAAATTTTGTTTTCACAAAAGTTTCTCATTTTTAGCTTATTAAGAAGTTCCAAAAAGAAAATTTGAAAAAAATAAAAATAAAAAGAGAAATTGGGAAGCCTAGGCTCGAACCCTGGACCTCAGCCATACCTCGACCTTATTACACACACACTCTACCATCTGCGCCCTTGGGTCTTTTCTGACCAAGGTTGCAGAGAATCTTTATTTAACCACTTTTTACAATATTAGCTTATTAACTGCTTATCTTAATAAGCTGTGTACTTTTTCTTATTTTTCCTAGATTCTCCATAACTTTAAGAATTTTCCTGGAAATTTTCATAATTTTTCACTTTAATTTAGTATTTTTTATATATTTTTTATTCCAAAAGTGTTTTTAATTCATAAAAAATAAAATCTAAATCAAAAAAATATAAATCTTTTTTCTAAAATTCTTTTTATCATTTAGGACTTTTAGGAGCCAAATTTGCACATCTAGAGTAGATTTTTGAGTTTTAGGTTTTCTTAGCCCGTTTTAAGACCCGTAAAAGCCCGTTTCTTAGTTTTAATTGCATTTTTGATTATTCATGCTTTGTTTATTCTTTTTGTATGCTTTTTAGTTACTTTTTAGTGTATGTTTTATAATTTTAGATATAATCCCAAAATTCCTCACTTAATCAAATCATTCGATCAAAAACGAAATTCACCGTCCCATTCACACTTCATTCGGAACCTCACGTCCCGGGAAAAATCAATACTTCCGGATTTATATTTGTTTGAAATTCTTATACCTCTTGGTTTATTCAATCTTGGTTAGAGATAGGATTCACCCTTTGGTCGGGTTTTTCCTACACTAATATATATATATATATATATATATATATATATATATATATATATATATATATATATATATATATATATATATATATATATATATATATATATACTTGTGCACACACACCAACTGCCAACATTAGACTTTTCAGGAGTTATAGGTATACAATGGACACTTTCTGAGTTTTTATTTTGGCACGTTTTGTAAAATAAAAATTCGGACTTTGAAACTCCTTATGTTGGAAACCGACACAAGTGCTAAGTAATAAAACTAGCTAGGGAAGTGTTTGGCATTGCATTTTGGAAGCGAACATTATATCATTTTTGTGTTTTAAGTCGCTGAAAATTATAAGATCCTACTGTTTTGTATAGTGAAACTGATTATATAGGGGACTGGGATAAACAACCGCAAAATTGCTTATTTATTGTCAAAATAAGCAGATTAAGCAAGTAAACAAGCAATTCCGTTTTAACTTAGTAAACAAAAATACATAGTTTAACATGTTCTCAAACTGCCCATTTTCCACCTCTATTAGATGCCTATATTTGTTTTAACAATTAAATCATAACATATAATGTTGATTTCTCCGACCATGGCAAAAACAGTAACCAATTTCCAGCGAGTGACAAAAAGACTAAAGTTTGTTCTGGATCAGTTGAAGTAATGGGTGGGAGTCAATTTTCAGGTGGTGGAAATCAAAGTCAAACTATTGCAAGTTAAAATCAAGCTGTTACAGGTCAAACAAAAGCAGGTGTAGGTGTGACTCAAACAAGTTAAATAAGATGGACTAGGACAAGGATAGTGTAACACCCCCAAAATCTGGTTTAGCGAAAGCGTACAGGTTTGGGTGCTACTAAATTGATATCACAACACAAAGTATAAAGAACGGTACCTCAACCGTTTAAAATAGATTTCATATTCAAAAATGATTTGTTTACAACATTTCAAAAATGGAGCGAAAATATAAGCCCATAAAAGATTTCAAGTGGTCTCAAATATATCAGAGTCTTCTATGACCATGCCATGCCATGCCAAAAGCCTTCACCACTAGGTTATCGCCTTAAACCTGAAAATACATGCTAAAAGGGTCAACACGAGGTTGGTGAGTTCATAGATTTATGATAAAACAGTAAAGATTATGTGAATTTAATAAAAGTTTTGTGAGCATTGTGTTCCTCAGAATAATAATAAAAATTTAATAAAAGTTTTGTGAGCATTGTGTTGCTCAAAATGATAATAAAAGTTTAATAAAAGTTTTGTGAGCATTTTGTTGCTCAAAATGATAATAAAAGTTTTGTGAGCATTTTGTTGCTCAAGATGTTATGATAATGAAGTTTACCTTAAAGAAAAATTAGAGATGTGGACCATGGGTAGGGTATGTGACCCAAAATAGATTTGACTATTACGCTAGCTCTAAGTTCATGCAACCGAAACTCGACAGTTCAGTGCGCTAAATCCTAGCACATAAATAATAATAATGGGGCCCATGGCGAGTGCTTAACCCAATACACTCGTAATCCGACTTAATATACGCCCGCATTGACCCGTCTGGCCAACCGAATGGGGGAGTCACCCCAATAGAACTATTTATATTAATCGCGCTCCCTAACTGGAATTAACGGTACATGAAGGTGGGCATAGTAGTGGGTTCTAGAGGCTTAGGCTAACTACGCAATAGTTTGATAAAATAGTGTTGGTCCATAAAATAGCTTTGTATGTTTCTCACTCTAATTGTAAAACAAGTGTAAATAGGGTGGGGTTATAAATTCTCAAATATTTCAGTCAAACATTCAAATATTAAGCAAACAGTTTGCATATTCCAAATAAACAGTCATTTAGTTTAATTTAAAAAAGAGCATGTATTCTCCCCCAAAACAGTTATAAAACAAGTAAAGGTAGGGGCCATGAACTCACCTTGGCTTGCAGCAACGCAAACATATCACAACGGTCACAACTGGCATCAAGGGCAAAACACAACGATATCGAGGGTATGGGCACAATGGTGCCGGATCGGCACAACCTAATATATATATATATATATATATATATATATATATATATATATATATATATATATATATATATATATATATATATTATATATATATATATATATATATATATATATATATATATATCTCAGAATACATCTCGAATAATAAAGAGTTTTGAAAGGATGAGATTTTTAGTTTTCGTGGATTACTCGTATTAAAGTTTGTAAAAAGTTTAGTGTTAATGTTTCGTGTGGTGATAAGAAAACATGGACTCAAGAATACTCATGCCAAAAAGGAAAAGGAAATCGACACAGTCGAGAAATGTACGGACGAGAATTTGAGTCGAGAAAGGAATGACAAACGAAGACAAAGAAAATAGTGACAAAGGAAAATGTCAACAAATATGTTAATTAATATGTTTTGGTGTTTACCCAATAACCTCAAATAGTTTAGAAATAATCAATAAGGTTATGGAAAGGTAATTTAAGTTTTATAAGAAAACTTCATTTTGTATATCACATGGTAAATGTTTTCATGTTAATAAAACTACAAGTTCAGATTATTGTCTGGTTTTTATAAGATAAAAGGTTTTTCGACATTAAAGTATAAGTTTAGAGAGTTTTATAAAATTTTGACATGACACGTCCATTTATACAATATTTCAGAAGTCGTCGTGACTTCATTAAAACTCAATTTCTCAAAATAATGTTCCCGACAGTTTATAATTATAACAATTGACGGTAGTAATTTATCCTACTTTTTAGAATATCAATTAGTTGTCTAGTCTAAAAATGTCCGATTAGTATGATATAGTTAAATTTTCCAATGATTTTATCCGGTATTTGTCAAGTGCCAAATAACAATCCAATGTAAAATCCGTTTAAGTAGTTATGTCCATTATTAAGTTTTTAATCTCATGTATATCCGAAACGTACTATTGATTACAATGTCTAAACAATTTAAAAACTCGTTAGACAAAATTTAGATATAAGTCATATTGGCTAATACATCTTAACTATTATAATTGTTTGCTTGTTTAATTTTTGGTGGGCTATGGCCCATGTTAAAAAAAAAACTAAATGCACCCTCTTTATGTTTGGTGGGCTTGCTAGTCCCTTAAATGAACACACTAAACACACCTTAATACCTTAAACACCAATGGGCTTAGCCCAAGCTTAAATCAAACTCACCCTACATACTGCTAACTTAAAACTCACCCCAAAGTGAATGAAAACTTATACAGGTTCAACTCTTATTCATATGCTTATACTCAACATATATTTGAAGACAAGTTTTTAACTTAAATTTGTCAAATTTTACTTAACAAACCAACGACCACATTCTCGACAGCCTTGCGGGGTCGTTGAGCCGAGACACATCACAAGCCACTCTCGTGGTCTTTGTGTTAGACTAGAGCAACCAACTCAACCCCCCTCCCTTGGGTTGTTAACCTCCTCAACATACACCCAAAACCCACGTAAATGCAAATCAAGGACCAAAATAACACATCCGAGACCAAAGTGGTCTCGGCTCAATCCTAAACGGGTCCAAAACATTTTTACGATAACCAAAAAGATAGACCAGAGATTAGAACACTCAAATTCACGCTTACACAATTAAAATCCGAGTCAACATACCCCTACCGAGTTGACTCGGCCAAGTTGACTCGGTTCCAAAACAATAAACACTCTCTTACTCTTTGTCGCACCACATGAAATCAGTTTCAAAAACAAGTTTAATCAAGTTTTAACCACGAGAACTATATTACAATCGGTTTAAATCGAATAAGAAATGAAATGAGTTAAATGATTACCATACTAAGACTAACGGGAAGGAGAAAGAGAGACGAGAGATAGAGAGACGGCGAGATGAGTAACAATACACGAACCATAACCCATGAGCAAAAACAAAACTCTAATCGACCCCTTTTACTTCCACTCGTAGCAACAAATCAATCAAACAGACCCTTAGTCCTTTCGATTTCTTGGTGTGGGTGGTGGCTGTGGTGGTATGGAAAACGGGTGGCCGGAGTTTTGGCCGGAAAAATAGCGGCGGCTAGAAACTCTAGAGAGGAGAAGGGTTTGATAAAGTGATGAATATGAGTTATGTGTCCCCTCCTATTGTTCGAACGGGTTATAAAGGAAGAAAGGATGTAGTTTTGACCAAGCTTTCTTGGTGGATTCTTGTGAAGGGATGATTTGAGGAAAGATCACTATCAATTTTCCCTTCCAAGGTTCTCTCGTGATTATGTTTGGGAAGGAGAGATGACGGACAAAAGAAAAAGACAAAAAGGAGATGGCGATAGATCGATGCCCTGGAGATACAGGGAAAAAGAAAATAAAAAGAAAAGGGAAGAAGATAAGAAAAGAGAAGTAGTGGGTAGTTGGTATATATTTATATTAAATAGATGGCTATTACGCCATGTACCTCGTGTTCCGTTGAGCTAAATTTTAAACATGATCCCTCAGTTTGGTAAAAATACGAGAAATGAATTTTTGAAAACGTTCTTATAAAATGGTTTAAAAATAAAGTTATTTACTCCGAAAATTAACCATAAAATTTTAAGTTGTTACCAACGTGGTGCCGGTACATGTGTGGTGTCGTGTTTTTCAGAAAAGTGAAATTACTTCTCGGTTTTGTAAATAAATTGCCAGTAACTGATTACTTTACTTTTCTTGATAAAATTAAGTGATTTGGAGGGTTACTGTATTGCTACAGTGTGCGAAAGAATTTTCTAAAATAGTTAAATATGCTCAAAATGCTCAAATAAATTGTCAGGTAAAAATAAGTAAATTTTTATTATTAGAATAATGTTTGGAAATTTACGGGTGGTTACAGTCTTCCCTCCTTAACGCGAAATCCATTCTGGATTTCGGTTTATGTTACCCGATAAATTTGGTTTCTGGGAAGAGATGTGGGTACTCACAACATATTTGAGTCTCACCAGGTTGTTTTGGGGTTTCTCTTTGTTTGTGAGATGGTACCCAGGTTGTTTGCCATTGGTTTTCCCCTTTTTGTGATTTGGTGAGGTACATGTTCTGATTTAGAGTGGTAGAAGGGCATGATGACTGGTTTTTAAAGTTTGATTTGGAGTTGTGTGCTTTTCCCTCTCATAGTATTGGATAAAAATCTTGTTCGAAAACTTCATTTGAGTAGGTCTTTATACGAATTTGACCAAAATAACTTTCCAACAATTACACATTCCTTTGTTAGAGATTAATAGATACGTAGGGTGACACGGTTTTAGAAGATTTAAAATTTTGTAAAACGGTTCTTAATCATGGTATGGGTGGAATGATTTTTTTTTTTTTTTTTTTTTTTTACAAAAATTGACGCTTGTCATTCCTTAACAAAAGTTTGCTAAAGTTTGAGAAAGATTTTACGCATCAAAATGGGTGTTTTAGAAGGATATCACTACGGATTTAATAAACATAAACATTCACTTTACTTTAACAATGCCAAAAGGTACTGACAAAATGTTTTCCGGGTGAGTGGATAGTTCACCGGGTGATTGCAAAAGAGTTTATTAAGTAATTGGAAGACAATTTATTATTTGTAATTAGTAGCAAATTGTTGTTTAGTTTTGTGATATAGTAGTGAGGCAACAAATCGGTTTATAAAATAACTTGTGAAATGATTTGTAAAACAGTTTATAGAATGAGAACTATTCGTTGTTTACAAAATAGTTATAAGGTTAAAATTTTGATTTCATAAAGTAACGGTAAAATATTTGTAGGGTGACCGCAATATAGTCTGTAGAATAATTGAAAACAGTTTGTGGGGTACTAGTGACATGGTTTATTATTCTATGAGAGGGTAGCAAAATAGTTGATATTCCCGAGGGACGAGAGGAGAATTTGGTGGTTGTCCCAAGTAACGTGGTTCAGGTTATTCCTTAGGGTCCTAAGGTTTCTGCCGGTCATAGAATTTTCGCCGAATGGGGAGTTTGGCAAGTTCAGGGTACAACCCTGAAGGAGGATGTTGATTGCTACTAGCAATCAGTTGGTTGTCTAAGTAGTGGAAGGTACAACATCGGTAAGATTTGAGGTGGAGGTGACTGTAACGAGACAAAACAAAACAAAGCTGAATAACCAATTCAAATCTGGAATGAGGTCCAAATTCAAACATAGCCTAAAACCAATACCAAACGTAGCCAAGATCAAATCCAAACGCTCCAATAAGCTCAAATGGGCTTATTACAATCTTGAGGAGTTACAAATAAGCAACTCGGATTTAGACGGTGCTGATCGGGTCTAATCGACCTGATGCAAATCATGGTCAGACGGTAGCAACAGGAATTCCAGATGAATGAAGAAGTATAGTGGTGTAGGATGTATTACGGTTTGTGAGATGTTGTGATGCCAGTGTGTTGTGTGTAGATGTGAATGTTTATGCTAGGCAATGATTATGTACACGCACACAAAATTTTGTGACTTTCAAAAATCAAGTAAAAATTAATCTGGACATAACTTCTAGTACAACTCTCTGAGTATTGCAAAATTTACCTATGAGTAGGACATAGGTGATCAGGCTATGTCCCACCGTCCCTGGTCGAATATAGGTGATCAGTCTATATTCCACCAAGGTTCAACAAATTTTGGAATACTCAGTTTAGTTACCCTAGTAATATATCCCTTACTTTAAAAAGAAAATGTTTTATCATGAGTAAGGCAGCAGGCTTGGCAGGCAGGCAGACATGTGGCAGTCATAGGGTTTTGTTTTTGTAAAAGTAGTTATAGTCTAGGTTTTAAAAATACCCAGTTCTCTATAACCTGGCTCTGATACCAATCTGTAACACCCCCAAAATCTTGTTTAGTGGAAGCACAAAGGTTTGGGTGCTACTAAATTGATATCACAACACAAAGTATAAAGAACGGTACCTCAACCATTTAAAATAGATTTCATATTCAAAAATAATTTGTTTACAACATTTCAAAAAGGGTGCGAAAATATAAGCCCATAAAAGATTTCAAGTGGTCCCAAATATATCAGAGTCTTCTATGACCATGTCATGCCATGCCTAAAGCCTTCACCACTAGGTTATCGCCTTAAACCTCAAAATACATGCTAAAAGGGTCAACACGAGATTGGTGAGTTCATAGATTTATGATAAAACAGTAAAGATGATGTGAATTTAATAAAAGTTTTGTGCGCATTGTGTTGCTCAGAATAATAATAAAAGTTCAATAAAAGTTTTGTGAGAATTGTGTTGCTCAAAATGATAATAAAAGTTTTGTGAGCATTGTGTTGCTCAAAATGATAATAAAAGTTTTGTGAGCATTGTGTTGCTCAAGATGTTATGATAATGAAGTTTACCTTAAAGAAAAATTAGAGATGTGGACCATGAGTAGGGTATGTGACCCAAAATAGATTTGACTATTACGCTAGCTCTAAGTTCATGCAACCGAAGCTCGACAGTTCAGTGCGCTAAATCCTAGCACATAAATAATAATAATGGGGCCCATGGCGAGTGCTTAACCCAATACACTCGTAATCCGACTTAATATACGCCCGCATTGACCCGTCTGGCCAACCGAACGGGGGAGTCACCCCAATAGATCTATTTATATTAATCGCGCTCCCTAACCGGAATTAACGATGCATGAAGGTGGGCCTATTAGTGGGTTCTAGAGGCTTAGGCTAACTACACAATAGTTTGATAAAATAGTGTTGGTCCATAAAATAGCTTTGTATGTTTCTCACTCTAATTGTAAAACAAGTGTAAATAGGGTGGGGTTATAAATTCTCAAATATTTCAGTCAAACATTCAAATATTAAGCAAACAGTTTGCATATTCCAAATAAACAGTCATTTAGTTTAATTTAAAAACGAGCATGTATTCTCCCCCAAAACAGTTATAAAACAAGTAAAGGTAGGGGCCATGAACTCACCTTGGCTTGCAGCAATGCAAACATATCACAACGGTCACAACTGGCATCAAGGATAAACCACAACGATATCGAGGGTATGGGCACAATAGTGCAGGATCGGCACAACCTAATATATATATATATATATATATATATATATATATATATATATATATATATATATTTATCTCAGAATACATCTCGAATAATAAAGAGTTTTGAAAGGATGAGAGTTTTAGTTTTCGTGGATTACTCGTATTAAAGTTTGTAAAAAGTTTAGTGTTAATGTTTCGTGTGGTGATAAGAAAACATAGACTCAAGAATACTCACGCCAAAAAGGAAAAGGAAATCGACACAGTCGAGAAAGGTGCGGACGGGAATTTGAGTCGAGAAAGGAATGACAAACGAAGACAAAGAAAATAGTGACAAAGGAAAATGTCAACAAATAAGTTAATTAATATGTTTTGGTGTTTACCCAATAACCCCAAATAGTTTAGAAATAATCAATAAGGTTTTGGAAAGGTAATTTAAGTTTTAAAAGAAAACTCCATTTTGTATATCACATGGTAAATGTTTTCACGTTAATAAAACTACAAGTTCAGATTATTGTCGGGTTTTTATAAGATAAAAGGTTTTTCGACATTAAAGTATAAGTTTAGAGTGTTTTATAAAATTTTGACATCACACGTCCATTTATATAATTTTTCACAAGTCGTCGTGACTTCAATAAAACTCAGTTTCTCAAAATAATATTCCCGACAGTTTATAATGATAACAATTGACGGTAGTAATTTATCCTACTTTTTAGAATATCAATTAGTTGTCTAGTCTAAAAATGTCCGATTAGTCTGATATAGTTAAATTGTCCAATGATTTTATCCGGTATTTATCAAGTGTCAAGTTAAAATCCAATGTAAAATCCGTTTAATTAGTTATGTCTGTTGTTAAGTTTTTAATCTCATGTATATCCGAAACGTACCATTGATTACAATGTCTAAACAATTTAAAAACTCGTTAGACAAAATTTAGATATAAGTCATATTGACTAATACATCTTAACTATTATAATTGTTTGCTTGTTTAATTTTTGGGGGGCTATGGCCCATGTTAAAAAAAAACTAAATGCACCCTCTTTAGGTTTGGTAGGCTTGCTAGTCCCTTAAATGAACACACTAAACACACCTTAACACCTTAAACACCAATGGGCTTAGCCCAAGCTTCAATCAAACTCACCCTACATACTGCTAACTTAAAACGCACCCCAAAGTGAATGAAAACTCATACAGGTTCAACTCTTATTCATATGCTTATACTCAACACATATTTGAAGACAAGTTTTTAACTTAAATTTGTCAAATCTTACTTAACCAACCAACGACCACATTCTGGACAGCCTTGCGGGGTCGTTGAGCCAAGACACATCACAAGCCACTCTCGTGGTCTTTGTGTTAGACTAGAGCAACCAACTCAACCCCCCTCCCTTGGGTTGTTAACCACCTCAACATACACCCAAAACCCACGTAAATGCAAATCAAGGACCAAAATAACACATCCGAGACCAAAATGGTCTCGGCTTAGTCCTAAACGGGTCCTAAACGGGTCCAAAACATTTTTACGATAACCAAAAAGATAGACCAGAGATTAGAACACTCAAATTCACGCTTACACAATTAAAATCCGAGTCAACACACCCCTACCGAGTTGACTCGGTTCCAAAACAATAAACACCCTCTTACTCTTTGTCGCACCACACGAAATCAGTTTCAAAAACAAGTTTAATCAAGTTTTAACCACGAGAACTATATTACAATCGGTTTAAATCGAATAAGAAATGAAATGAGTTAAATGATTACCATACTAAGCCTAACGGGGAGGAGAAAGAGAGACGAGAGATAGAGAGACGGCGGGATGAGTAACAATACACGAACCATAACCCATGAGCAAAAACAAAACTCTAATCGACCCCTTTTACTTCCACTCGTAGCAACAAATCAATCAAACAGACCCTTAGTCCTTTCGATTTCTTGGTGTGGGTGGTGGCTGTGGTGGTATGGAAAACGGGTGGCCGGAGTTTTGGCCAGAAAAATAGCGGCGGCTGGAAACTCTAGAGAGGAGAAGGGTTTGATGAAGTGATGAATATGAGTTATGTGTCCCCTCCTATTGTTCGAACGGGTTATAAAGGAAGAAAGGATGTAGTTTTGACCAAGCATTCTTGGTGGATTCTTGTGAAGGGATGATTTGAGGAAAGATCACTATCAATTTTCCCTTCCAAGGTTCTCTCGTGATTATGTTTGGTAAGGAGAGATGACGGACAAAAGAAAAAGACAAAAAGGAGATGGCGATAGATCGATGCCCTGGAGATACAGGGAAAAATAAAATAAAAAGAAAAGGGAATAAGAAAAGAAAAGAGAAGTAGTGGGTGGTTGGTATATATTTATATTAAATAGATGGCTATTACCCCATGTACTCCGTGTCCCGTTGTGCTAAATTTTAAACGTGATCCCTCGGTTTGGTAAAAATACGAGAAATGCATTTTTGAAAACGTTCTTATGAAATGGTTTAAAAATAAAGTTATTGACTCCGAAAATTAACCATAAAATTTTAAGTTGTTACCAACGTGGTGCCGGTACACGTGTGGTGTCATGTTTTTCAGAAACATGAAATGACTTCTCGATTTTGTAAATAAATTGCCAGTAATTGATTACTTTACTTTTCTTGATAAAATTAAGTGATTTGGAGGGTTACTGTATTGCTACAGTGTGCGAAAGAATTTTCTAAAATAGTTAAATACGCTCAAAATGCTCAAATAAATTGTCAAGTAAAAATAAGTAAATTTTTATTATTAGAATAATGTTTGGATATTTACGGGTGGTTACAGATAGCTCAAGCTAGAGGCATAACCACTGTTTATAAGTGTTTCACTAATGGCACCGAAGGTTTATAAGTATTTCACTCATGGCACGTTCGTGCACCAGCAGATTACAAGCGATAAATGATTTCAGTGGCTCCAGGTTCTTTTATTAGTACCTTAAATCCAACATCAAACCAGGTATGTCACACTTTACGTTGAGTAATTTTGATTCAAAACCTTTACGATCAGTTAAACAACAACGTTTCCTTATATGGCCTCTTGATGCATTGACTCTTTGGAATGTGCAGGAGTAGATACAAATGAAAAAATAAAGATGTCAACAGACCCGGTTACGAAGGTTTGTTGCAATCCTTGATTTTTTTTTTTAATTATTTTATTGTTGAACATTAGGCAGATACTTCAACTAACATGGGTTAACTATGTCATTCTTTGAAAATTGCTTCATCACCTAATTCAAACAATCATGGTCATTTTCAGTCACTTGCCCACTCGGTTACGAAAATTATTTGAAGATCTAATTCAAACAATCATGGTCAGTTTTTGTCACACCCCCAAAATCGGGTCCAGCGGAAGCTTACACATCGCTGGGGTGCAACTCAATTGGTATCACAACACAAGTGTAAAGAACGGTTTTCACATCAATCATTTAGAATATATTTGATAAGTCAAAAGTGTTAAATTTACATTATGAAAAGTGGTGCGGAAGTTGGCCCATAAAATAAGTTAAGCGGTCCCAAATGTTTTATCAGAGTCTCCTATGACCATGCCATGCCCTGCCAAAAGCCTCCAGTAGCGTGCTATTGCTTGGTTCCTGAAAATACATGCTAAAGTGTCAACACGAGGTTGGTGAGTTCATAGAGTTTGTTATAAATAAGTTGAAAAGCGTTTAGAGAAAGTTTCCACAGCATAGGCATTGTAAATCCACTCAGTTCCAAGCCCCGTCCATAAGAGACTTGCAACCTGTGTGTTTACAACCCAATGCTAACATAGTATGAATAGGATAGATGACTTGCATACCAATGCACAATGTAATAGATGTCTTGCATACCAATGCACAATAGAATAGATGACTTGCATACCAATGCAAAATAGAATAGATGACTTGCATACCAATGCAAAACGTAATAGATGACTTGCATACCAATGCAAAACGTAATAGATGACTTGCATACCAATGCAAAACGTAATAGATGACTTGCATACCAATGCAAAACGTAATAGATGACTCGCATACCAATGCAAAACGTAATAGATGACTTGCATACCAATGCAAAACGTATTTGATAAACGAGAAAAGTAATTTAAGCATGTATCTCCCCCAAAAGTTCAAAACGTATAAAAGTAGGGGCTATGAAACTCACCTGATGCGATAGCAACAATACTAGTAGTGAATATGCTGGAATGAGGCTCGGTCTCTATCCGCGACCTAATGTGAATGATATGATCTAAGGTAAGCAAATGAAATGATTCTACTCATGCAATTACGTATGTTAACGATACCACTCGTTAGTTTTGAAAATAACGTTTATCGTCGAAAACTACATTTTTGACGTCTCGGCAAGTTATGAACTACTTTTCGTGTAAATATGTTGAAACGATACTCTATGATCCTTGTTTGGTGTTTTATCGGTTAATATAATGTTTTCGTCGCAAAATAACCCTTTTTATAACTTGTGAAATATGACCAAACGGCCTCGCAAAACTAGTCGCAAAATATTGTACGTTAAGAGTTAGGAATAGAACTTGACGTTTTTGAAATCCTTGCAACAACATCTCAATGTCGTCTCTTTTGAGTTTTGATCATACACGTCTCGATCATGAAGAAAATCGGCTTTGAATATGGTGTCTTGCAAAACAATTTACACTTAGAAAAATATTGGAATTATAGTGAGGTTGTCAAAATAAGTGTTGTTAGTCGGTTTTTCAGAAATTCATATCTTGGTCGTTACAAGTCGGTTTTCAACGTTCTTTATATCCACGCGATCGTCATAACATGAACTAACATATTCTCAGTGGCTCGGCTCAGCTAGACTACGGCTAACGCCTCGTTCTGTCCCCTGAAGTTCGGCCAACAGCCCGCATTTTCTGAAAATAATAGTTTTGCGTTGCTAACTTTAAAACATCGTATCTCCTTCGTTATAACTCGGTTTTTAGTGATTCAAGCGACCACGTTTTCGTTTTTGAGTGCATTTTCTGAATATGAAGGCCAAAATAACGGCATGTTTACTGATTTTTCCAGATTCACATTTTTGGGACAGCAGGTTTGTAAATATGTTATAAACTCGTTTTCTTGGTTCGCGGCTTGATCAAACAACTACAACACATCTCCAAAAGTACACACATCCTACCATACACCTTCTTAAGGTGTCATGGGTCCTAAACATCACTAAAAATAGTGGGCTTTGCGGGGTTGTTAATACAACATACAGATCTAGGGTTTGAGATAGTTTTAATGAAAAATAAAACAAGTGGTATACATAACATAGGTTCTGCATGGATTGTTCTCAAAATAAATAGAAGATACAACAATATAAGAACAAAGGATGTATGAAATGATCAAAAATGGTGTTCTTGAGCTTACTTGATGATTGGTGAGCTAGGATGAAAATTAACCACAACCTTGGAGTTTTTATTGCAAAACTCTAACAAGGAAGGTATAAGGGACATGTATAACACTTGAACTTGAAAAATTTACGGATCCTCTTGTGATCTTGGTTTCTGCCGTGAGATGGAGAGGGGAGGGAGAGAGTGTTTGTGTTCTTGGCTAGTTAAAATAAATGTGTTATGAAATGCTTAGGAAATAAACTAGGTTTTTATACTAAGGAAGTATTAATGGGATTTTAACTCATTAGGCCAAGTAGAAGGGAATAAGGGGGCGGCACATTGTTTTCTAGGAGAGGTAATATGGTATTTTTGACTTGTTAGATATTTAAGAGTAAGATTTAGTTAGTTTAGTGCATAATTTCGGCGTTATCGGGTACCGGGTTAACTGAAAATAAAACGTGACGAATAAAAATAAAATTCGACAAAGTTGTAAAAACTCATAAAATCATGTTACTGATAAGAATCGGGTGTTAAAATAGTGTTCGTGATAAAATATCGCAAACCGATGGGGTTATAAGCCCTAACCGGGAAAATTTTGCAAAAGGTTTCAAAACACCGGGTAAATTAATAATATAAATTTTATATCATTAAAATTAGCATTAAAATATATTAGGATCATAATCGGGAGTATTTGAGTATAATATTAGTAGTAATGACTGAGTGGTAACGTTTAATGAACATACGTAAATTGAAATGATGCAATCCCGTGCATAGTAAAGACTCGAAAATGCGAATTGTGACAGTTTTCCTATCTTCTTTGGATTCTATCATTATTTTGATCAACCATGTTATTAAATCGATACCTTTCAGTATTATAATGCACGGCTGTGGGATTTTGAAGTGAGTAACACATTTTTGGCTCATGGTTCATACCCATTCCAGATAGATGCACCATATGATGCACTTCTTTTTGGAGGTAAGTATACATTTTAGTTTAATTGTGAAAAACACACTCGATCTTTAGATTTTTATATCACCAATTGGATGTTTCTAAAATTCGTACCGAACCAACATCTATTGTCAGGCTTATATGCCATACAGTAAAGTCGTTCACAAATACACTTACTAATAGCAGTATTAAGCTCTATAGCAGCAGAATTAAGTCGAGTATGCAGCAGTACTAAGTTATCAACAGCAGTACTAAAACTAAGGGAGTTTTTGGCATTGCATTTTGGAAGCGAACATTATATCATTTTTGTGTTTTAAGTCACTGAAAATAATAAGATCCTACTGTTTTGTATAGTGAAACTGATTATAAAGGGGACTGGGATAAATGATGGTCCCTATTAAGAACGTAACACAAGATACTAGCTACTCAAACCACGTTAACTACACTAACTACAATACGTATGAAACTAATACCGAGACTATAATGAATAACGAGAGATGAGAGAATTAAGATGAAGAGAACAATAGTAGGATGATTTCATTCACACGAAATACTATCAAAGCTTGCGCTACAAGTGAAATAAAACCAAAAACATAAATGATCACCCAAGCCTTCTATTTATAGGCACAAGATTAGGGCGTCACATGCTTTAAACATTCTAGAAGGAATTAGCAAGGCCACATGGCCCATGAGCTCCTATTGAGCCATGGGCTTAAATAACAAACATAGAGCCCAATTTAAGCAACCTAATAAACGAACTGAGCAAGTCTTTAATAATTGAGAAATGCGTTCCCAACAATCTCCCCCTAAGACTTAGTCATCTTGGTTGCTCGACGTCATCTTTGCTTCTTTGGCTTTTGACGTCTTCATAATCTTTGTTCTTCGTTCTTGTAATGATATGATATGGTAATCTCTTGATCTGCCTTTCTCCAATAGGGTCTTTACGTCTTTTCCACCATGCTCATATGTTCTTTGACTTTTGTTCTTCATAAATCACGTAGTTCTCTTTTCATAAGCTTTGACCTTTGACTTGTGAAAGTTTAACGTACTTGATCTTTGACTTTTCTTGAATTTCTTTGAACTTTTGATATTCCTCAGTCATTGTGAGAACTTTGCTTCAGGATATGAGCATGATGGAAAGATGGTGGAACTTCAGGTCTCCATGATTTGCTGCAAGTAAACAGTTAGCAATAAATCATCCGGCACTTACAGATTCAGATTTTGAGATCATCAACAACATAGTGTGAAGACTTTCTCTAATCCAAACCCAAGCCGTTCTGAACCGAATACCCTCGAAAGGGCTTACACAGACACACCGAAGTGCACCTACGATTCAGTGAGTCGCTGGAGATCACCCCACGACTGTAGACCATTTTTGGAGCTATCACTAAGTGTAATCCACAAGGGATTACCGAAGTGACCTGCTGTCAAAGCTGTTTGATGTTGACTCTAGCATGATTTCCATTCAATCACTGAGAATCACAATTTGTGAATTCTCTCATGAATGTTCTCGGCAGATTGCTAAGATCTGCGAAGGACACTCTTATAATTTACAACTGGAGGTTCTTCTTCTTTTTTTCTTTTTTTTTGTTGAACATCCAGTGTATACTAAGTGTACCTAAGAGATCTTTGATGTATCTCATGGCTCTAGACTCAATTAAGTGCTCTTATTTGGTCTTCGGAGGCATGAAGCAGAGTGCCTCCTTTTCAATATCAACACATCTCGTAGTGAGAGGTCGATAGATGATGAAGGGTTCTCCGTGTGAAATGAAACAAGTGTCTTTTGAGAGACACCTGAGTGGCTAGAAGGTTTAGTGCAGTGCGTCACTGGGTCCATGACGACTTTTATCTTCAATACTGGTGATGCCCAACCAACCAGTAGATTATGTATTGAACCCGGTGTCTGCCCTAAGGTTGATCATATGGAGGGCTATTTCTTTTCACCCTTTTCTTTACTTTTCTTTTTAATTCTTCAACCCCTTCTTTCTCCTTTCATTTCATATCTCCTTTTTCAATCATACCTAGGACTTTCTAGTTCTAAACTATTGATATTGTCCTTGGGTAGATCCCTCCGGCTCTGGCGGATCATAGGACGGTTATTCCTAACCTTAGTCACCTTATATCACCATGACTATCCTATTATTGCCATAACCAAACCTTTTTGAAAAATCTCTCCAAGTGTTTATGATTGTGAAAACATATTTTGTTAACACTTTGAGAGTTTTGTGATTTTCAGAAGTACTCCCCTTTAACATGTGCTCATAAGTAGTTAAGGTAAATTTGCACATGTCGGGTAGAGTTAGCACTTTTGAATTGATTGATTTTCAATGAACATGATCGTCGCGAGACACGTTTACATCACTAGTAGAACTAGCTTGAAATTATTACCCGTCCAGATCACATTCAAGGAAAGTCGCTCAAAATCGGTACATTCTACTCAGATATATCCTTTGCGAGACACGTTTACATCACCAGATAAACTGGCTTGAAATTATTACCCGTCCCAGATATGTCTTTTCGACTACTGACTTTTGCTATCATCAATTCGAGGGTCAATTCTGAGCCTAGCTCACATGAGATATCATCTTTCGAGTTACCATATTTTGATCATATCTTTATTCTCCCCCTCAAAAATAGCATACTTATGATGTTTTTGATAAACATTTGAGAAAAATATGCCTTTTGAGTTTTGTGGGAAGAATTTCAAGAACTTTTCGTATGTGGAACAAAGATTATTTTTCAAATACTCCCCCTTAACGAGGGAATACTTGTCCTGATGAGCAGAATTTTGAAAAAATTTTAAAAAAATTCTGGTTAATTCTACTCATAAGTAAGAAGCTTTCGCTCCTTTGATCAGGATTGAGGCACTGAAGCGTACCTCAGGGTCCTTTCTTTACAGGAACGGGTTGTGCACTGTTATGTGTGAACAAGCTAGTTTTAACAATCATATTAGCAAGAGTTATCAATCAAATAACAAATCAAATTCTTACATCATCCTCCCCTTCCAAATGAAGTGTACATTGGATCTGGTCTTTGGAAAGTTCTGACTGGGAAAGATGGACGTCCTCCAACATAGCTTTCGAGCCTCCTTATCTGGTCTCTTCGGAACAGTCTTTTCTCAATCCTCCAAATGAACTGTCAGATCTGTCTCAACTGATCATTCGTCCATCTCTTTGTCTTCTGCAATTCTTGATCACGAACCCGAATGACTAACCCATCATGAACCTTCTTCAATGTGTGGTCACAGAACTTGTGAATCTCTTTAAATGCCATGAAGTAGTTAATCGTCAGATCGCTTTTATAAACGAATCCAAAGGTTGGCTGCTTCTTGAAGGTGTATTGAGCTTCATTGCTGATTCCAGAAAGAAGTAGTTCTGGTGCAGTTATGTTAAACTTCTTCTGATAGCTCTCGACCCCTAGTTGAAGATCTTCTACCCGTTCTTTTATAATCTTCCTTCTGATGAAATGAAGAATAGAAGTGCTGAATGCGTATTGAAGATCTGGTGTGAGATGTTGCAGTCTCCCTTGAACTTTAATCAGATACATGTCTTCAAGATCGTTAAGACTTAAGTCCGGGAAATCCGCTTCAGAGAACGTGTAGGTCTGTTGGTCATGCCTTCTCACTTTGATCTCGGATAAGAAGGTGTAATCATACTTCTTCTCCCCCTTAACATTTACCACAGCAACAATCTTGAGGTCACTTCTCACTGAATCCGGAGACTTCTTGGTAAGTTTACTTTTGTACCACGTCTTCCTTTTCTCGAACCAGTGATAAATGCCAAGTTCTGCATCGTGGTCATACTGCACTTTCTTGGAAACGAAGAGATGAGTTGTTGTTTCCTCAATGGCATGGTTTGTGTAGTTTGCGGCTGGTATCAAAGTGATAGAAGTTGCATATTTGGGTTAACATTCAGCTCCATGCATGAGAAGTTCCAGGTCGTTGTTGAAGAAGAATTGATAAGGGATGGATGGTTGACTTGAGACTCGTAGTACCGGCAGTCGCTTTGTCCAGTCTGTGATGTATGGTTGGTTAGTTCAAGAGGTACTTCCAGCCAATATCACATCTGGGTTGGTCCAGCTGAACTCGCTAGACATTGCACGGGCAATGTTTTCGAGGTGATACTCGAGCTCAGCTGCACTTGAGGAGTTGTCCTTGAGAAGATTGAAGGCATCATTTTTTATCCGACAAAGTTCTCTCTTAGTCATCTTCTTGAATTTTTTAGTACGTTTAAGTTGTTGCGTGAACTCAAATGTATTGTCTTCCATCTTAGAGTCTTCGTCTGTTTGTGTTTGAGCACTTGCCAACTGGTCAAACCAGTCATTTCCTTGTGTCTCATCATCATCTAGCCATGAGACTACGTTTAGTTTTTTTGAAGATTTCCTGCTTGTTGTAGCCTTGGTCTTTGGCGGTGAATCAGGTTGAACAGTTTCTTGCTGAAATTCCATTTCCTCCGTAGCAACGTGCTCAAACTGATGCTCTGTCTCTTTAGGACTTGATACTGAAGCCTTAGGTGGTTGAGATGCTGTTGTAGTTGATAGTCCGATAGGTTTTTAGAACTTTGGATCAGAGCCACCTTCACCCTTGTGTTTCTTAGAGTGGGTGTCAGGGTCTTGGTCTTCATTGTCTCGTGGGCGTTTTCCTTTATCTGCTGCAACTTTACAAGAGTCTAGATTAGCGTTAATAGCCTCATAGAGAGCTATTTCTTCATCTGTTGGGGAGGTGATTATTGTGAGCCTTGTGAGGAGTTCAAGTTGGAGTTCTTCAGTCGTAAAATCCTCAAGCTGCTTTGGTTGAGTTGCTGAGACAGGAGATGTTGATGCTGTGATGTTCTTAACTTTTTCTGCGATGTTGGTGTTGACATACGCTTCAATATTTGTCATAAGCTCGGTCATGTATTTCTTGACATATTTCTTTGTGTTGATCTTAGCTTCCTTGAGCAGTCGTACTTTAACATCATCATCAAGGAATTCATCCATGCGTTTCTTGGTGTCCTGCAACTGTTCCACTTGCTCAGACAGACCTTTGACCATACTTGTCAACTCATTTACTGGGTCACTTAGCTGGTTGTTTTTCTTTTCTTGTGCCAGCTTTGCTGCCTTTTTCAATCTTGTAGCTGTAGGAGATATGACTTCAACCCGTGTCAGCCTCACAATCTTCTTGGTTTTCTTGCCTTTAATGATTGTTCTTAGTGTTTCTTCAGTTGTTGCTGCTCTTTTTACTGGTGATGGTTAGGGTGGTGGTGATGGATGTGACGATGATTCAGGAGGAGTTGGAGCCTTTGGTAGTAAGGCAGGAGGTGTTGGAGCCTTTGGTGGAGAGGCATAGTGAGGCTCTGGATAAGTAAGTGTTAACTAAGGTGGAGTGAGGGGTGGTGTTTGAATATATTCATCTGCTTCACGTTCGGCCAGCATCTGCTCTTCCTCCCTCTTCTTTCGTTCTTCTTCCATCCTTCTTTCTTCATCTGCCTTATATTCAGCTTCAAGTTTGTTTGCTGCTTCTGTGGTTTCCTCCTCAATAGGCTTATCATCATCTTCTGATTCAGTCCAGAAATTATTAACGTTTCCTTCTACATACTGCTCCTTATCACCTTTTTCCAGCATGTCATCTGTTATTTCCTCATCTGTCAATATTTCTTTTTCCTTGTCGGGTTGATTAACCGGACTTAGAGGTGGAGGGATGTCTTCAGCATGTGACTCAGGCCTATCGGGTTGATTAACCGAATCGGGCTGAGGTGTAATTTCTGTAGCAACTCCAGACCCTCCGGGTTGATTAACCGGATCAGGATGGGTTGGAGTCACTTCTTTTACTGTTCCGGATCCTCCATGTCTTTTTGCTTTCTTTCATTGCTTTAAAAGTATCTAACTGTTCTTCCATGTAAACGGTTTCCTCTTCTTCGGATTCGGTTTCAGAGTCAGATTCTTCTTCAGCATGAATCCCACCTTCTTCTTGTTCTGGCTTTGGAATATTAACTTTGACTCTTCTTTTGATGGTTTTAGGAGCAGAAGGTTTGATTTGCTTTGATGCACTCGAAGCACTACCAGTTTTGCTACTCCCCTTTGAACGAGTCTTGGTTGATCCAGTCCCTTCTTCACCAAGCCTTGAGAATCCGACTCGACCTTGACTGAATGCCCTATCATAATCTTTGTAAGCTTGAGTTTCCTTTACAGATTCTGTCATCAGAGATTCTGGCAGTCTAATCCCTTGCTTATGTGTGCTTTCTTTGGTAAAGTAGATTGAGCTGACCGTCTTGTCCATCTTGTACAGATGCTTTTCTCGATCTCCAGGACGAGGAGAAATGTCTTTGTTCTCGTCAAGTAAAAGACTGATGAGCAGTTTGGTGTATCGTACAAATGGAATTTTGTTGAATGATTTTTGCATTTGAAAAGTCATGTCTTCCCAGATAAGCTCAGCATAGTCAATCTTTTCCTGATTGACTAAACCCCAGAAGATTTGGAGATGCGACAAACGTGGATGCTCATGACCACTATCCCTTCCTGATACTGAGCGGATCATGATGTAATAGATGGTTCTCCAGGGTTGTGGGATATACTTGGCATTGACTTTTGAAATTTTCGTCAGTGGTGTGTCTGGTTGAACATCGTATCCAATCTCTTTGATGAATTTGAGGACTTCATCTTCGGTCGGTGTAGGCCAATATCTGTTAGCAGGTTCTGGAAGATCCAAGGCTCTGCGAAGGTGATTTGGAGTGACTTTAATCTTTTTGCGATCCAACGTGCATGTGAAGTACCTCTCATCTGAGTCCAGCTCTATAGTATTCCACAATTGATGAATGTACAATTCAGGAATGCTATCAGATCTGTCCAGTAAGCTCCTGCACACGTGTTGTTTGAGTACTTCTACAGCAATCTGACAGCTTGGTTCAGGACATTTTATCTTATCAAAGTCCACCCTCGCGTTGTTGTTGCCAAATTCTGCCTTGTATCCTCGTGGGAGAACATCAGCTCTTGTGAGCATTGGGAGTGATTGTTGTTGAGGTGCAGCCATTGGAGATAACTGAAACATCAATCAAGCACAAATATGTAGGATACATGATAGTTAGCAAATATTTAAACTTGATTTTACACATGTGATCCTTTTGTTGCTTAGATTGATTTTACATGTTTAACCATAGCAGTTATCAAATTATACCAATTTTACCAATTTCTATAGAATTTGTCCAATTTCGATAGACTTGGAAATATCTAAGGAATTTGTTCAATTTCTATAGAAATCACATTTGCGATAAGATCACATTTGCGATAATATCACATTTGCGATAGAATCACATTTGCGATACTATTGGCAATTTCGATAATCTCTTATACAAGAGATTTCGATAACTACTACAGTCGTACTATTCATTAGATTTATAGGAATGGATTCAATACTTGTTAATTTGTTGTTAGATCAATTCCAATAGCATTCTATGATGTTTCTGAGTCTTATGTTTAAGTTATAACAACTTTTAACCACAAAATCTCAAAAATCAATCTGAACGTGTTCTTCTTAAACCCTAACAGTCAAAATCAAGGCCATGGTGTTTCTGGGTTCAATTCAAAGGCATAAATATTCAATTCGAAGCATAAGAACATCATAACAATGGTTTAATTACACTACAACACGCACAATCACTTTTCCCCAAATTCAACGCTTAAACCCTAGTCTTAGAACATGCAAGATTATTGTTTCTGGGTGCGATTAAGTACATGCAACATGTTTAGGAACATTTTCCGAGTAAATCCCACCAAAGATATTCATCATAAACACACAGAATCAAAAGTTACAATTTCGCTTAAACCCTAGATTTAAAAACAAGCAGTTTTAAAAAAATGAACCGTCGGATTGTTAATTTATTCAAAACCAATGTTTATAATCATGTAAAAAGCATAAATTTACTCACAAATGCGAAGAATCTTGAACAGATTAGCAAGTTTGATTCTAGCCGTTGATAATGGTGGGTGAATCAATTGAATGCGGTGGGTGGATTTGTCAGTGAAATTGAATTGTGGCATTAACTGCGGTTATTTTTTGCCTTTTTGTTTGACTTGTATTAACTTTGCCATTTTCACACCTTTAGTCCCCTAGCCTTGTATTTTATTTCCCTTAAAATCCTAGCCTACTAACTCTAAGTTTTCAACTTAGCATATTTGGCACTAAACTTTAACACTTAGATGAGTTTACCACCATTGTTTTTGAAGCAACAACTTTGAAGAAATTATGCAAGTACAAAAAATTTTAAAAACTTTTTAAATTTCGTTCTCCCCTTCAACACTTGTTCAGAGGTAGTTGTTAATGTTTTAAAAAGAACAAAGTGTTGAAGGTTTTGTACTTGCATTTTTTTAATTTTTTTTAAAGAAATAAATGGAAAATCTTTTTGTGTTTTTGAATATTTACTTACAAAGATAGTTTTGATGTTTGACTCATTTAATTTTGTGTAAGAAAATTGTTCAAATCATCTGGAGTCAAACATCGCATACCAGTCTGGTGAACCAGTTCCACAAATCTTGCATGAGGCAAGGCTTTGGTGAACAAATCCGCCAATTGATGTTCAGTACCCACGAAGTATAATTCAACTATACCCATTTTCACATGCACTTTGATAAAGTGATACCGGAGAGCAATATGCTTCGATTTTGAATGTTGAACCGTGTTGCACGAAATAGCAATGGTACTCTTGGAGTCGCAGTATATTGGAATCTTGTTGAACATGTATCCGTAGTCCATCAGCTGAGATCGCATCCAAATGACTTGAGCGCAGCATGCTGACATGGCGACGTATTTTGATTCGGTAGACGACAGTGATGTACAGTCCTGCTTCTTTGACTGCCAAGAGATGAGCTTGCCACCCAAAAATTGTACTCCCCCAGACGTATTTTTCCTCGTGTCTAAACATCCTGCATGGTCAGTGTTTGAAAAAGCAACAAGTTCAAACCCAGAATCCTTCGGATACTAGATCCCCAAATGAATGGTTCCCTTTATGTATCGAAGGATCCTCTTAACAGCAGACAAATGACATTCAGTTGGTCTTGACTGATAACGGGAGCATAGATACGTGGCAAATACAACATTCGGCCGGCTAGCTGTGAGATACATGAGAGACCCAATCATACTACGATATTTCATAGGATCAATGGGTGTGCCATGTAGATTAGCATCTAGCTTTGGGGATGAGGAAGACATGGGGGTATTATAGGTGTCATAGATGGTCATGCCATGTTTTTTTCAAAATCTCTTGTGCATATTTGGACTGACTTAAGAAAGTACCACGGGGTGATTGATGAACTTGCAGTCCTAAGAAGAACTTGAGTTCACCCATCATGGACATCTCAAAGTTTTGTTTCATTAGTCTTGCAAAAGCGTTTGAATATTTTTTATGGGTAGACCCAAAAATGATGTCATCCACATAAATTTGAACAATAAGAATATCCTCCCCGTGTTTTTGTATAAACAAAGTTTGGTCAACCGATCCTTTAGTAAAGTGATTGGCTAGTAAGAATGCAGATGGTTTGTCGTACCATCCCCTCAGGGCTTGCTTAAGGCCATAGAGGGCTTCCTTGAGCCTGTAGACGTGGTTCGGATGCTCTGGATCGACGAAGCCCTCTGGTTGCGTAACGTACACCTCTTCCCGGAGTTGTCCATTGAGAAATGCCGTCTTCACATCCATTTGGTATACCGTGATATTCTTGTGAGCAGCGTATGCCAGGAACATTCGAACAGCCTCAAGACGCGCCACTGGTGCAAACGATTCTTCGAAGTCGATTCCTTCTTCCTGACTGAACCCTTTAGCAACCAAGCGGGACTTGTTACGAATAACTGTACCATCCGCATCTAACTTATTTTTCCAGATCCACTTCAAACCAACGACGTAAACCCCATTCGGTCTTTCTACCAATTCCCACACCTCCAATCTCTTGAATTGATCCAATTCCTCTTGCATAGACTCAATCCAGTTGTCGTAGGTAAGGGCTTCTCGAATGTTTTTGGGTTCGGACTGACAAACGGTGAGTGCATAAATGTAGGTTTCACCGTCTGTATGGAGTCGTTGTCGTGTCATGACAGGGTTTTCTGGGTTGCCAATTACATTCATAAGAGAGTGATCCTTTGTCCATTTGTGTGTTGATGGGTAGTGTTGATAAGTATGGTGCAGATTTGACGGTTCCAAGTTACGTGTGGACGACTCTGCGATATCAGGAATGGTGGGAGCCGGCGCAAATGGATTGAAGAACGCATTGTCGTCATAATCTACTGGTGTGGGTACTTCAGAAGAATGTAGAGGGGGATCTTCAGCTGCAGACGCAGAAGTAGAAGTTGTTTGATCTACTGATGATGATATGTCTGGTTGAGGTGCATCTTCAGCGACTGTGGTGGTTGTAGTCACTGGTGTATCAGGTACTTGATTACCGACGAGTGGATGTGCAGCGGAGCTTGTAAATACATTAGGAGCACAACTCATGAGAGTATCATCAAATAATGGAGCAAACAAGTCTTCTAAATCTTTGCGGTTAAGAGAGAAGGAAGCAGCTGAAGGATCAGGGAAGTGGAGACGGTTGGTTTCGGGTAGGGCTGAGCAAAACCGACCCGAAACTGATTTGTCCCGACAAACCGACCGACCTGACATAGCCCGATACCGAACCGACAAGTATCGGGTCGGGATTCGGTTATACAAATAGGAATTTATCGGTATCGGGTCGGGTCGGGATAAAAACCGACCTAAGCCCGATTCATCCCGACAACCCGACTTAATATTAGGTTTAGTAAAATTAGGCGCCTCTTTTTTTTTTTTTCATTATCCCCCTTCACTGCTTCAGTCCAAGTCTCTCAAGAACACACATACGAATCAATCTAAAAAACTATTGAATGGATCAATGTCATCTCAAAAACACGAGGGGTGAATCAATCTCATCTTCTGTACCTACATACGAATCATTCTCATCTCAACAAAACAATATAATGGAGGTAAGTACTATTTTCTTCGTGTTTGATCTGTATCCACCTCTTGGTTTACATGTTTAATCTCTATGTGTCATCAATGCGTGGGGAATTAGATGGTTGCTTGCTAGTATTGAATTTTACATTTATACTGAGACGAATGGCATATGGATGTAATCTTGATTGAAGTTGTAAAGATTGATAAACTGCTGTTATCAGCTTGTGACAAATGAATGAGTGTTAACTTTCTGATTCTTCATTCGTTTCTCAATGTATTCTCGTTACTAATTTTGTGTGTTTATGTGTTTGTTTAGGATCAACCGATAGACGTTGACACTGTTGAATGTGATGAAAATAAACGCAAAAGGAAAGCCCTATCCAAACCAAGGAAAACAACTTCAGAATGTTGGAAATACTTTGATGCAAAGTTTGAACCAGATGAAGATGGGGTAATCATTAAGATGGCCTACTGCAAATGGTGTGAAGCGGTTTTCAAAGCTGATTCAAAACAACATGGTACGCTACACTTGAATACTCATTATGCAAACTGTGAAAAAAACCCTGATGTTGAGAAACTTAGGAAACAAAAAAAACTAGCATTTAAGAAAAAGATTGGGGAGAATGATGAGGGTGGCAGTAGCCTTGGGAGTTTAGAAACTTGGAAGTATGATGAAAAGGTGATTAAAAAGTTGTTGATTGAGTTAATTATTCTTGCTGGGCTTCCGTTTAAGTTTGTAGAACACCCAACGTTCATTAAATTTTCAACAAACATGCAGCCTAGATTTAACATGCCCTCTCGTTTTACTATTGCTAGGGATATTTCTAAGTTTTATGTTGAGGAGAGGAAGAGCCTATTAAATTTCTTAAGAAACAAGGCCACCATGGTTCATTTAACCACCGATACGTGGACTTCTAGTTGTAAAAGAATGAACTTTATGGTTTTAACCGCCCACTTTATAGATGATGATTGGGTAATGCACAAAAGAATTATTAATTTTAGACCAATTCATAGCCATAGAGGGGTGGATATTGGTAGGGCACTTTTGGAATGTATAAACGGTTGGGGAATAAAGAATGTTATGACCATTACAGTTGATAACATTGCTTCAAATGACAAAGCTCTTGAATATTTGGTAGAAAATTTACCAACTAAGTATGATGGTGGTAAACATTTTCACATAAGATGTATGGCTCATATCTTAAACCTAATTGTCAAAGATGGTCTAAAAACATTCAAGAAGGAAGTTAATACCATAGGCTTGGCCGTGAAATACATAAAACATTCGAGCCAAAGAGTTACTAACTTTAAAGAAAGTGTTGAAAAGGCTTGTACTTCAAATAAGTTTTTGGTTTCCGAATGCCCTACAAGATGGAATTCCACACATGATATGTTGAAAACCGCCATTGAGTTAAAAGAAGCTTTTTTTTATTATGATTTTAATAACTCTAGTTTTGCCCGAGACCTTGAGGAAATACCTAAGCGGGCCGATTTTGAGGTTTGTAAGAAGGTAGTTGCATTTTTGGAAAAGTTTAAGGAAACAACCGAACTTGTGTCAAACGTATCATGTCCCGTAGCTCATTTGTGGTTTGGTGAGGTACTTGATATTGATAAGCATCTTCGTGAGTGGGAAGAAAATGCGTCTTTTAAGGTAATGGTTGAAGAAATGAGAAAAAAGTATGACAAATATTGGGGTGATTACAAAAAAATCAACCATTATATGTACTTTGCCGTTATCTTAGATCCCACAATGAAGTCGAAAATAATGGGCTATGGGTTTAGACATTTGATAGAAAATGGTTGTATTCCAATGAAGGTCGATGAAGAAAGTGATGAGACTCCAATTACATTTTTAACCGATGAAGAATTATGTGACAAATTGGTTAAGAAGGTTGAGAAAGATATGGGGGTCTTGTTTGCCATGTACAAAGAAAAATATGGCACAAACATATCAAGTGACATACCAAAACCAACGTCAAGTCAAAGTAGTAACACAAGTCATCGTCGTGGTAATTCTTTCTTCAATTCTTTTAAAGATAAAGTTGGAAATAAGTTGTGCGGGGGTGAAGACGAGTTCACCAAATATCTTAAAGAATCGCGTGTTGAGCTAGAGGATGATGAAGACTTCGACATACTTAATTGGTGGAAGTTAAATAGTCCAAGATTTCCAATTGTATCAAAGATGGCGAAAGGTAATAACTTATGTTTTTTTATTAAATTTTATATATCTTTGTGCTTTGTTAGTTTGTTTTTAATTAACTTATGTTTTTTATTAACTTTGTTTTAGATATCTTGTGCATCCAAGTATCCACCGTTGCTTCCGAATCCGCCTTTAGCGCGAGTGGTCGAGTTTTGGACCCGTATAGGAATTCTTTAGCTCCTAGCATTGTAGAGGCTTTGGTGTGCACACAAGATTAGATTCGTACATCAAGTAAAAACATCACTGTCGATACGTTAGAGGATTTAATGAAAGAAGACGAGCTTGCTAAAGGTAAACTATTTATATGTGTTTGATTCTGAGTCGCGTTTGATTCTGCCTTGTTCTGTTTGATTCTGCCTTGTTCTGTTTGATTCTGAGTTCTGTTTGAAACTGCCCATCTGATATGAAACTGCCCTCCTTTAGTAACCAAGCACTTGCCCATTTGATATGTTCTGTTTGATTCTTCATCTGATATGAGTTCTGTTTGAAACTGCCCAGCTGTGTTCTCTTTTACCCAGACTGACCCATTCATGTAATTTTTACTCATTTAAGTATATCACAAAGACACAAACTATAAGAAGTATCAACTCCTTGATGCATAATGAAACCAATGAAAGTCACCAACAGTATGAGCATGGTTTTTATATTCTGTTGTCAAAAGGATTTGGAAACCAAACACTAACGCACAACATATTTCACTTGTTGGTACCTCAGATTGCTCAACTCAATTTGTGAATACCATAGTTATCTTAAGCTTCATGTTGTAGCAGCTACAGTTATGTATGTGTGTGTAACTTAATCACTTATGTTGTCATTTTTTTCTAGAAATTCAAGATGCGTTAGACAAACAAAAAGAAGTCGGAAAAGAGAAGAATGTTGCAGTTGCGCCATGATTCAAGAATGTTGTAATGCCACGTTAATTAAGCAACAAGATTGGATTTGTAATGCCACGTTAACTTAATCACTTATTTGTATTTGGTTACATTTTTCATGAAGGCATTTGTAATGCCACATTAATTAAGCAACAAGAATTGAATTTGTATTTGTAAGATTGGATTTGTAATGCAAACTGTAAGAGTGGATATGCTACTGTAAGAGTGGATATGCAAACTGTAAGATTGGACTTTTGATATTTGTAAGATTGGTGTGTTTGCCTTTGGCTTTGATGCTACAGGTCGTTAAGGGGTCAGGGGTGTTTGGATATGCTACTGGGCTGCTTGTTGGCTGCTATTGGGCTACAGAATTTTTATTTTCGGGCTTGGCTGATCATACCCGATTTTGAAACCGACAGTCCCGACTTTAACCGAACCGAACCGATTAGAAATCGGGTCGGTATCGGTATGTATTTTATGCCTCTTTCGGTATCGGGATCAATCGGGTCGGGTCGGGATCCGGCCCGATGCCCAGCCCTTGTTTCGGGTCCTAAGTTGTTGTGCTCAGAAGCCATATCGGTGAGCTCATCGAAATTAGCATGTATATTCTCCTGAATCTCTCGAGTGCGACGGTTCCAGATTCTGAATCCCTTAGAGTTTTCACAATAGCCGACAAAAATCCCTATATCCGCTTTGGCTTTTAATTTCTCAAGGTCATCACGATCATTCATTGGATAGCAGAGAGCTCCAACGACATGAAACTAGTTAATGTTTGGTTTTCTGCGGTGAACAATCTCATTTGGTGTCTTGGTGTGCCGTTTGGTGATCATGCATCTGTTTTGGGTGTAGCAGGCGGTTGAAACGGCTTCTGCCCAGAGATAATCCGGTAGTTGAGCATTGATCAACATCGTTCTTGCAGCTTCCACTAAAGTTCAGTTTCGTCTTTCGACCACGCCGTTCTGTTCGGGGCTGCGAGCAATGGATGTTTGATGTTCAATACCCATTTCTCATAATACTCCCTAAGAGTCTGATTCTTGAATTCAGTGCCGTTGTCTGTTCGAATTTTTCTGAAGGTGTTGCGTAACTGAACTTGAATCTTTGTGAGAAAGGTGATGATCATTTGAGGAGCTTGATCTTTTGTACGAAGTAAGTATACCCAATTCCATCTCGAAAAGTCATCAACAATTACCAGTATATACCTCTTCCCATTGATAGTTTGAACACGCATAGGGCCACAAAGATCCATATGAAGAAGTTGAAGAATGTGATCAGTATTGTGCTCTGGTTGAGGAGGAAAGTGAGCACGAGTACTTTTTCCTTGTTTACAAGCAGGACACAGATGATCTTTGGCATATCTGAATTTTTGAAGACCAGCGACCAACTTTTTACAAGCAAGCTCGTTCATTGTTTTGAAGTTCAGGTGAGACATACGTTTATGCCATAGCCATGCTTTGGTGGGATGTGCCTTGGATAGGAGACAGCTCGGTGAAGAAGCTGTCATGTCTGAGAAGGAAATAGTATAAAGACTAGTGCCGCATTTTCCTTTCATAAGGTCATTCCCTTGAAGATCTCGAACAAAACATGTTTTCTCCCGAAAAGCCACTTCCAAGTCGTCATCGCAAAATTTTCCAACGGAGAACAAATTATGACCAAGGCCCTCGACATAGTAGACACAGCTAATTTCGATATTCCCGTTGACATAATCACCATAACCCATGATAGCTGCGAAGTGATCATTCCCGAACCTGACAGTGCCTATGAACTTCGCGACGAAGTTTACTAGAAGCTTTAAATTGCCTGTCATGTGCCAGGAACACCCGCTATCAACAATCCATAGCATAATTTGAATCACCTGCATCACAAGAAGAGGACACAGGAGAGTTGCAACCGGTGGATCCCGTTGGGTTAGTAATACAAGTTTTAAGCATCTTTGGAACCCAAGTAAAACTAGGTTTATATTATAACCAACGCTACCACGTCCAACTAGTTTGTGCTTTCTTCCTAGTGAATGCGATTGGTGAATGGACTGTCCTAGGGGCAACTACGGTTTTGTCAACGGTGGTCTCAGAAACTACTGTCGGCGGTTTTCCTAAAATGGACTTAGCAGCGGTTATGGGCCTATAGGAAATGCCAGTAGTACGTTTCTGTTTTCGTGACAAAAGGGTTTTAGCAATACATTTCTGATGATTACCAGATAATACACTAGCACGACAGAACACACAGTAAGCATCAACCATAACATCATTACAAACATTCAAAGATTCAGCATTCGTTACATCATTTTCAGAATTACACTTTGACAAGTTGGATTCTAAGCTAGACATAACATGCATTTTATTTGACTGCCTATTGTGAACTTCTACTTCAGCTTCTTTAGGTGATCCACTCTTAGGTTTCCATACTCTAATCTTCTTTTGATTCTTGTTTGTCTTGGAGCTTCTAACCTTAGGAGGGTTCACTAATCCTGTGGAAGTTGAAGCTTGCACATTAGTGGTGATAGAAGATGCTGTCTTATGAGTCTCGTCTACTCTGTACATTCCTGGTGCAATCACATTATTTGGTACAAATTTCCCTTTATCAAGAACTCTGAGTTTCTCTTTCATTTCAATGATGATGTGGTTTTGATCTTGAATTTTTGATTCCAATTTTCTATTTAACCGAACAGTGTCATTTCTATTTTCACAGACTTCAGCAATATCTTTTTCATACTCAAAAATTTGATGTTTTAAAACATCAATTTCTTTTTCAAGAGTTTGAAGTTTTGAAACATGAACGTTTTGAGAAGATAAAGATTCTTTTTGGCTTTGTAGTGCTAACTCAAAGTTAATACTCTGAGTCTGACACCATTGCAACCTTTGGTTAAGTTTGAAAATTTCTTTTGCACATTTGGTTTCCACATCATCATTGATTTGTCTAAGTCTCTCATTTTCTTTTCTCAGATTATCAATCTCAAGTCTCATTGTCTCAATTTCAACACAGTGATCATCAACAAGCAATTCATTGCACGACAAATAGATAGCATTCATAAGCACAGATATCACATCAGAACTGAGAACATTCATCAAGAGTCGATCTGAATCTTTTTCCAAAGCTTTCTTTTGACATTTTTGTTTTGCAATTTTGTTATCTTTTGCTTTGAAAATGCTCATCATTGATGCAACTTCTACTGGCATTTGTTCATTGACACCTTGATTTGGTAATGGACCATTGACTTGTGCAACAGTGGTTACTGGACCAACTTCAGATGAAGCATTTATTTCGGTTAAAGACCACGTTTGATTAGATCTATCCTTGTTGAGGTATGAAAGTTTTACTAATATGAGGTGCTTTCGAATAATCGTATGGTTTGTTATAATGTACACAACTCAACTTAGATCGACTCTCGTCCTCGTGTTCCAGTTCCTCTTCAGTATTATATACAACAACACGCTGGAAAGTTTCATCAAACAAGTATTCTGCACTGTACAACTTATGATTTTCCCTGAGTGCCTTTTGTAAAAAACGTGGTTGATCATTTCCAATTGCAAATCCGTATCCTTTAGGATTTGGTTTCACAGTTAGTTTTTGAATTGTAGTTACAGAATCACCCGTTTTATACACAACGTTTTGAAATTCTTTGAGCTTGGATTCCAACGCAACAATCTCCTCAAGATATGAGTTAACACGTTTCCTTGTGGTTTGTTTTTCTTCAATAAGATCATTTTGACAGTTTGAAAACTCTGTTTTAGTTTTGGAAAGCTCAGAGTTTAATATGTCAATTTGTTTTTGAAATTCGAATTGCTCTTGTTCTTTTTGAGAAATCAAATCATTTTTAGAAACAGTTAACTCATGAACTTGATGTTCTAAATCTTTTACCTGAACGTATGATTGTTGGAATGCAACCTCAAAGCTTTTCTCACGTTTTTCTTGATTTTCATAATTTGAAAGTTGCATTTTGTAGCACACAAGATCCTTTGTTAACAGTGCAATTTTTGCTTTTAAGTTCCGATTTATATCATTGCATTTATCAATTTGTGACTTTTGAGCATCTAATTGTGTTTGGGTGGTTAACAGCAGGGTCATAAGCTCTGGATCTGTATCATGCACAAAATCATTTTGTTCAATGTGATCATGATTGTCATCATCAAAAGGATCATCAAATGAAACAACGGTGTCAATTTGATCACCATCAAATGTGACAACAGTGTTTATTTGATTATTGTCTTGAGATAAAAATGATGAGTCATGTTAACCAATATTTTCTTGTACAGATGAAGATGCAGAGGGTGATGCAATCTCATGAATAAGACATTCTGATTCAAGTACCTGAGATAAGCCATCGGTATCATAGACTGGGCCTGTCTCACTCATATTCATCTCATGCATGTTGGCCATTAAAGCACGTGGGTTTGAAGTAGGTACTGATGAAAATCCTCCACGAGCTGCTCGATCCTTGTCAACTTCATATTGGTGTTGTTTTAGGTAATCATACAATAACCCGTAATAAACGTCGTTTATCTTTTTGGCTTGTCGAACAAACGTGACGTACTTTTTCCAATCTGGTCCGAGACATCCCAGAAACTTAGAGTTTACAGCAATCTTTGGCAAGGTGATGTTATGGCGATCCAGATCATTGATGATGTTGGTGAAACGATGATAGTATGATTCTAAAGATTCCTCAGGTTCGATCATGAAATGTGTGTATTCCATATACAACTTAGACTCCAAGTCCTCTTGATTTAGTTTTGTGCCTTCCATAAGCAGATGTACATGCTCCCACATATCCTTGGCTGTCTTTTGGGCATCAATACTCCTGAAGATAGGATTGGGAATCCCTTGGAGTATGTAAGACATGGCTAGCTCATTAGCCTCTTGTTGAAGAACTTGTTCCGTTGTTTGTTGAGCTAAAGGAATAGGGGTTGTAATTGCTTCTCTTGGTGGAATAGCATTGGGATCACCTGGAACTGTTGTAGTAGGAACCGGATATGGTCCTTCAATGATGACTTTCTTTAGATACTTACCATGAGGTTTCTTTAGCTCGTTGAATCGGAGAAAACGACTGGACCACTGCACATAATTCCCTGGTGTTAACATTGGTGGTGTGTCCAAAGACCCTGCTTCATGTCTCGACTGTTGACTGCTTATAGCTTCGCACATTTTGGTAAACCAGTGAGGTTCTCTTGAGGAAGGTTGGTAATTCTGCATTGGTTGTTGTTGAATGATTTGTTGCTGAGGGACTTGTTGAGGGAAGAACTGATGTTGTTGCACAAAAGCATGTTGTTGAGGATATTGTGGGTGATGAAATTGTTGTTGCTGATGATATTGTTGCTGTTGTTGATTGTAAAAGTAGTTATGGTATGGTGGTTGAGACATCCTTGTGTTTTTGTTGATCGTGTAGACAATTAAGATGTGTGTTATGAGTTATGAGGTTTGGTTTTGGTTAAGTGTTGTTTTTGTTTAATTTCGATAAAAGTTATTGTTCACAAACAATTTCGATAAACACTGTTCACTACAATTGCGATAACACTGTTCACGCAGCCAATTGCGACAAAAGTTTCTGATTTGCGATAACACAGAGAATTGCGATAACTCCAAGAATTCCGAGAGTTTCAGCAATTGCGATAGAAATTGATAATTGCGATAAGCTTTCTAATTGCGATAGAACTTGCAATTGCGATAAGTAATTGCGATAGAAAAGGCAATTTCGATAAGTTAACAGAATTGCGATAGATCTTGCAATTTCGATAGATTATCTAAATTACAATTCTTATCACTTTCTCAAAATCTTATACAAGATATGAGAATAACCGCTAAGTTGAAGTATTTTCACAAACTTATACAAGCAAGGAAAACACTGAACTCCAATTTCGATAAAAACCGTAGCCTGCTGAAATTGCGATAAACCCTTGAAGACAATTTCGATAAACCCTCTTTGTCACAATTGCGATAAACCCTCTTTTTCACAATTGCGATAAACCCTCTTTTCACCAAATTTCTGATAAAACGTTAAGTTTTTCAGATCACTTTTCCGACTAAAAAACGATGTTCTAACGGGATTTTTTCAGTTCTAAACGTTTAATAACACTAAGATATGAGGAAAGTTACGAGCTTTAACGTTAAAACTAAAATTTGATGACTGAGGATAACTTGCAACGAGTGAAAAACTAGTGTATATCTACTAAATTTCGAACAAATAACCACAAAAACCAATCGAAGCTACTAAACCAAACGTAAAAACTTATAGATAACGATTTAAACTACTCTAAAACACACTCCTAATTATCCTTTGGCGTATGATACCACTTGATGGTCCATATTAAGAATGTAACACAAGATACTAGCTACTCAAACCACGTTAACTACACTAACTACAATACGTATGAAACTAATACCGAGACTATAATGAATAATGAGAGATGAGATAATTAAGATGAAGAGAACAATAGTAGGATGATTTCATTCACACGAAATACTATCAAAGCTTGCGTTACAAGTGAAATAAAACCAACAACATAAATGATCACCCAAGCCTTCTATTTATAGGCACAAGATTAGGGCGTCACATGCTTTAAACATTCTAGAAGGAATTAGCAAGGCCACATGGCCCATGAGCTCCTATTGAGCCGTGGGCTTAAATAACAAACATAGAGCCCAATTTAAGCAACCTAATAAACGAACTGAGCAAGTCTTTAATAATTATGAAATGCGTTCCCAACAATAAACAACAGAAAAATTGCTTATTTATTGTCAAAATAAGAATTTTTTGCAGTGGTGTCTCTGCTGAAGGAAGTGGAGTTGTTGTTGAGGGATCTGCTTCATTCCCAGAAGAGGCAATTGCAACTCCCCATGCTGCTGAGACAAAGGTAAGTTTGGTGCAAGTTTTATTATCTTAAATCTGGTAATTTTGCATATTGTTTTCTGACCAAAGTTTCAATTGGTGTATTATCTTCAGTCTGCAGCTGATGAGGATGATGACAGCGATGTTGATCTTTTCGGTGAGGAGACTGAAGAGGAGAAAAAGGCTGCTGAAGAGCGTACAGCTGTAGTAAAGGCATCTGGAAAGAAGAAAGAATGTGAGTTTAAATTCATTTTGACTTGTCATTAAGTTTTATTTTCATCTTTAATCTGTAGAGTTTAAATTCATTTTGACTTGTCATTAAGTTTTATTTTCATCTTTAATCTGTAAGACTATATGAACCTATACATCTTACTTTGTTTACCGGCGTTTAATTTATCTGCTTTTCTATTTCTGGCCATTTTCAGCTGGCAAGTCTTCAGTCCTTATGGATGTCAAGCCTTGGGATGATGAGAAATCTTCCAAAAGGGTTGAGCGCAACGCATCTAGAACACCGCTAATAATAGTTGAAAAGGCTGTAAAAGAAATAACCAGGAATATGCGTTAAGAACCATTAGAGCAACAAAAGTACGCAAAAACATGTTACACATAATTAATATATTCAGTGTAGTACATTCTATGAGTTTCGATTTCATAAGTCAAGCCTTTTGCCTTATTTTCCAGCTTATGCCTTATTTTTCAAGTCTTTAATTGAATTCAGGCTGTGTAATTCAAACAATACGCCAGTAGGTAGATTAGCGAGCACTACCAACATTAGACTTTTCAGGAGTTATAGGTATACAATGGACACTTTCTGAGTTTTTATTTTGGCACGTTTTGTAAAATAAAAATTCGGACTTTGAAACTCCTTACGTTGGAAACCGACACAAGTGCTAAGTAATAAAACTAGGGGAGTGTTTGGCATTGCATTTTGGAAGCGAACATTATATCATTTTTGTGTTTTAAGTCGCTGAAAATTATAAGATCCTACTGTTTTGTATAGTGAAACTGATTATAAAGGCGACTGGGATAAACAACCGCAAAATTGCTTATTTATTGTCAAAATAAGCAGATTAAGCAAGTAAACAAGCAATTCCGTTTTAACTTAGTAAACAAAAATACATAGTTTAACATGTTCTCAAATTGCCCATTTTCCACCTCTATTAGATGCCTATATTTGTTTTAACAATTAAATCATAACATATAATGTTGATTTCTCCGACCATGGCAAAAACAGTAACCAATTTCCAGCGAGTGACAAAAAGACTAAAGTTTTGTTCTGGATCAGTTGAAGCGATGGGTGGGAGTCAATTTTCAGGTGGTGGAAATCAAAGTCAAACTATTGCAAGTCAAAATCAAGCTGGTGCAGGTCAAACGAAAGCAGGTGTAGGTGTGACTCAAACAAGTTTAGTAAGATGGACTAGGAAAAGGATAGCCCAAGCTAGAGGCATAACCATTGTTTATAAGTGTTTCACTCATGGAACCGAAGGTTTATAAGTGTTTCACTCATGGCACGTTCGTGCACCAGCAGATTACAAGCGATAAATGATTTCAGTAGCTCTAGGTTCTTTTGTTAGTACCTTAAATCCAACATCAAACCAGATATGTCACACTTTACGTTGAGTAATTTTGATTCAAAACCTTTACAATCAGTTAAACAACAACGTTTCCTTATATGGCCTCTTGATGCATTGACTCTTTGGAATGTGCAGGAGTAGATACAAATGAAAAAATAAAGATGTCAACAGACCCGGTTACGAAGGTTTGTTGCAATCCTTGATTTTTTTATTATTTTATTGTTGAACATTAGGCAGATACTTCAACTAACATGGGTTAACTATGTCATTCTTTGAAAATTGCTTCACCACCTAATTCAAACAATCATGGTCATTTTCAGTCACTTGCCCACTCGGTTACGAAAACTGTTTGAAGATCTAATTCAAGCAATCTCGATCAGTTTTCCAATCTTCTTTGGATTCTATCATTATTTTGATCAACCATGTTATTAAATCGATACCTTTCAGGATTATAATGCACGGCTGTGGGATTTTGAAGTGAGTAACACATTTTTGGCTCATGGTTCATACCCATTCCAGATAGATGCACCATATGATGCACTTCTTTTTGGAGGTAAGTATACATTTTAGTTTAATTGTGAAAAACACACTCGATCTTTAGATTTTCATATCACCAATTGGATGTTTCTAAAATTCATACTGAACCAACATCTATTGTCAGGCTTATATGCTATACAGTAAAGTCGTTCACAAATATACTTACTAATAGTAGTATTAAGCTCCATAACAGCAGTATTAAGTCGAGTGTGCAGCAGTACTAAGTTATCAACAGCAGTACTAACTCACTCGCATAGCAGTACTAATAATTAAGAGCAGTACTAACCTTTCAATTGAACAAGCAGTACTAAAAAGTAACCAGCAGTACAAAGAAAATACGTCGATAGTACTAAGGTGAACAAGCAGTATCAATGAGAAGCATAGCAGTATTAACCAAGATACAACTGCATGTACACCTCATTCGCTTCCCAATAACCTCGGTCAATGTATCAGGTACTCCACTTTCTTTGCTCGCACGACTTAAAATAGCAGTAGGAGTAGCTCATGGCCTGTCTTTTGTGCATCAGAGGAGGTATCTAGCGTAGCTCATGGGTTATCTTTTGACTCATGGTTCATACTCATTCCATATAAATGCACCATATGCTGCACCAGAATGGTTTCATTACCAAGCAGATGTTATATTTGATGGAATTTACGGATCACCTTATCGCAATCGTATGATCAGCTTTAAAAAGTTGAATTTTTTTAGTCATGTTCTCATAATATATGATAACACGTTACATAACTACTTATCAATATATTTGAAATGATATCCACTTTTTTGAGAGCTCATTTACTCCCTGAAGGCTAAATGAAACACCACTTTTGCAGATTCTGGTATGAAGAGTGAGATATATGCTTTTGGAGTGGTACTTCTGGAATTACTAACATGGATGAAGGTGTATGATGATAACAGGCCCGAGGGAAAGAAAAATTTGGTGAAATTGGCTATTCCATTGCTAACAGAGGAGTATCGTTTGTTAGAGACTTGACATACCACTGTTTTGCATTCTGCGTATCCAATTTATTCGTCACCCATGGTACGTATCTCAAAAAACTTTTTCCAAACCTTCTTTAGGATCTTTCTGATTGAAACTAAATGTTTATTAGAGCAACACACCCTTGATGCTACTGCTATGGCCACTCATAGCTATCACAAAATAATTGGCAAGCTAGAAGTACCAAGCCACAGGCAGGCGAGCTACGTAAGAGTCAAAATAGGTTCAGGTGAAACTGATTAATGGAGTTTCCAAGCTAACACTTTTAGTCAATTTCTATAAACTTTCCTTTAAATGTATGGGTTAACTATGATTGCAAAATCTAAAAATATCACATTTAATACTCTAGGCTTTCGAATAAACCAATTTAGGAGGTTATCTATGTTCGACTTCTATCCTATTCAACACATTTGACCTGCTTTCCTTTTGATCCGTTTGTGATAAATGGGTTGCAATTGTGATCCGCGGATTATGTGGGGAGGCTATTTTGTGTTATGCGATGATGTAGCAAAATCATATCAGATAGTTTGGATATGAACTTTACAGAAAAAGTACTCGATAATATAAGTGAGGTACCCCAGCTTATCAACCACAATGTATATTGAACCATGTAATAACATATATGCATTAGTAAGTTTAGTCAAATGACTCACCTGCGTTTTTTTACCAACGCTTTTTATCCCCATAAATACTAAGAATCAGTTGCAGGGAAGCTAAGGGCGATGAGGAATGTGAGCAGCATGGTGACCACCTCCTGTCATGCAGTGGCCACAAGTCAAAAGCCGTTGTATAACAACAAAGTAACAAATAACCAGATACTCTATGCATCACAATTTCACCCACTTGATTCATCTTTGATGTTTAACCCTTTCTTAGGTTTCCATTAGGTTTACATTTATATGCACTTGAAGTCTATTTGATTAAATTCCGTGAAATTTTGTTTATTTATTTTAAACTTTTTAGCTTCCTTGATTTGGTATAGGTGACTCTAACTTCTCTAGATTCATGGCATAATTCAAGAAGTTGGTCAAATGGATCAGCAGACCGAGCTTCCGAAAAAGCTATCAAAAGGAAATTTTATTGAGGATTATGTACGAGCTATTTTAAGGCATACTCGAAATGGGTCCTTTCAATCATGTTTATCATACATTTAGTTTATTTTATTAAGCATGGTATTTATGTTATATTGTACAATAATATGAGTAACATTGAGGAGTTATATTTAAAAGTATGTATTGTCAATGGTTAGGCTTAACAAAAGTAATAAAGAAAAAGCTGGATAAAACTGGATAAAACTAAGGTCAGATTGTGTTATTAATAAAACACAATAATTGGTTAATGTAAATTACAGGTTGCAACATGGGTACAACCCTTTTTTTCACCATGTACACTTTTCAAGCATTTTCTACTACCCTTCTTTCGCTATTGTAAAATATGTCAACGATAATTATAAGACATGCCCACCTGAGGCGGGCTTATATGCCCGGGAGGGCTTTTATATATATATATATATATATATATATATATATATATATATATATATATATATATATATATATATATATATATATTATATATATATATATTATATACATATACATTTTTATCACCTATTAAATTCCGGATTTTAATTAAAAAAAAATCAAATCTTGCTTAGGTGGCTTTATGACATGGCATTACTGGGCAATCGGGCATTTGATGACGTCGTACGTATCTTGTTATATATATATATATATATATATATATATATATATATATATATATATATATATATATATATATATATATATATATGTGTGTGTGTGTGTGTGTGTGTGTGTGTGTGTGTGTGTGTGTGTGTGTGTGTGTGTGTGTGTGTTATAAATATGCAAACCGTTATCAACCAAAAACAGAAAATATATATATATATATATATATATAAATAACTTAACACGAATTTAGGTAACCAAAAACACAAAAAAATGTAACTTACACGTTGTCGTCTTGCAGCCATTATTAACCAAAAAAACAACATATCCACAAACTTCATCGTATTTAGGAACTGAAGACGATGGGTTTTAGGCTAGATCTCGATTTTAGGGATGTGATTTAGTGTCTGATTTAGTGTGTGTGTGATAGATTGTGTGTGTTGTGTTTGAAATACGGCACACTATTCGAGGAATATTTACAAAAAAATTCAAAGATTTTTTGCTACTTTTTAAGAAAAGGTACAATTATTACCCCACGTGGGTCGAGCAACACTCGGTTGAGCAGCCGACGGTCGCACATTTAGTTTGGTATAAGATAAAATGTATGTGGGCCACCAAATGATTAGAGGGAAGATTGTCTTGCATTTTATGTTGGACACGTGTCGAGCATTTATAGGGGTCACGCAGTCGATTGGTCACACATGACCAAAATGGGAACATGGGAGTTTTGGTTACGCAGTCGATTGGTCACACATAACCAAAATGGCAACATGGGAGGACTTATTTTTTGAATTTTCTCTATTTTTAAAACATCCTACAATTACAAATACATATAATTATACATATTATACAAACTAATAAAACATACAAATCTTCATACAATTTATATGAAAACAAGTTGATGGTACATATAGTTTTTAAAACCAGACCGGACCAACGAGTTCAACCGGTTTAACTGGGAATCAGAGTCACCACCGAAAACGAACCTGAGAGGACCGTCTGAACCGGTAAAAACGGATTAATCGGGTCGGACCAAGATCATTTTCTTTTTGTTTCTCTCAGATCGTCATTGTTATTTTGTTTGTGTCTGGACTTTAATCACAGGGTACCTGCTACCGCAACGCACGAGTATCATTCTATTTAATTCTAAGTATTTAATTAAAGATTAAAACAAAACTTGTAAGAAGACTGGACCCTGCATGGTCCCGTGCGTTTTCCAGGACAATGCCATCCGCCTGCGCCAAGACCACACCGGTGGTCACGTTTTCGGGTCTGGCGCCGTCACGATCAGCCCAAACGGTCCCGTAATTTGCTCTTTATTTTTTCTCTCTTTTTTTTTTTTTTTTTTGTAGGTTATGTATTGGCCGTAGGGTGCACGATGACATCAGATTTGGTGTTATAAGAGAGAGAAGTGTTATAAGAGAGGGGTGTTTTTTGAATTATGATGTTACCAGAAAATATGCTCTAACTAAACAAAAAAAGAAGCCGTAAATAGTGAAAGTTTTTTACTTTTTATCTTTTTGTTGGAAAAATGTGTTGTTGACTGAGTGGAGTTGAGTGGGTTGTTGTTGCTTGAGGTTTTGGGACCTTATTGAATAGTCTCGGGAATTGGCTTCTACATTGGCTGCTTGCTGTTTGTGTGGCTCATTTCACAAACCCCATCAAAAGAATCATTATTCTTTTTTTCTATGTTTAGTTTTTGTCTTCTTTCAATACACACACCTTTTTCTACTCATCTAAGATCAGAATCTTTCAATTTCCATAATTCAACAATCTTGATTATGCAATATTAAGGTAAATTCAAATTCATTAATCTTTCTTTATCAAGATGCATACTTTTTTAGAATCTGAAACATACCCTTTTGATTTGAAGTGAAACTATTAGTACCCATATTGTTTTTTTCAATAAAGATGCTTAATTTGAGCAATTTAAGCATACCCATTTGATTTATATCAACAAAGATGTTAATTTAATAAATTTTGTATATTTGTGAATGGTTTGTGCATAATTTGGTTTTGGTAAAGTGATAGGGATAGATCATAGGATTATAAGATCAGTTTGAATAGTTTGTAATGGTGTTTGATGATAAAACATGTGGATCAAAGATGCTTTTAGCTTTGCCTGATGATATATTCGCGGTTGTGACTCGATCATTAACGCCGAAAGACGTGTTTAATCTTTCGGTGTGTTGCCGGAGTCTTTATGTTCTTGCAAGTTCTGATAAGGTCTGGTTAACACAATGTGAATTGCTGGGAGTGATTCCACATGAAGATCTTATCGAATGGCGAAAAGGGGTTAATTCTTATAAATCCCTTTGTAGGTTTCTTGTTAGCGTTCAGCCAATAATTGGGATTTGGGTTCACCAAAATCCTGAACTTGGTAATGTAGTTTATGTCATGCCTGGTTTCATTTCTGTTGTTGGATGTCGAATCATCCCGCAAGAGCTTGGACCCTTAGGAATTGAGGAAGGACCAATTTTATGGTCACCTGTGTTTGAAATCATTGGTGATGTTGATTGATCGTCTGCATTTATTCTTCATGGAAGAGAACGAGATAATAATTATATGTATCCTGGTTCCATTAAAGGTGTAGACCAAAACTGCAATGTGTTATTGCTCGAGGTTGAACCACGCCTACAAAAAGATAGGGGCAAATTGGTCCATAGGAAAAGTTTCATTGGTAACCCAAATCATGTGGATAAAGAACTTTCCAGAAAGATTTGTCCATCTGAACGCAGGGTTTCTAAGTTACAAAGGTTTAATGGAAAGAAACCGTGCGTTCCCTTCAGTCGTTAAGCTTTTAATGACAGAAGGAAACTAATAGAAACTTTAACCAACCAAATTCGTGTTAAAGTATCACAGCCTGCGGATGGGTTATCTTTTCCTTGCTCAGAAACTGACGATATGAAAAGATTAAGTGAAAGGTGATCACGAGTAATTCAGATGTATAAGCATGATCCTACCCGATCAGATTTGGCAGAAATCAGGAAGTTTCTTGATAATTCTTAGCTAGACATTTATCGGATGCAAAGCTCTAAAAAGAAATCATTTGTTAGGTATTTTAGGGATAGTTTCAAACAAATAATTGGGAAATCGAGCTCCAATAGGACATCAAGTGGTGAAAACAATAAATATGCACAGTTTCAGGAGTTCTTGCGGTCTGGAGATACAATAGGACTTACATTGCATGCTTCAACTGCAAGATTGTCATCTTATCGAGCATGGCCAAATATGCATGATAGTCGATTTGCACTATACAAGTTGCCCAAACAGGAGCCATTGACAGGTCAAGAACACGCGGGATTGTGGGGTGGAACTTTTGGTTGGCCACCCGGGAGACCGTCTGCTGACAAACCAGGAAAAGCTTTGTTCTTTTTGTTGCTGTCATATGATGTATCTCAGGATGGTCGACGTGTTCTTATTGGAACCAAAATTTTGGAAGGGACCCACTATGTATTGCACCCAAATGGATCTGCCATGTTTATAGTGTATATCAATGAACCGTCGGTGGAGCCATTCCCGTGGGAGTGTGATGGAGAGTCCAATGTTCTTGATTTAAAAGAGGCGTTAAGTGGTGAAGGTATTGCAAATGGATATGGGTTTAGGTATCCGGGCTCTAAGCCTGGCTCGCTTTATGTGTTTGAAGATGGAATGCTTGTTTTTATGTGGAAAGAGTCTCGGGCTGTGTTGACTTTGCAGAGGGTCAATTTGCAAGATCTGTTGAAGAAAGGCGAACGGATACCTCCTCTTCCACCTATTTCAAACTTTTCGTATTTGACCAAGTCCTACTCAAACGTGTATGCTGGATTCTCAAATCAAACATCTTCAGCTAGGTATGTTTATTTTCACCAATGATAGCATCTTTATATCTGTTTTCATTCATATGATTGTGAAATACATGGTTTCAGCATGCCATGTGATGCAAATTGAAACAAGTCTTCCTACAAATATATTTAAGTTACTATCAAATTATGTTACAAAAACTATCTATGAGATGTAAGACGTGTAATGAAGAGCGTGGTGCTTTCGGTTAGTCAAATTAGTTGGAGGTCAATTTGAAATTGCCAAGTGGAAATCATTCAAGTACAAGGAAGGATATGGTCAATTCGCATCTGTTTTATCTTATAAATGATTGTATTGGTTTAGGGGCTTTTTCAACGAGGATGGAGTTGAAGAAACCACTGGAGTCGTAGCTACAAGAAATTCATTTTCTGGGATTCGTATTGGAAGGATGCAGGAATCATTGATTCTTCCATGTTATGTTTTTGTGCTAATTTATGTGTAATATATACTGTTTTTTAAAATTGCATGTGTTACAGTATAATGTTCATTGCACATATCATTTTAAATTCACTAGATATTTCAACTTATGATTATGACCCTGCACATACATTTTCGCAGGTAGGATTGTTTATGACCGATGATACGTGTGAACCTCCTATACACTACACCACTCGATCTGATGATGCTTGAGCTTCTTATACATGGTCAATGTAAAGGTAATGTTGTATGTATGTGATATGCGAGAAGCTTGCTTATATAAAGAATAGCATTATAACTATACGACATATTACCTGATATATAGTCTGTTGATCCATTAAATTATAATAAACTCGAATCTTGTGATTCTGCAAGTTAGTACATAAGCATAATGTTTTTAAACCGGTACATGTGTCGAACCTGACTATAATGATTGTACTTTATGGCTACATATTGCAAGGAAATTTCAAGTTCCTTGATACTTGCATTATAGTGTTGTGATATGTAAAAAAGTTACCATCCCCTGTTTGGCAAACTGTCGATTTATTCCTATTTTATAGGCCATTTTTAACCACTTTTGTTAAAAAGGGTGTTCCTCTACTATTATAATCAATCAAGGTGACAACAGAGCATTTATAGCAATATACAGTGTTTGTGCATCTTTAGGCTGGTCTCATTGGAATTTACTAGTCGATATTATTACATTGAGATGATTACTCGCCTATCCTTATGGGCTATGGCTGCATTTTGACAAAGTGACCAAGGAAGAACATCGCCTTTCTAACTTTTAAGATTCTTAGGGGGGTTATTTTTATGCTTATATAAGCATACGTGGTTTCGGCTTATGTATAGGCTTAGAAGACATTAGCTGAAAACACATAAGCTTAAAAGCCCAGAAATAAGCTTAAACAAACACACCCTTAGATCCAACCAATTAAACATGAGTTAATTAGATATTTTGTCCTTGTGGTTTAGACATAGAACATTTTTTTGTAATTAAATAAGATTATAATTTTTCGTCTTTTTGGCTGACGGGTAGTGACCTGTCAAATGCCCCGTGAGAAGGTATTTTGTCTTTTCTCTTCTCAAAAACATTTTACAATTGGGAGGGATAACATTTTTCATCAAATAAAACAGCATAACAAATCCCCCTTCAAATCAAGTGACAAAAGCTTTTGACAAAGCTTGATCCATTTGAGATGCTCTAAAGTCTTTGCACATGAGGTCATTTTCGTCATTTGACACATGCTTCATTTACAACTCTCTATATACTTTCAGAAACATGGAAAATATGTTACAATAACCAAAATCTAAGTTAAGCAACTGTTTAATACAATTTAAGACCCTTAATTTTAATATAGATCTTTAAACCAAAAATTAAAATGTCAAAACAGAAAAAAGTTTGCAAGTTACACCAGATCTATGTCACCAATGCTCAAACCTCCTGGTTTGTTTTTCATGAATTTGTAGTCAATCACCAAACAACAAAATCAATCGATTGCCGGAACACAACATTTTTCATGCACCAAACCACACCGCTTTCGGTCGGAACCGTCCCCATCATCACCAATGCGCTGATTAGACCCGCATCTACCTTTCATATAATCTTTTTGCTTCGATTTGAGTTTCGGGTATGAATTAGGCTTCAAGTATTGCTTTTTTTAACCACAGTCCTGACATCATGTTTAGACATGTTGTAAGCAATCACTAAACTTTCCATTGTCTAAATATAAGAAAAGAAATGATTATTATACCGAAATAATATATGCCTAAAGGATGTGTCATTCATCTGAAACGAGGACACATTACCTCACAAACCAATTAATACCGAGATGGGAAATGAGAAGCGATATGAAGATTATTTATAACTACGTAGAAGTTGGTGTTCATTAATGGTTGTCTCTTACTTATGATTAGGGTAGAAACGAGCCGAGCTGAGCCACTCGTGAAAAGCTTTAGATTAGATTGGTTGAAAGCTCGAACGAGCCGAGCCTATACAAGCTCGGTCTTAAGTTTGAGCTTATCTAATAATCAGTGCACAGTTAGCTTTATATATAAAGATCAATTAGGCTTACGAGCTTAAACGATCCTCAGAAATAAGCACGTATATATATTGTGTATACGTATGGCGAGCTCAAGCCCAATATGCTTAACGAGCAGACTTTAATTTTAGCTTTATTTCATTTAACGTGTCATAAGAATTACTGGAGCCCGAACTGAGCCCAAGCTTGTGAAAATTTTCACGAGCTGAGCTTGAGCTAAAAACACGAGGCTTGAAATAAGCTGAAATATGAGCTCGAGATTTTTAATTATAAACGATCTGAACCTGAGCTTTGACGGGCTCGGCTCGTGGCTGCCACTACTTATGATGAATTTTAAATATGGAAAAAAACTATTGTTTAAATTTAATGGAAAGAGACTAAGAAACTGGATTCAGACACCGAATATAAAAAAACGGCTAAAAGTAAAACTATACGGATAGTTGTCTCCCACATTGAAACAAATTAAACGAGTCTGATCATAAAAACTAGGCCATTAACATACAGCGGAACCTCCGCCTCACGGGTTTGTTTTGGTACAAGCCCGCACACTATACCAAAATGCATTCCATAAGTCAAGGCCAAGTGACAATGTAATACGTGGACGCACAGAAATTCATGGCCAGAGTGAGACAAGTAATATTTGGACGCACAGAAAAGCATGATACTCGAAAGATTGATATAACGTGCATTCAATAAGCAACAAGATAATATACAATAGATCCAAACAGCAATAGCAATACCTGGTGCTATATAAAAAATGACATGCCAACATGTGAGACGGGACGGGGTTTTTATTCAATAATTACAATTAAGAGCCACATATGTAGAATTCTTCTTTACAATTAGCCTTTTAATCGCCTCTTACATTTAATTAAGAACAAAAAGCACGTCACAGTTCCCAAAAATCCAGCATCCCTCTCTTTTGTTTGTTTTAAAGATTCTGCACATTGTCAAGGAAGTACAGGCATATGCAAAGGCAACACACCCCATTGATGAAGAAACCCTTCACCAGTGCTAACCTCCAAGAACAGCAAAACAATAACAGCCAACATAGCTGCTCTACCATTCCATGTTTCTGCACTCTTTGTAAAACCCCACTCCCAAACCGTCACAGGTGCTGGCAATTCCCTACGTTGTGAATCATATGTCGCGAGTAGCTCTTCTACGCTACCAAGCGGAACTAAAGACTGCATAAAAACCATATTAACATAAATACGCTCGCTATAGATGGCAAAACGCGGCGGGATGAGTTATGAGTTTGGGTTGAAATGGCGTTTTCATAGTGGGGTCGAGTCGACATGCAAAAGCTTTTTTTGGGTCAATTTTTATCTGACCATAAAACTATGTTATTACATGGTTTAATTGCATACAAAGGTCTTGAACTCAGGCCCAATCTCTGTTTTTGGCACCCATGTTTCTTTTACGCAATGTCTCAAAATTTCAAATTTAACACCCCCCACAAATTTGCAACTTTGACGGTTATTTGTAGGGCAAACTAGTTGTTTACGTGAAATTTGACCAAAGTTGCCTAACTACCTTATGGAATTCAACTTTGTTATACCAATAATCTTTTTTTCTTTCTAAATATAATGATTTTGGAGGGTGCATGCATGAAACACGGTTTTGGGTACCCTTTGACATGTTCACTTCTCCTTAAAGATAAACTTCTAATATAAGGTTATCTAGTGATAAAACATATAACCTAAACCAACCAATTGACAAGTAAATGAGAAGAAATGAAATTGCCATCTCTACCACTAGCACATTTCCTAAGATGTGAACAAGAGCGATTAATAATGGCTCGTGGTTACCTGTCGAGCTTCAAGATTTGATACAGCCATTGCTCCTACATATGGGAGGCTTTCGATCACTGCATCTGCTAGATCTAGAATGAAAGTGGGATTGCATCCTAGTGCAGGAACACGACCCCATTTCTCTATGCCAGATTTTAATGCCAATTCCTTGTACTCGACATCTATTTCCTCCAATGTTTCAATATGCTCACTCACAAAGCTGCAATTAAAACACAAGGGTAAATTTGTAAAAAAATGAATTATGACAAATTCGATGCTGGTAACATGTTGACATACCTAATGGGTACGGCTAGAAGACTTTTGACGCCTTTCTCTCCAAGTTCAATGATTGTTTCATCTGTGTAGGGTTTCAGCCATTCCACAGGGCCAACTCTACTCTGCATCATTGCAAAAATAACTCAGAAAATATACTACTAATAGGTTAGAATTTTTGTTAATAATATTCAAGTGCAATCTTTTTCTCAGAAGTTTTAAATTATATTCAGTGGCAGATCTAAAGGATTTCTAATTAAGGTATACACAACAATAACATTAATTTTTCACGAATGGAGCTGCAATAACTGATGTTGATTTGAAGTGTAGAGGAGTCACCTGATAAGCGAGAGTATATGAATTGTTTATCTTTCTTCTCTCTAGTTCCTCCATTATTAAATCTACACATTCCTCCATCTCAGCCTTGTATGGATCACCGGCTTCTTCAACATATGCAACGGGCACCCCATGAGCACTAAAGAAAATCATTACCTGTACCCATCATTTGCATTCAAACTTTACATATGAAGAAAATGCACATATTATGATAGCTAGTCCATATGAAAATAAAGGAGAAAAGTATAGCTATAGTACCTTCTCAGGACGGTCAAAGCTTCTCAGCTCGGTTTCAATCAAATCAGCCATGGCTTTTATGTATCCCTCACGCTGGTACCAAGAAGGTATTACTGTGTGCTGCATGTTAACAAGGTACTCGTCCTCTCTACGAATTCCAAAAAAATATATATGAATAAAATTTCGGAAATAATACATGAAGTGACAGTAACATGAGCCATTCTTCACCTGAAGATACTTTCGAGGAGTCTAAGACTCGAACCACTAGTTGATATCGAAAATTGAGGATAAAGAGGGAGAACAACCAGCTTGTTGACTCCATCTTTCTTTATCTGTAATTATGAAAAAACAATGAACTGATTAATAACTGTATATATATTTATAATAGCAAACCTTGAAACAAAAGAAGCAAAATAGACTGACTTACCTCATATAGACAAAGAGGGATATAATAACAGCAATAAGTGGATGAAAAACAAACTACCCATTAACGGACACACATATATATCTGATGCCATTGTTCTAAAGATCAAATCAAGCTAGATGATTAACCTTTTGATACCTAATTTGCTAAGCAGGGAGTTGGGACGTTCAAAGTTAACTCCCTTTAAACTATAAAAGAAGGTGTCTAGGCTTATGTAAACAGAGTTTGGAGTACTATGTTATAAGTTGACTAATTCATGGATCTGCGTCAAGAAAACAGTGAATATTATGATAAAGAACACGGTATTTATGTTCTGTAATATCAAAATTGTTAAGAGGTTTATGAGCATGATGTTTCATGTCATATCTGTCTTATTCATAGTTTTTAGTAAACAAAGAAAAAACATTTCAGACAAAAGATATACATAATTCCATGCATTTAGAAAGTCAGTGTGCAAAAACAACATTTATAGCTTCCAATAGACTCGGTACAACTCAAAGGATCATAACGAACATGCGAAAGGGCCCTCATGAGATCTAGACACGTCCATGGTTAGGAAAGGAAAAGATACATCCAATTTGATATGAGCCTCAAAAAAATGATATGACCTAAAAAAGTGTAGTTTAAGTTTTTTGGATGCTCTACACGACAATGAACTAGTCGCCTATGACCTTCGGTCAAATATGCATAAGTTGTGATGTGTGCCTAAGTGTTGATGAACGGGCCATTGTGTTTCTGGAGGCCCAAGCTCGCGTGACAAAAGGGGCCTCACTAAAATGGGCATAACTTGGGCTACGGGGCTCCGTTTCAGGCCTATGACCAGTCGATTCGAAGCTTGGAACGAGGAGCACGTCGTGGTAAACGACTTCGTCAGTTTACGAAACTTTCGAGCCCCGAAACACTCTATTTTATGAGTTATTTGCATTTTAATGTTTTTTCGGGTTTTTTGGACTTCTGTTTTTAGGTAGTTTTCGGCCCGAATGTCTTTTGAGGCCCATTTCAGTTTTGCACTCCTATTTAATAAGTGCTTTGTAATCCTGGCTATTTAGTTCAATGAAATACCAAAAGTCTATTTTTGGCAGCTTTTGCTAAGAATTACCCCATAATAGGCATTCGTGTGAATCAACGATTATAGGTAGAATCGTTCCTGGTATTCGTCTGAGTCAACAGGTCTGATATGTGTTATCACGTTATTTAGTCTACATCAAGTTGTGAATAAACATGATAGTTGGCGAAAAACGTGGTTCAGCTAGTCATGTCTCTAGCAATATTACTACTATATCAAAAGGTTAGTACTCACACATGTTATAATAAACAATGATAGTATACTCATAATCAAAATCGGCCAATATTTAAGTAGCTAAGAAACTCTATATAAAGGAACAGAAAACTTAACTATCCATAATAAATGGGTAGGGACATAATTCCGGTCGATATTCAAAGAAGCATATTTATTTAAAACCCTAACCGACAGAACAAACAAGATAAATCCCAACAAATGTGAGCACTTCATTTGCAAAAAGTGTAACATAAAAAAAGAGAATCGCATATCAATCAAAGAGATTGATTTAAATGGTGTCAATCAAACAGATTTTATCTATTTATCTCAACAAATGCATGCTTTTTGTTGTTCCATATTGAAATGGACTTTGTATTTAGACCAATGTTCTAACTATTTATCTCAATTTCATGGGAAATTATTTCCTCCCTCGAGTTCAATTACAGCACAAACTCTTATCCTACGTACTCCACCTGAAATAAGTTATGCCAAGTTCATTTAACAAGACTACAAGAGAGAGAAATGAAAAGAGAATTTCATTCTGACGATAAACATCAGATTCATGTCAACAGATTATGCAAGTAAAATATGTCAGGCCCACATACCTGCTCGATTGCTTCCTCGGTGAATGGGTGCCAGTACCGCATGCCAACGTACACTTCTGCTGGCACATTCTTATCATAAAGTGCCTTTCTCAACTCCTTAGCCTGAATAGATGCCAAAAATACAACAGCATACCCATTGAGACATCCGCCCAAAGCAACAATTCAATTATGAGTAAATAACAATTCCATTATGAAGCATACCTGGTCATCAGTTATTTGGCGAAGAGGAGACCCACCGCCAATCGCAGCATAACCTTCCTTGCTTTTTGGTGCTCTAGCAACAGATATAAATTGTGCCAAAGGCTTTTGAAGAAAACGGAACAATCTTGGTAATCGAATAATATCCTGTGTAGTTGTAAGTTGTCAAAACTTTCACACTTCAACAATTAGAATATCTAGAAAATAGAGATGCATTAGACAGAACAGTTCCCTATAGTGCTATTAAGAAGCACAAGCACCCCTTTTTAATTATTCAAAAGCCAGGGGTAGCATGATGGGGTTAGGAGGGGCTTGATAATGGGTCAAAACAGGTTCAGGTTAAAACATGTAATTTCTAAGTATGAGTTGAGCGAAATTAGGTTGACCTACAAGAACAAGAACTTCTAATCCAATTCAACTTTGAAAATAAATAACTAATTTGTTAATTATGATTCCATAAACAAGTATATTCTATATGTTTAAATATTGTTCAGACAGTTTTCAACATGTTTGACCATTAAACCCACTGACTCATTCTGCGCTTAACGGGTTTTTTGAATTAACCCATCTGAGATATACACATACCAAATGAACTCTTCTGTAATTAATAGTTCGAACTTGACACTTCTATTCAAATGGAAAAGCCTTCCACTTTGCATAAACTGTAAAACCAAGATGAAAAACAAAGACAAAAGGAAATAGGAATATACCGGGTCTGCAAAAAGATTGAATAAAAATGGTTGCACATCATCAAGAGTCTCAGGACCTCCAAGGTTGAGCAACAACACTCCAATCTTTCCATCATTGACAAAAGATGTCGATGTGTCTTGTGTACTTGATGTCAATAACGCCCTCAACTGCTTTGAATCTTTGTTGAGCGGCTTTCTTAATAGCAACGATTGTTTTTGAGACCACCCAAATGTACGTCCATGTTTAGAAACGGTAATAGATGAGTTGCCAACATCAGAAGACGCCTCCGCTTGCAGCACAACATGAGATACCCCTTCATTCAAGCAAACTACTCGTGGCAATATTCTGTCAAAGACAAACTATCATTCCGAAACTTACAAAATACAATGACTTAAGTTAACTAAACTTTCTACAGTTAAGTATCACATGAATTTACGTACCAATCAATGTTAGAAACTAGAAAGACATGAAAATTGTAGCATTCACTTATTTGGAAAGCTATGAATTCAAAAATACCTATATGTCACTGCTATCATACAAACTATTGATTGGAGTGCTTTTGATTAACAACATTCATCTACTTTAGTTATTATTGATTTTATAAGGTATGTTAGACATTTACAGTAATATGTATTTATCAAATTACATGTCAACTCAATCACTTGTACCTAAATTTACCCACAAAAGATTTGAATCTTGTTAATCAAATCATAATCTACAGAGAATTTACCCAGAAACAGAAACGAGATACTAAAGCCTTAGACAAGTGAACTGCAGATAGCAAACAAGAAACAGCCCAGATGCATAAACCCAAAGAAACTATAAATCAGAACAAACAAAAATGAATCTTCATGAATGAGCAAGAACAACAAATCCCAATTAAAGTGACCACTGCGATAAAAATAGTAAACAGAAAAATAAACCCAAATCGAAACAAAAAAGATAACTTTGAAACAAGTATTAATCTAACTCAATAACCCTTTGGAGAAACAAGCAAAATACAAAAAGGGGTCTATTATATCAACAAAGAACCTTAAACATCAACAAAAGTGACAACTTTGAAACAATTATCAAACCCAAAGACCCATTTGTGTGATAAGCACATAAGCTACACCAAAGTACCTCAAACCTCAACAAAAGTAACATATATATATTAAAAAAAAAAAAAAAAAAAAAAAAAAAAAAAATAGCTCAATTATAACAAGAAAGAACCAATAGCAACTAAACACAAAACCCATTACAGTAAGCCAAATTACACCCCAAAAAAAAAAGACCCATTTGAATAATAGCTAAAAGGGTTAATTTGCAACAAGAAAGAAGGGTTCTTACGAAGGGGTTTTGTGATGAAATCTTGAAGGGAATGCAGAAGAAGGAGAAGGAGGACATGGTGGTTGAATCCTGATGTTCATTGATTGATGATTCATACTTTCTGTTAAAATTATAAAAACTAAAACTAATAGTAGTATTTGTGATGGATGATACTATTTATGTATGTATGTTTCCTAGTAGGGGTTTGGTAAAGAAAGGATTAGGGTGTGAAATTATATGTGAATATATGAATTTTGGAAGAAAAAAGTGGATGACTCCCAACAACACTTTACTTCAGACACTAGTAGTTGTGTTTTCTGTTTCTTAGATGCTGCCACGTGTCTCTACTTATTATCCTGTTTCTACTCCTGCTGGTTATTTTATAATCAATTTATTTTTATATTTAAAAGAAAAAATGAGCTAAATTCACAAATAGTTTAAGATTAAAGATTACATACTAAACTTACCCTCATCTTTATTTGATTTAATAGATGATATTAATCTCAACAATTTAAAAAACTCACTTTCATTATTTTTTTTCTTCAAATATTAATATCTTTCAAACCGTTAATCGTTAAGCGAAAAAAAATATATCTTTACGATGAGCATTTAATTATCTTTCTATAGATGGGCATTTTGATATATTTTTTCGTTTTTCCAACCTTTTTTTCGTTACTGAAATTTGCATGAAAAAATCAAATGTGATTAAACACTAATTAAAATATTTTAATAATATCACATGTGATATTATTAGAATTTTCAAATTAGTGTTTAATCACTTGTGATTTCTCATGCTATTTTTATATACGAAGAAAAAAGAAAGAAAAAAAGACGAAAAAACGTAAAAGAAGTGAAAAAAACGAAAAATAAAAAGTTTGTTGAAAGTATATCAAAGTGTACGTCTATAGATAGATAATTTAATGTTGGTCGTAATGGTATAATTTGTTTTGTCTAACGATTAACGATTCATGAGATATTTAAATTATAAAAAATAGGTGAAATGTTAAAATACTTTTAACCTCAACCATTGATTTCATTTTAAATGGATGGTAGGGATGAGTCCCTTGGTATATGTGAAAAGTTTTGTATGTAAAATAACTTTCCTCATAGTTTACAAAATAATACTCATATAATAACTTGACATTTGTATTAGTCAATTATATTGCATCATAATTTTTCTTTTTTCTTTTTTACCCTCCACACTTGGTTATCACGTCATTGTGCGGATACAATTTTGTAATATTTTTATGAATCTAGCATTTCTTAATGAAATTTGATTTATTTGTACTTGTTTTTTAAGTGTTTAATTGGGAGAAAAGTTCATCTACTAAGTAATATTTTTTTGTATGTTGAGAGATAAATCTTAGTCACTTATTTTAAAGCATCTTTTTGGAAATTGTTGAAAAAGACTTGAAAATAGGTTGTTGTATTGGAGTAAAAAGTTGAGAAAAGGTTAATGAATGAAAAAGTTAGGAAAGACTAAGCTATTAAAGATTGAAGATAGGGTGTAAAAGAACTTAACATTCGTTTTGTTAAATGAACAATTAATGAACCGTTCGGTAAAAAGTTTGTTTATGTTCGTTTACTTATTAAATGAACGAACGTGAACAATATTTTACGTTTGTTTTGTTAAATGAACGAACACGAACAAAAATCGTGTCCATTCATTTATGTTCGTGAACTTCCGATTATGCGTTTATTAACGTTCGTTTATGTTCATTTAATTGTTTATGTTCGTATATAAATATCCTTTAATTGTATGCTTTTAAAACTGGTTAGTTTAAACAAAACAATACTTATAAAATATATTGTTGGGAATTAAAACACTTAACAGTTTGTACTGCCAAGCTCAGAGATTGAACTGTTGAAGATTAACACTAACAGTACTAACTGAGTTAGTACTGCTAGTGTAAATATTAGTACTGCTGAAGTCTACTGATAGAAGACGGTACTGCCAGTGATAGAAAACATGTAAAGTGATAAGTTTAGAAGATATTTTGTGTATATCTTATAAGTTTAGAATGATACGTATATTGTATATGAATAATTATCTTGTAAATGACTCCTTATGCATATAAAAGGAGATCCTAGCTTTAGATGTTAAGTACGTATGTTTTGATAAGCTTCAAGGTTGTAAACCCTAGTGATATTCAGATCACTCGTATTATTTGCTTAATAATATTGAAGCGTTTTGGTTATACTGTTCTTGTATTACTGTTTCATTGTTCAATACATTGTCAATATTCTTCTAATTGTCAAAGAGTAAATTCCGCATACTCTTTGATATACAATAAAGTTTCTAACAAGCTCAAGCAAGATCCGTGTTTAGGACTCACAAGTGGTATCAGAGTTAAAGGTTCTGAAACTTTACTCTAGAAGAAACATACCAGAAGAACTCTACTTTCATTCAAGAAGATGGATCTTAAAACAACTCAAACCACAACCACTGCTAAACTTCCCTTGCTCAAGCAGAATGACTATGAGATGTGGAGGCTCAGAATTGAGCAATACTTTCAAGTGCAGAATTGTGCTCTATGGGACATCATAGAGAATGGCAACTCTTTTACACCTAAAGTCACAGAAACAACAGAAAATGGTGTCAAAGTTCAAACTGTAAGCAATATTCCTGTTACTGCAGAAGAGAAGCTTCAGAAGAAGAATGATCACAAGGCTAGAAGTATGTTGTTGATGGCTATACCTAATGAATAACTATTAACTTTTAGCAAGTACAAGGATGCAAAGACTCTTTTGAAGCCATAACAACAAGGTTTGGTGGTAATGAAGCCACCAAGAAGACACAGAAGACTTTGCTGAAGCAGAATTATGAGAACTTTAGTGCTATAAGCACTGAGTCTCTTGATCATATGTTCAACAGGCTTCAGAAGATAGTAAGCCAACTGGCTGTCTTGGGTATAGAGATTCCACAGGAGGATCTTAATATGAAGTTCTTAAGAAGTCTGTCTGCTGAATGGAATACTCATGTAGTTGTCTAGAGAAATAAGCCAGATATTGATACAATGAGTCTTGATGATCTGTACAACAATCTTAAGATTGTTGAATAGGAGGTGAGAAAGATTGGAGGCTCAAGTTCTAGCTCTGGGAACATGGCATTTGTGACATCTCCCAGCAATAGCAGTCCAGAAGAGGTTTCAGGAGTTAGTACTGCTAACCCTAAAGTTAGTACTGCTAGTTCACAAACTAGTAATGCTAGCTTAGGTGATGAAACTGTCTATGCATTCTTGGCCAGTCAAGCAAGTGGGTCTCAGCTTTATCATGAAGACCTAGTTCAAATTCATGAAGATGATCTGGAGGAGATGGATTTGAGGTGGCAAATTGCTTTGCTAAGTATGAGGGCCAAGAGGTATTATCAGAAGACAGGAAAGAAGATCACTATCAGTCCAGGTGATGTTGCTGGGTATGACAAGTCAAAAGTAGAGTGTTACAACTGTCATAAGTTGGGACACTTTGCTAGGGAATGCAGAGGGTCAAGGAACCAGGACAGCAGGGGTAGGAATCAAGATAGCAGAGGTTCCAGCAATCAAGAAAGCACCAGGAAGAGTGAGGAAGAGCCTTCTTCAAAGGCAATGGTGGCCATTGATGGACTTTGATTTGATTGGAGTTTTATGGCTGAAGAGTGTTACAACTGGCTTTCTCTGACTATGAGGTACATATAGTCAAAAGTTGTTCAAAATCCTGTTTAGCTTTAAAAGATTATGAAACTCTTAAAAAGCAGTATGATGACCAAAAAATAGAGCTTAACCAATCTAATTATAATTTAGTAAATCATAAGAGAGGTTTAGCTGTTTTAGAAGAACAACTTGTTTTCTATAAAAAGAATGAAACTGTATTCACTGAGGATATAGCTGTTTTGAAAAGAGATATTATGTTTAAAGACATAGTTTAACGAGACATAGGTATTAAATCTCCCTTAACAAATAATTCTTCCAAACACTCAAAATAAATACCCAACTCTTAAATTAAAGATAACACCCTCCACTCACACATAAACTGAAATACTGTAACCCTATCCCTTTGTCTGCCTTCTTTTCCCCAAAAATGTCGAACCATCACCATCTCAATCTCAACCGAAAACCACACCCTTTGACTTAGAGTTTTGTCCTCTTCAAAAGTCACAGGTCGACCTAGGATAAGAACCATAGAAGAGGAAATGGCATCAAAGTAGTAAGGTTGTTATCCCCAAACCCGAAAGCTCTTGTGGAGCTACTCTCCACAATACATCATAAATTCCGCTCCTCCAAGGGATGTCAAATCACAACCCACTCAAGAAAAACTTGTCAAGATCTGAGGAGAACTCAAGAAAGGTGAAGGGTGAAAGTGTTGTGATTCAGTTTGGAGAAGTGGGAATAATCGGTGTGGAGCAATAGATTGTGGGTTTAAAGTCTCATCCAAGTCCATCCACCAAGAAATCTTTGTAAGGTTAATCTTTGACTTAGATCCATTTAGTTTTGTTATTAAATTTTTAGAATCGTACGTAATGAGGAAAAATTTAGATCGAATGATTAAGAAAGATTAGTGTTGATGTTACTGTGTTCGACCAAGTCAATACCTAGGGAAATACCATTAGTTTGATAAGAAAACTTAGGGTTGATTTGTAGTTTATGTCGAAATAATACCTAGGCACACCATTGATTTTGAGGAGAAACCTTAAGTATTAAATGATAGTTTAGGCCGAATAAGGAAATCCCAGGATTTGAGGATCTTGATAAGTTAGTAATGGTTATTGATGTCGTTAGAATGGTATAAAAACTACCTCGGTAGGATTAGAATAATCATGGTTGTGTTGTGCTCGAACCCACCATGGGTAATGAACTCACGAATCTGGAATTATTGTGGATCGAGTAAGCTATTAGACCGATGATTAAGAAGTATTTGACAACTTAGGAACCACAGGTTCATGGTTTGAACCTGTGGGAGATTGATGGTTAGTATAGGATGGCTTAAATGGCATTCCAAGTGTGCCAGGTAACAGTCGAATACCATAGGGAAGGACACCACGTCTAGAGGACGAATGAACCATGCTAATGGACACCACTTGACCTCAAACCATGAGTGAGTATACCCACAGTGAAAGCTTAGAATGAAGCATTTGAGCACGAATCTAAGGTCTCAGCTAGAGTTAGCCTTGTGTGCTCAAAACAAACTCAATAGGTGAATATGGAGAACATAAAGTCTTAGTGAGCCAAATTTCTTTGGGGTCGTTTAAGCCTTTGTCGAGGCATATAAAGAGAGCCAAGGACCCAAAAACCCCTAACACCACTTAGAACTAGATAGTTTGAAGTCGAGTGTACTCGAAATTGGTCACGAAGTAGAACCGAGACCATGGGTTAAAACCCATTTTAGTGTCGAAAAGAGAATTCCCAGGAAACACTACACCAAGTGTTAAACTTGTGTGTTCTGTTTGTTGAATGTACCAGGCTAAACAGCCCAATGGCCATGCCCACTAGAACTAAGCAGGACAGCCCACCAAATAGCCTAGTGACAGTCCTTAAACCCAGCCCACTAATGGGCTCGAGTATAAACACTTTAGCCCACTAAGATTTGTCTTAAACACAGTCTATTAGTACAATTAGTACCCATTAGTTTTAAACGACCATTCGAATAGCAGTAAGATAGACGTGGCCGAGAGTAACTAAAATGAATTAATAGCCGTCACAAACTAATATATATTAACTTACGTTCGAACTTGTAATAGCCAAAAACACGAAAAGAACATGAAAAACTCATTAACTTACATAAAACTTGGATCGTCAAAAATATAAACAATTGGCAAAAATTGTTCAACTTATAGTCACATAAAAGCAAACATAACCAAAAACCAAAGTGTATTTTATTAAGATATATGTACTTAAAAATTTGAATAGCCGAAATGTTAAACACGACGCAAACAATTAAACGACTAGGCTAATATATATATATATATATATATATATATATATATATATATATATATATATATATATATATATATATATATATATATATATATATATATATATATATATATATATTGGCAAACAATCAATTTTACTTGCACTTTGGAGAATAGGAATATACACATATATAAGCTAGATTAAATTGTGTAGTAAAGTAATCACGTCAAGATAAAACTCACGATAGTTATGAACCTTAACACGTGTCGAGATATATAAATACATAAACACTTATATTCGTCATAGTGATAACAAAATAAATTAAAAATAAACGTCACTAGAAATATATCATTTAGTATGAATAAAATTGCCAAACATAAAACTTTAAACAAGAATAGTACGAATAGTTCATGACGAGGAAACTAGATAACTTACTCAAGTTAACGAAAAAAATATTAAACTTCACCAAACATTAGGGAATAAACGACACTAGTGATGACATAAACATAATATCAAACTAAACTAGGATGAATTAGACAATATATGTTATTCTCACATTAAAATATGAAGAAAGGAGTCGTGATAAAATTTAATCTATGTTGGTCCAAGAATTAACAATATATACTAACCCTTAGACCATTTACTAATTAGGTAATAAACGTCGCACATGTTAAGTCATACTTTAAAAATCTACATAAATAGACATAACACAATAGGTACACAGATACGGTATAAGTAGGTACATATCACAACTAGGCTTAAGATAAATTCATACCTAGACTGTTAGTGATCCCAACTCCTCATTACCGTACCATTAGGGTAGTTGTAGAGTTACATCTCGCCATTCCCTTAGGAGAGACCTTAGTAACCGTACTTAAGTGACGACAACTTAAACACACTAAAACATTTAAAAATTTAATATCCAAAAAGAACTGAATTTAACACTTGAAACTAAGTCATGATTATTTAATATAGGTTGCGTGTTGGTGCCGTGCATTCCCCAAATTTCACAGCATTCACTATTCAGACCAGAAGAAGGTGAGTTTATAGCCCCGTTTTTTTTTTTTTACTTTTACTTGTTTTGGGGTGAGAAACATGCATAAACCAAATTTTGTGTCTGTTAATACTGTTATACAGAGTAATTACGAAGATAGCCTAAGCCTGATATGTCTCATACTGCCCAAATTTCATGAACCATTAATTCCAAGTCAGGAAGCGTGAATGTTATAAATAGATCTATTGGGAGTAACGTCCCCGTTCGGTTTGACCGGATAGGCAAACGAGCGTATACCATGTCAATGTTCAAGTGTCTGGGATAAACATTTGCTAGGGCTTTTATGATTTACATGTTCTAGAGCATGCAGAAATGTTAAAGCTTCGGTTACATGAACTTAGAGCTAGCGTAATAAAACGTATACATGAATTTTTGATGAAACTGATGTTATAAATTTGATATATTTGTTTTAATTAAAACCTATGAACTAACCAGCTTTTTGCTGACGTTTTAAGCATGTTTTTCTCAGGTAATCAAGTTATGCAAGTATGGCAAGGATTGGCAAGGCGGTAAACATATACTTTAACCAATAAAAATTTTGATTATTGAAATCAACTTGTTTTTTAGGGACCAGAATTTGTAAATAATCTTTGCAAACTAAGGATTTTATACTTTGAATTAAATAAATGAATTCATGTTTCTAAAGTGTGTAATTGGTTCTTCGTTACCTTGTGTTGTGATTTCCATTTCCGTAGCACTCCCAAAGACATGTATGCTTCCGCTAGGTGAGATTTTGGGGGTGTTACAGATTGGCATCAGAGCCTAGGTTATAAAGAACTAGGTACATATAAACCCTAAACTATAACCACTTTTTCAAAAACAAGTCCCTATGACCGCCGCTTGCCTTGCTTGCCATATTGCCTGAGGTTTATTTTGACTTGACTGCATGTTTGCCATGTTGACTTGATTGCATGTAATACTTTGTGACATATTAAGTGTTTGCCATGTTGCTTGAGGTTTATTTTAACTTGACTGCATGATATAACTTGTGACATACTAAGCTTACTATGAGTACTATATGTATACCCATATACACTTGAACCACACTAGTTATTATTTTAAGATATTCACACACATATACCATTTTGTCACTTGAGCCTACACCACCATCACATACCACACCAGCTACCCAGATTACCCCTCGCCGTACGACACGCATAATCATACACCCATCTACCAGATCATTACCCCACACTACAGAGAGTACCCAAAACCTTGCCCATATCCTTTTAGTGTCTCCATCCCGTTATAGGTCCTTACGTTCCCAGATAGACGCCCCTACTACTCCAGCATCACCTACCCACTCACCCCTACGTCAGAGACTTAGGAGAAGTAATGACTCCTATTCAGCTGAGGGTATAGGACAGACTGTGGATGAAAGTATTCCTGTAGAAGATATGATGCTAACTCAGATTCAGGGATGGGACAGAGAGTAGCTGTACCCCGAATCAGCATAGTGCTAGAGGATGTGCCTAGTACTTTTGAGATTGGAGAGGGCTCAGGGAGAGCCTAGGATGAGATAGAGGTTAGCCCAGAGATACTACACCCCTCGCTTCCAGTGACATCACCAACAGTGACAGAGACCGCTACCATCCCACAAATTCAGGCACAACTAGATTTGCAGACCGACATCTTGGGTCTCCACTCTGATTTATTTGATGAGTTACATCCAACTCGTTTCGAGCAGAATGATAGGGATATCAGTCGACTTTATGCTAGGACCCACCCCAACAGCCGAGACCTTCTTGACTTAGGAGATAGATCGGGTAGGATTTAGCAGTCACAGGTTGTAGCTCAAGAAACGGCTCAGATGATGCATGGGAGAATGCTGATTCTAGAGGCTCAGATTGCAGCATTATTAAGAGCTGACCAGGCACACCGTGATGAGATCCTAGCACTAAGGACCCGCCTCGTGGAAGCTAAGGCACAGCTTGCAGAACATGCTTTTAGGTTCTGACGCATGGATAGGACCAGGAGCCAGTCTTAGATTTGATTAGTAGTGACTTATTTAACTGAGTAGTTCTCAATCAGTGTAGGACCTTATTAGTGAACTTGTAATTTTCAGATTATGTAATAGACTCTTAATCTATAACAAGTTCATTTCGTTATATATTTCCGTTACCAATTTAACCATTTTTCCTTTCATAAACCACCGTGATGTTATAACCTTACCACACCTTCCCAAAAATCTCTCAATTACCCTTAGACAAATGATAGCCTTAGACGATATTTCATTAATAACCTGTGAAATTATTTTTTTCGTCCCTTTTAACTACAAGATTTTCCCCGAGAGTTGTATAACTACCACTCCATAAAATCTCATAAAAAAAAAAAAAAAAAAAAAAAAAAAAAAAAAAAAAAAAGACCTCACTTTCCAACCAACCTACCAATTTACTCCACTCCTTGCCCACAAACCAAACGACAAAATTTTCTACTATTTTCCAAACAATAAACTATATTCTAAACGCCTCATAAAACCCCTTAAAAGAAATACCTTCGTTATCACCCTCACCAGAAAATATATCCCCGTCAACTGAACTTAAAACACTTTCCATCTAGCCTAAACCCTAGCCTAAATAAATCTCAAGAAACAATGACCAAAAAAAAAAAAAATTTTTTTTAACACAAGATAAATTATCTACCTCATCCCGAGAAACCCAAAGGATTACATAGGAAGGAAATATGAGAATTAGGTGACCATATTAGTAACAACGAGGACAAATTCGACTTAGATACCATAGGAAGTGTACCTTGTCCTGATTATGACCTAGTTCAATGGGAAACCCCCAACTCCCAACCATCGTCAGATAACCCCACCTAGTAGTACCCCGTCCTCCCTTAGTTGAACCATCTCTTTGGTTATCTACTAATTGTTTAATTGGAGGCGATCCAAAAAGTGAGTCAATCCTCCAAAAATGTTGAGTTTCTTTCTTACAACTTGACATTGAACTTAATTACATGACAGTTCTTGTCTGATGAGTTGTGAAATTAAGATAGATTCAAGTTGTTACGTAGTATAAGGTTCTCAACTTAAACTACCAAAAGGATACCTAAGATTTTTGACGGTTTTACTCGAGAATGGGAAGCTGACCGATTTCTAAGTTCAATAACACCTAGATATATCGTAACCCCGTAAGACGACTGGAACACATTATGACTCTTTAGGAAAAAGAGTTAATTGACCGTGACGATTATATTCAGACCTTTAAGCCTTCCTTCCGTACGATACACTGCGCACTTGAACGAACTGACTGGTCGATCGCTAGCAACAATCAACATGGTTCTACCAAGACGAAGCTCTATGCGTCATCTCTCGTTAAGCCGACAAAATAACTGCTGAAGGCAGTCAACACCGTCCTTTCCAGACAAAATTTAGGACTACGAACCTTACCCATAGGACCAGAACTTTTAGCAATATTCTCATTATACACTGGACGTCACAAGGCTCTATCATACCCTCCCAGGAGAGGAAAAAGGAAATAATTCGTCCATGAGGCTCATAGGATTTTAGCCGCAGATAAAAGACCCTTAGCATGGACGGACAATAAGTAAACCATGAAACCCTTGAGAACCCGGAAATTTACTAGGATTAATTAGAGACTTAATAGAAACCCTAAGGACTCACGAAATGACACAGACTTTTAGCATAGGATTTGAATTATCCATCTCTCCACGGAACCCTTAGAAATTACAAACAAACCTATGACACGGAAATCCTAGCAACCTGATGTTGAACACCAGGAAAAACCCTAGGAAAGACTAGTAAAATGCCAATACCTAGACCATAAGTAGCAGCACGACATGCTCAACGAAATGCGACTTAGTACCTCTGACCCTTAGAACTCCAGAGACATCTTAGGAGTCCAAACTAGAAGACCGCTACATGACTATGAGACTTAAACCCTAAGCAAAAAGCATTTAAGAACTTTGTAAGGAATTAAATATTCCATAGATTTGATGATCACAAACAAGAAGAATGAAACATATACTATACTGAAATAATAAGCAAAATACGCTAAGCATCAAACTGCTGCTAGGCATAAACAACCTGCTGCTAGTGTTAACAAGGTACTGCTAGTGTATTTTAAAGGTACTGTTAGTTCAAGCAAGGTACTGCCAGTTCAAAATGGAAGGTACTGCTAGTGCAACAAGGTACTGCTGGTTCAAAGCAAGGTACTGCTAGTATATGAAGATACTGCCAGTACAACAAGCTGCTGCTAGTGCAAAGAGTCTGCTGCTGGATCAATGAGTCACACTGCTGCTAGAAGGATAAGATCGAAGAAGATATTTATTTTGTATGAGTCATGTTTATACAAAATATAATATCTAGATATTTTATCAAGTCATCAAGTTGAACACTCAAGATACAAGTTGTATCTTATTGACTTGACACATGTTAAAGCAAGTGGATGACTAAGCTTATCAAGTTGTAAAAGATCTTTCCTTATGTTATAAAAGGAAGATCTTACCCCTTAGATAAAAGTGTGTCTTGGTTGTAGATTAGACAATCAACACCATGGTGTGTCACTGTGTCACTATGTGAACACCAAGGTGATTTACAAAGACTCTAAAAGAGTGCTTAGAACTAAAACACCAAGTGTGTTCAAATGTAATCACCAAGAAAGAGTGTGTGTGGGAACATTAGACATGGGGTCTAATGTTGTTTATTTTTGTTAAGCCTCAAGGATCATTGATCCCTGTTAGAGTGTAACCGTATTACTAATGATCAAGTAGTATTGGGGCTGAGTTTAATAACAAAGAGAAAGTTTGGAAAAACCTTGTTGTGATAATATTGTTTCTTTCATTTTGAATATTCCGCCAATATTATCATCATACTTGTCATAGACAATATCCTAGATCAAAGGTGTAACAACCTAGAGTCCATAAACGATCACGTAACTTATTTTAGTAGATGCGAGTCGGTTTAAAATAAGCTTCCACAGTTGGTATCAGAGCGGGGGGCTCTGGATCTAGGAAAAGAAAAGGTTTTAGATAAAGAAAGAAGAAAAAAATTCGGATCTGGTTCGTATTTTCGTAAGTCACTGCAAGGCTGTTTTCAAAAGGCGATAACTCCTTCGTTAACCGTTGGATCGGGCTGAAATTTTTGTTGAAGGTTCTTGGTAAATCAAGGTAGATTCTCACCGTAGGGATCTTCAATATGAGCCTTAGGTTGCAAGATATGCATCGTTGAAAACTGTTGCAGAAATAGTTGAGGTATGGTCGAATTTTTGGTTTTTCTTTCTTGGTTTACACACACAAAGGGGAAGAATCACACACAGAAGAGAGTTGGTTCTTAAAAGATAAAAAGGCTCGTTTATCAATTTATTATTGGTGAAAAAGGTCATTTGTTGCTTATTTGAAGTTGAGGTTGAATTTTTCAAGATTGTGTTTTGTCATATCTTTGGAAGAAAAGATAACTTGTTTGTGCTTCAATAATTATGGCGATGACTTGTTAAATCTAGTTTTCATAGGTCAAGGGGAGGATGGACGAAGACCTAGTTAACTATCACTTAAAGGAGTTGCTTTGTCGCGCTCAGTGTCTCATTGGAAATGAGGATTTAGTCAAGAGACTGCGGTCTACTTATATGGTGTTAGTATAAGTTCAAAGTCAGTTTTAGATCAAGATATAAGACACAAGGTTGGTTTATTCTGTTTCATCATCAAGTTAGTAATGGTTGGTTTTTCTTCATCAATCATAAAAGCCTACAGAATTGGAGATTCGAATGGTTAACATATGGGTTTCAGGGGAAGCTTAAATGTTCAAGTGTTTAAACCATTTATATATGTGCATCATCACAGGGAAAGTTATTGATTCTTACTACTTTTGATTAGTATTAGTACGAAGTTGTAAAGATCATATTTGTAATATTCTCTATTTGTTGATAACAAAAAGGGGAAGAAACGTGGTGGATAGCATAGATTAAGGGGAAGTCAGTATAGTTTCATTCATGGTGAGATTTAGTTATCTCAATTTCTCTACTTCGTCTAGGGAAATTCGTACAAGAACGTGTTTGTTTTGTAATCATCAAATAGGGGAAGATTGTAAGGAATTAAATATTCCATAGATTTGATGATCACAAACAAGAAGAATGAAACATATACTATACTGAAATAATAAGCAAAATACGCTAAGTATCAAACTGCTGCTAGGCATAAACAACCTGCTGCTAGTGTTAACAAGGTACTGCTAGTGTATTTTAAAGGTACTGTTAGTTCAAGCAAGTTACTGCCAGTTCAAAATGGAAGGTACTGCTAGTGCAACAAGGTACTGCTGGTTCAGAGCAAGGTACTGCTGGTACTGCTAGTATATGAAGATACTGCCAGTACAACAAGCTGCTGCTAGTGCAAAGAGTCTGCTGCTGGATCAATGAGTCACACTGCTGCTAGAAGGATAAGATCGAAGAAGATATTTATTTTGTATGAGTCATGTTTATACAAAATATAATATCTAGATATTTTACCAAGTCATCAAGTTGAACACTTAAGATACAAGTTGTATCTTATTGACTTGACACATGTTAAAGCAAGTGGATGACTAAGCTTATCAAGTTGTAAAAGATCTTTCCTTATGTTATAAAAGGAAGATCTTACCCCTTAGATAAAAGTGTGTCTTGGTTGTAGATTAGACAATCAACACCATGGTGTGTCACTGTGTCACTATGTGAACACCAAGGTGATTTACAAAGACTCTAAAAGAGTGCTTAGAACTAAAACACCAAGTGTGTTCAAATGTAATCACCAAGAAAGAGTGTGTGTGGGAACATTAGACATGGAGTCTAATGTTGTTTATTTTTGTTAAGCTTCAAGGATCATTGATCCCTGTTAGAGTGTAACCGTATTACTAATGATCAAGTAGTATTGGGGCTGAGTTTAATAACAAAGAGAAAGTTTGGAAAAACCTTGTTGTGATAATATTGTTTCTTTCATTTTGAATATTCCGCCAATATTATCATCATACTTTTCATAGACAATATCCTAGATCAAAGGTGTAACAACCTAGAGTCCATAAACGATCACGTAACTTATTTTAGTAGATGCGAGTCGGTTTAAAATAACCTTCCACAGTTGGTATCAGAGCGGGGGGCTCTGGATCTAGGAAAAGAAAAGGTTTTAGATAAAGAAAGAAGAAAAAAATTCGGATCTGGTTCGTATTTTCGTAACTCACTGCAAGGCTGTTTTAAAAAGGCGATAACTCCTTCGTTAACCGTTGGATCGGGCTGAAATTTTTGTTGAAGGTTCTTGGTAAATCAAGGTAGATTCTCACCAGAGGGATCTTCAATATGAGCCTTAGGTTGCAAGATATGCATCGTTGAAAACTGTTGCAGAAATAGTTGAGGTATGGTCAAATTTTTGGTTTTTCTTTCTTGGTTTACACACACAAAGGGGAAGAATCACACACAGAAGAGAGTTGGTTCTTAAAAGATAAATGGCTTGTTTATCAATTTATTATTGGTGAAAAAGGTCATTTGTTGCTTATTTGAAGTTGAGGTTGAATTTTTCAAGATTGTGTTTTGTCATATCTTTGGAAGAAAAGATAACTTGTTTGTGCTTCAATAATTATGGCGATGACTTGTTAAATCTAGTTTTCATAGGTCAAGGGGAGGATGGACGAAGACCTAGTTAACTATCACTTAAAGGAGTTGCTTTGTCGCGCTCAGTGTCTCATTGGAAATGAGGATTTAGTCAAGAGACTGCGGTCTACTTATATGGTGTTAGTTTAAGTTCAAAGTCAGTTTTAGATCAAGATATAAGACACAAGGTTGGTTTATTCTGTTTCATCATCAAGTTAGTAATGGTTGGTTTTTCTTCATCAATCATAAAAGCCTACAGAATTGGAGATTCGAATGGTTAACATATGGGTTTCAGGGGAAGCTTAAATGTTCAAGTGTTTAACCATTTATATATGTGCATCATCACAGGGAAAGTTATTGATTCTTACTACTTTTGATTAGTATTAGTTCGAAGTTGTAAAGATCATATTTGTAATATTCTCTATTTGTTGATAACAAAAAGGGGAAGAAACGTGGTGGATAGCATAGATTAAGGGGAAGTCAGTATAGTTTCATTCATGGTGAGATTTAGTTATCTCAATTTCTCTACTTCGTCTAGGGAAATTCGTACAAGAACGTGTTTGTTTTGTAATCATCAAATAGGGGAAGATTGTAAGGAATTAAATATTCCATAGATTTGATGATCACAAACAAGAAGAATGAAACATATACTATACTGAAATGATAAGCAAAATACGCTAAGTATCAAACTACTGCTAGGCATAAACAACCTACTGCTAGTGTTAACAAGGTACTGCTAGTGTATTTTAAAGGTACTGTTAGTTCAAGCAAGGTACTGCCAGTTCAAAATGGAAGGTACTGCTAGTGCAACAAGGTACTGCTGGTTCAGAGCAAGGTACTGCTGGTACTGCTAGTATATGAAGATACTGCCAGTACAACAAGCTGCTGCTAGTGCAAAGAGTCTGCTGCTGGATCAATGAGTCACACTGCTGCTAGAAGGATAAGATCGAAGAAGATATTTATTTTGTATGAGTCATGTTTATACAAAATATAATATCTAGATATTTTATCAAGTCATCAAGTTGAACACTCAAGATACAAGTTGTATCTTATTGACTTGACACATGTTAAAGCAAGTGGATGACTAAGCTTATCAAGTTGTAAAAGATCTTTCCTTATGTTATAAAAGGAAGATCTTACCCCTTAGATAAAGTGTGTCTTGGTTGTAGATTAGACAATCAACACCATGGTGTGTCACTGTGTCACTATGTGAACACCAAGGTGATTTACAAAGACTCTAAAAGAGTGCTTAGAACTAAAACACCAAGTGTGTTCAAATGTAATCACCAAGAAAGAGTGTGTGTGGGAACATTAGACATGGGGTCTAATGTTGTTTATTTTTGTTAAGCCTCAAGGATCATTGATCCCTGTTAGAGTGTAACCGTATTACTAATGATCAAGTAGTATTGGGGCTGAGTTTAATAACAAAGAGAAAGTTTGGAAAAACCTTGTTGTGATAATATTGTTTCTTTCATTTTGAATATTCCGCCAATATTATCATCATACTTGTCATAGACAATATCCTAGATCAAAGGTGTAACAACCTAGAGTCCATAAACGATCACGTAACTTATTTTAGTAGATGCGAGTCGGTCTAAAATAAGCTTCCACAGTTGGTATCAGAGCGGGGGGCTCTGGATCTAGGAAAAGAAAAGGTTTTAGATAAAGAAAGAAGAAAAAAATTCGGATCTGGTTCGTATTTTCGTAAGTCACTGCAAGGCTATTTTCAAAAGGCGATAACTCCTTCGTTAACCGTTGGATCGGGCTGAAATTTTTGTTGAAGGTTCTTGGTAAATCAAGGTAGATTCTCACCGGAGGGATCTTCAATATGAGCCTTAGGTTGCAAGATATGCATCGTTGAAAACTGTTGCAGAAATAGTTGAGGTATGGTCGTATTTTTGGTTTTTCTTTCTTGGTTTACACACACAAAGGGGAAGAATCACACACAGAAGAGAGTTGGTTCTTAAAAGATAAAAAGGCTTGTTTATCAATTTATTATTGGTGAAAAAGGTCATTTGTTGCTTATTTGAAGTTGAGGTTGAATTTTTCAAGATTGTGTTTTGTCATATCTTTGGAAGAAAAGATAACTTGTTTGTGCTTCAATAATTATGGCGATGACTTGTTAAATCTAGTTTTCATAGGTCAAGGGGAGGATGGACGAAGACCTAGTTAACTATCACTTAAAGGAGTTGCTTTGTCGCGCTCAGTGTCTCATTGGAAATGAGGATTTAGTCAAGAGACTGCGGTCTACTTATATGGTGTTAGTATAAGTTCAAAGTCAGTTTTAGATCAAGATATAAGACACAAGGTTGGTTTATTCTGTTTCATCAACAAGTTAGTAATGGTTGGTTTTTCTTCATCAATCATAAAAGCCTATAGAATTGGAGATTCGAATGGTTAACATATGGGTTTCAGGGGAAGCTTAAATGTTCAAGTGTTTAACCATTTATATATGTGCATCATCACAGGGAAAGTTATTGATTCTTACTACTTTTGATTAGTATTAGTTCGAAGTTGTAAAGATCATATTTGTAATATTCTCTATTTGTTGATAACAAAAAGGGGAAGAAACTTGGTGGATAGCATAGATTAAGGGAAGTCAGTATAGTTTCATTCATGGTGAGATTTAGTTATCTCAATTTCTCTACTTCGTCTAGGGAAATTCGTACAAGAACGTGTTTGTTTTGTAATCATCAAATAGGGGAAGATTGTAAGGAATTAAATATTCCATAGATTTGATGATCACAAACAAGAAGAATGAAACATATACTATACTGAAATGATAAGCAAAATACGCTAAGTATCAAACTGCTGCTAGGCATAAACAACCTGCTGCTAGTGTTAACAAGGTACTGCTAGTGTATTTTAAAGGTACTGTTAGTTCAAGCAAGTTACTGCCAGTTCAAAATGGAAGGTACTGCTAGTGCAACAAGGTACTGCTGGTTCAGAGCAAGGTACTGCTGGTACTACTAGTATATGAAGATACTGCCAGTACAACAAGCTGCTGCTAGTGCAAAGAGTCTGCTGCTGGATCAATGAGTCACACTGCTGCTAGAAGGATAAGATCGAAGAAGATATTTATTTTGTATGAGTCATGTTTATACAAAATATAATATCTAGATATTTTACCAAGTCATCAAGTTGAACACTCAAGATACAAGTTGTATCTTATTGACTTGACACATGTTAAAGCAAGTGGATGACTAAGCTTATCAAGTTGTAAAAGATCTTTCCTTATGTTATAAAAGGAAGATCTTACCCCTTAGATAAAAGTGTGTCTTGGTCGTAGATTAGACAATCAACACCATGGTGTGTCACTGTGTCACTATGTGAACACCAAGGTGATTTACAAAGACTCTAAAAGAGTGCTTAGAACTAAAACACCAAGTGTGTTCAAATGTAATCACCAAGAAAGAGTGTGTGTGGGAACATTAGACATGGGGTCTAATGTTGTTTATTTTTGTTAAGCCTCAAGGATCATTGATCCCTGTTAGAGTGTAACCGTATTACTAATGATCAAGTAGTATTGGGGCTGAGTTTAATAACAAAGAGAAAGTTTGGAAAAACCTTGTTGTGATAATATTGTTTCTTTCATTTTGAATATTCCGCCAATATTATCATCATTCTTTTCATAGACAATATCCTAGATCAAAGGTGTAACAACCTAGAGTCCATAAACGATCACGTAACTTATTTTAGTAGATGCGAGTCGGTTTAAAATAAGTTTCCACAGTTGGTATCAGAGCGGGGGGCTCTGGATCTAGGAAAAGAAAAGGTTTTAGATAAAGAAAGAAGAAAAAAATTCGGATCTGGTTCGTATTTTCGTAACTCACTGCAAGGCTGTTTTGAAAAGGCGATAACTCCTTCGTTAACCGTTGGATCGGGCTGAAATTTTTGTTGAAGGTTCTTGGTAAATCAAGGTAGATTCTCACCGGAGGGATCTTCAATATGAGCCTTAGGTTGCAAGATATGCATCGTTGAAAACTGTTGCAGAAATAGTTGAGGTATGGTCGAATTTTTGGTTTTTCTTTCTTGGTTTACACACACAAAGGGGAAGAATCACACACAGAAGAAAGTTGGTTCTTAAAAGATAAAAAGGCTTGTTTATCAATTTATTATTGGTGAAAAAGGTCATTTGTTGCTTATTTGAAGTTGAGGTTGAATTTTTCAAGATTGTGTTTTGTCATATCTTTGGAAGAAAAGATAACTTGTTTGTGCTTCAATAATTATGGCGATGACTTGTTAAATCTAGTTTTCATAGGTCAAGGGGAGGATGGACGAAGACCTAGTTAACTATCACTTAAAGGAGTTGCTTTGTCGCGCTCAGTGTCTCATTGGAAATGAGGATTTAGTCAAGAGACTGCGGTCTACTTATATGGTGTTAGTATAAGTTCAAAGTCAGTTTTAGATCAAGATATAAGACACAAGGTTGGTTTATTCTGTTTCATCATCAAGTTAGTAATGGTTGGTTTTTCTTCATCAATCATAAAAGCCTACAGAATTGGAGATTCGAATGGTTAACATATGGGTTTCAGGGGAAGCTTAAATGTTCAAGTGTTTAACCATTTATATATGTGCATCATCACAGGGAAAGTTATTGATTCTTACTACTTTTGATTAGTATTAGTTCGAAGTTGTAAAGATCATATTTGTAATATTCTCTATTTGTTGATAACAAAAAGGGGAAGAAACGTGGTGGATAGCATAGATTAAGGGGAAGTCAGTATAGTTTCATTCATGGTGAGATTTAGTTATCTCAATTTCTCTACTTCGTCTAGGGAAATTCGTACAAGAACGTGTTTGTTTTGTAATCATCAAATAGGGGAAGATTGTAAGGAATTAAATATTCCATAGATTTGATGATCACAAACAAGAAGAATGAAACATATACTATACTGAAATAATAAGCAAAATACGCTAAGTATCAAACTGCTGCTAGGCATAAACAACCTGCTGCTAGTGTTAACAAGGTACTGCTAGTGTATTTTAAAGGTACTGTTAGTTCAAGCAAGGTACTGCCAGTTCAAAATGGAAGGTACTGCTAGTGCAACAAGGTACTGCTGGTTCAGAGCAAGGTACTGCTGGTACTGCTAGTATATGAAGATACTGCCAGTACAACAAGCTGCTGCTAGTGCAAAGAGTCTGCTGCTGGATCAATGAGTCACACTGCTGCTAGAAGGATAAGATCGAAGAAGATATTTATTTTGTATGAGTCATGTTTATACAAAATATAATATCTAGATATTTTACCAAGTCATCAAGTTGAACACTCAAGATACAAGTTGTATCTTATTGACTTGACACATGTTAAAGCAAGTGGATGACTAAGCTTATCAAGTAGTAAAAGATCTTTCCTTATGTTATAAAAGGAAGATCTTACCCCTTAGATAAAAGTGTGTCTTGGTTGTAGATTAGACAATCAACACCATGGTGTGTCACTGTGTCACTATGTGAACACCAAGGTGATTTACAAAGACTCTAAAAGAGTGCTTAGAACTAAAACACCAAGTGTGTTCAAATGTAATCACCAAGAAAGAGTGTGTGTGGGAACATTAGACATGGGGTCTAATGTTGTTTATTTTTGTTAAGCCTCAAGGATCATTGATCCCTGTTAGAGTGTAACCGTATTACTAATGATCAAGTAGTATTGGGGCTGAGTTTAATAACAAAGAGAAAGTTTGGAAAAACCTTGTTGTGATAATATTGTTTCTTTCATTTTGAATATTCCGCCAATATTATCATCATACTTTTCATAGACAATATCCTAGATCAAAGGTGTAACAACCTAGAGTCCATAAATGATCACGTAACTTATTTTAGTAGATGCGAGTCGGTTTAAAATAAGCTTCCACAGTTGGTATCAGAGCGGGGGGCTCTGGATCTAGGAAAAGAAAAGGTTTTAGATAAAGAAAGAAGAAAAAAATTCGGATCTGGTTCGTATTTTCGTAACTCACTGCAAGGCTGTTTTGAAAAGGCGATAACTCCTTCGTTAACCGTTGGATCGGGCTGAAATTTTTGTTGAAGGTTCTTGGTAAATCAAGGTAGATTCTCACCGGAGGGATCTTCAATATGAGCCTTAGGTTGCAAGATATGCATCGTTGAAAACTGTTGCAGAAATAGTTGAGGTATGGTCAAATTTTTGGTTTTTCTTTCTTGGTTTACACACACAAAGGGGAAGAATCACACACAGAAGAGAGTTGGTTCTTAAAAGATAAAAGGCTTGTTTATCAATTTATTATTGGTGAAAAAGGTCATTTGTTGCTTATTTGAAGTTGAGGTTGAATTTTTCAAGATTGTGTTTTGTCATATCTTTGGAAGAAAAGATAACTTGTTTGTGCTTCAATAATTATGGCGATGACTTGTTAAATCTAGTTTTCATAGGTCAAGGGGAGGATGGACGAAGACCTAGTTAACTATCACTTAAAGGAGTTGCTTTGTCGCGCTCAGTGTCTCATTGGAAATGAGGATTTAGTCAAGAGACTGCGGTCTACTTATATGGTGTTAGTATAAGTTCAAAGTCAGTTTTAGATCAAGATATAAGACACAAGGTTGGTTTATTCTGTTTCATCATCAAGTTAGTAATGGTTGGTTTTTCTTCATCAATCATAAAAGCCTACAGAATTGGAGATTCGAATGGTTAACATATGGGTTTCAGGGGAAGCTTAAATGTTCAAGTGTTTAACCATTTATATATGTGCATCATCACAGGGAAAGTTATTGATTCTTACTACTTTTGATTAGTATTAGTTCGAAGTTGTAAAGATCATATTTGTAATATTCTCTATTTGTTGATAACAAAAAGGGGAAGAAACGTGGTGGATAGCATAGATTAAGGGGAAGTCAGTATAGTTTCATTCATGGTGAGATTTAGTTATCTCAATTTCTCTACTTCGTCTAGGGAAATTCGTACAAGAACGTGTTTGTTTTGTAATCATCAAATAGGGGAAGATTGTAAGGAATTAAATATTCTATAGATTTGATGATCACAAACAAGAAGAATGAAACATATACTATACTGACTTCCCCTTAATCTACGCTAAGTATCAAACTGCTGCTAGGCATAAACAACCTGCTGCTAGTGTTAACAAGGTACTGCTAGTGTATTTTAAAGGTACTGTTAGTTCAAGCAAGGTACTGCCAGTTCAAAATGGAAGGTACTGCTAGTGCAACAAGGTACTGCTGGTTCAGAGCAAGGTACTGCTGGTACTGCTAGTATATGAAGATACTGCCAGTACAACAAGCTGCTGCTAGTGCAAAGAGTCTGCTGCTGGATCAATGAGTCACACTGCTGCTAGAAGGATAAGATCGAAGAAGATATTTATTTTGTATGAGTCATGTTTATACAAAATATAATATCTAGATATTTTATCAAGTCATCAAGTTGAACACTCAAGATACAAGTTGTATCTTATTGACTTGACACATGTTAAAGCAAGTGGATGACTAAGCTTATCAAGTAGTAAAAGATCTTTCCTTATGTTATAAAAGGAAGATCTTACCCCTTAGATAAAAGTGTGTCTTGGTTGTAGATTAGACAATCAACACCATGGTGTGTCACTGTGTCACTATGTGAACACCAAGGTGATTTACAAAGACTCTAAAAGAGTGCTTAGAACTAAAACACCAAGTGTGTTCAAATGTAATCACCAAGAAAGAGTGTGTGTGGGAACATTAGACATGGGGTCTAATGTTGTTTATTTTTGTTAAGCCTCAAGGATCATTGATCCCTGTTAGAGTGTAACCGTATTACTAATGATCAAGTAGTATTGGGGCTGAGTTTAATAACAAAGAGAAAGTTTGGAAAAACCTTGTTGTGATAATATTGTTTCTTTCATTTTGAATATTCCGCCAATATTATCATCATACTTTTCATAGACAATATCCTAGATCAAAGGTGTAACAACCTAGAGTCCATAAATGATCACGTAACTTATTTTAGTAGATGCGAGTCGGTTTAAAATAAGCTTCCACAGTTGGTATCAGAGCGGGGGGCTCTGGATCTAGGAAAAGAAAAGGTTTTAGATAAAGAAAGAAGAAAAAAATTCGGATCTGGTTCGTATTTTCGTAACTCACTGCAAGGCTGTTTTGAAAAGGCGATAACTCCTTCGTTAACCATTGGATCGGGCTGAAATTTTTGTTGAAGGTTCTTGGTAAATCAAGGTAGATTCTCACCGGAGGGATCTTCAATATGAGCCTTAGGTTGCAAGATATGCATCGTTGAAAACTGTTGCAGAAATAGTTGAGGTATGGTCAAATTTTTGGTTTTTCTTTCTTGGTTTACACACACAAAGGGGAAGAATCACACACAGAAGAGAGTTGGTTCTTAAAAGATAAAAGGCTTGTTTATCAATTTATTATTGGTGAAAAAGGTCATTTGTTGCTTATTTGAAGTTGAGGTTGAATTTTTCAAGATTGTGTTTTGTCATATCTTTGGAAGAAAAGATAACTTGTTTGTGCTTCAATAATTATGGCGATGACTTGTTAAATCTAGTTTTCATAGGTCAAGGGGAGGATGGACGAAGACCTAGTTAACTATCACTTAAAGGAGTTGCTTTGTCGCGCTCAGTGTCTCATTGGAAATGAGGATTTAGTCAAGAGACTGCGGTCTACTTATATGGTGTTAGTATAAGTTCAAAGTCAGTTTTAGATCAAGATATAAGACACAAGGTTGGTTTATTCTGTTTCATCATCAAGTTAGTAATGGTTGGTTTTTCTTCATCAATCATAAAAGCCTACAGAATTGGAGATTCGAATGGTTAACATATGGGTTTCAGGGGAAGCTTAAATGTTCAAGTGTTTAACCATTTATATATGTGCATCATCACAGGGAAAGTTATTGATTCTTACTACTTTTGATTAGTATTAGTTCGAAGTTGTAAAGATCATATTTGTAATATTCTCTATTTGTTGATAACAAAAAGGGGAAGAAACGTGGTGGATAGCATAGATTAAGGGGAAGTCAGTATAGTTTCATTCATGGTGAGATTTAGTTATCTCAATTTCTCTACTTCGTCTAGGGAAATTCGTACAAGAACGTGTTTGTTTTGTAATCATCAAATAGGGGAAGATTGTAAGGAATTAAATATTCTATAGATTTGATGATCACAAACAAGAAGAATGAAACATATACTATACTGACTTCCCCTTAATCTACGCTAAGTATCAAACTGCTGCTAGGCATAAACAACCTGCTGCTAGTGTTAACAAGGTACTGCTAGTGTATTTTAAAGGTACTGTTAGTTCAAGCAAGGTACTGCCAGTTCAAAATGGAAGGTACTGCTAGTGCAACAAGGTACTGCTGGTTCAGAGCAAGGTACTGCTGGTACTGCTAGTATATGAAGATACTGCCAGTACAACAAGCTGCTGCTAGTGCAAAGAGTCTGCTGCTGGATCAATGAGTCACACTGCTGCTAGAAGGATAAGATCGAAGAAGATATTTATTTTGTATGAGTCATGTTTATACAAAATATAATATCTAGATATTTTACCAAGTCATCAAGTTGAACACTCAAGATACAAGTTGTATCTTATTGACTTGACACATGTTAAAGCAAGTGGATGACTAAGCTTATCAAGTAGTAAAAGATCTTTCCTTATGTTATAAAAGGAAGATCTTACCCCTTAGATAAAAGTGTGTCTTGGTTGTAGATTAGACAATCAACACCATGGTGTGTCACTGTGTCACTATGTGAACACCAAGGTGATTTACAAAGACTCTAAAAGAGTGCTTAGAACTAAAACACCAAGTGTGTTCAAATGTAATCACCAAGAAAGAGTGTGTTGTGGGAACATTAGACATGGGGTCTAATGTTGTTTATTTTTGTTAAGCCTCAAGGATCATTGATCCCTGTTAGAGTGTAACGTATTACTAATGATCAAGTAGTATTGGGGCTGAGTTTAATAACAAAGAGAAAGTTTGGAAAAACCTTGTTGTGATAATATTGTTTCTTTCATTTTGAATATTCCGCCAATATTATCATCATACTTTTCATAGACATATCCTAGATCAAAGGTGTAACAACCTAGAGTCCATAAATGATCAGTAACTTATTTTAGTAGATGCGAGTCGGTTTAAAATAAGCTTCCACAGTTGGTATCAGAGCGGGGGGCTCTGGATCTAGGAAAAGAAAAGGTTTTAGATAAAGAAAGAAGAAAAAAATTCGGATCTGGTTCGTATTTTCGTAACTCACTGCAAGGCTGTTTTGAAAAGGCGATAACTCCTTCGTTAACCGTTGGATCGGGCTGAAATTTTTGTTGAAGGTTCTTGGTAAATCAAGGTAGATTCTCACCGGAGGGATCTTCAATATGAGCCTTAGGTTGCAAGATATGCATCGTTGAAAACTGTTGCAGAAATAGTTGAGGTATGGTCAAATTTTTGGTTTTTTCTTTCTTGGTTTACACACACAAAGGGGAAGAATCACACACAGAAGAGAGTTGGTTCTTAAAAGATAAAAGGCTCGTTTATCAATTTATTATTGGTGAAAAAGGTCATTTGTTGCTTATTTGAAGTTGAGGTTGAATTTTTCAAGATTGTGTTTTGTCATATCTTTGGAAGAAAAGATAACTTGTTTGTGCTTCAATAATTATGGCGATGACTTGTTAAATCTAGTTTTCATAGGTCAAGGGGAGGATGGACGAAGACCTAGTTAACTATCACTTAAAGGAGTTGCTTTGTCGCGCTCAGTGTCTCATTGGAAATGAGGATTTAGTCAAGAGACTGCGGTCTACTTATATGGTGTTAGTATAAGTTCAAAGTCAGTTTTAGATCAAGATATAAGACACAAGGTTGGTTTATTCTGTTTCATCATCAAGTTAGTAATGGTTGGTTTTTCTTCATCAATCATAAAAGCCTACAGAATTGGAGATTCGAATGGTTAACATATGGGTTTCAGGGGAAGCTTAAATGTTCAAGTGTTTAACCATTTATATATGTGCATCATCACAGGGAAAGTTATTGAATCTTACTACTTTTGATTAGTATTAGTTCGAAGTTGTAAAGATCATATTTGTAATATTCTCTATTTGTTGATAACAAAAAGGGGAAGAAACGTGGTAGGATAGCATAGATTAAGGGAAGTCAGTATAGTTTCATTCATGGTGAGATTTAGTTATCTCAATTTCTCACTTCCGTCTAGGGAAATTCGTACAAGAACGTGTTTGTTTTGTAATCATCAAATAGGGGAAGATTGTAAGGAATTAAATATTCCATAGATTTGATGATCACAAATAAGAAGAATGAAACATATACTATACTGAAATAATAAGCAAAATACGCTAAGTATCAAACTGCTGCTAGGCATAAACAACCTGCTGCTAGTGTTAACAAGGTACTACTAGTGTATTTTAAAGGTACTGTTAGTTCAAGCAAGGTACTGCCAGTTCAAAATGGAAGGTACTGCTAGTGCAACAAGGTACTGCTGGTTCAGAGCAAGGTACTGCTGGTATTGCTAGTATATGAAGATACTGCCAGTACAACAAGCTGCTGCTAGTGCAAAGAGTCTGCTGCTGGATCAATGAGTCACACTGCTGCTAGAAGGATAAGATCGAAGAAGATATTTATTTTGTATGAGTCATGTTTATACAAAATATAATATCTAGATATTTTACCAAGTCATCAAGTTGAACACTCAAGATACAAGTTGTATCTTATTGACTTGACACATGTTAAAGCAAGTGGATGACTAAGCTTATCAAGTTGTAAAAGATCTTTCCTTATGTTATAAAAGGAAGATCTTACCCCTTAGATAAAAGTGTGTCTTGGTTGTAGATTAGACAATCAACACCATGGTGTGTCACTGTGTCACTATGTGAACACCAAGGTGATTTACAAAGACTCTAAAAGAGTGCTTAGAACTAAAACACCAAGTGTGTTCAAATGTAATCACCAAGAAAGAGTGTGTGTGGGAACATTAGACATGGGGTCTAATGTTGTTTATTTTTGTTAAGCCTCAAGGATCATTGATCCCTGTTAGAGTGTAACCGTATTACTAATGATCAAGTAGTATTGGGGCTGAGTTTAATAACAAAGAGAAAGTTTGGAAAAACCTTGTTGTGATAATATTGTTTCTTTCATTTTGAATATTCCGCCAATATTATCATCATACTTGTCATAGACAATATCCTAGATCAAAGGTGTAACAACCTAGAGTCCATAAACGATCACGTAACTTATTTTAGTAGATGCGAGTCGGTTTAAAATAAGCTTCCACAGTTGGTATCAGAGCGGGGGCTCTGGATCTAGGAAAAGAAAAGGTTTTAGATAAAGAAAGAAGAAAAAAATTCGGATCTGGTTCGTATTTTCGTAAGTCACTGCAAGGCTGTTTTCAAAAGGCGATAACTCCTTCGTTAACCGTTGGATCGGGCTGAAATTTTTGTTGAAGGTTCTTGGTAAATCAAGGTAGATTCTCACCGGAGGGATCTTCAATATGAGCCTTAGGTTGCAAGATATGCATCGTTGAAAACTGTTGCAGAAATAGTTGAGGTATGGTCGAATTTTTGGTTTTTCTTTCTTGGTTTACACACACAAAGGGGAAGAATCACACACAGAAGAGAGTTGGTTCTTAAAAGATAAAAAGGCTCGTTTATCAATTTATTATTGGTGAAAAAGGTCATTTGTTGCTTATTTGAAGTTGAGGTTGAATTTTTCAAGATTGTGTTTTGTCATATCTTTGGAAGAAAAGATAACTTGTTTGTGCTTCAATAATTATGGCGATGACTTGTTAAATCTAGTTTTCATAGGTCAAGGGGAGGATGGACGAAGACCTAGTTAACTATCACTTAAAGGAGTTGCTTTGTCGCGCTCAGTGTCTCATTGGAAATGAGGATTTAGTCAAGAGACTGCGGTCTACTTATATGGTGTTAGTATAAGTTCAAAGTCAGTTTTAGATCAAGATATAAGACACAAGGTTGGTTTATTCTGTTTCATCATCAAGTTAGTAATGGTTGGTTTTTCTTCATCAATCATAAAAGCCTACAGAATTGGAGATTCGAATGGTTAACATATGGGTTTCAGGGGAAGCTTAAATGTTCAAGTGTTTAACCATTTATATATGTGCATCATCACAGGGAAAGTTATTGAATCTTACTACTTTTGATTAGTATTAGTTCGAAGTTGTAAAGATCATATTTGTAATATTCTCTATTTGTTGATAACAAAAAGGGGAAGAAACGTGGTGGATAGCATAGATTAAGGGGAAGTCAGTATAGTTTCATTCATGGTGAGATTTAGTTATCTCAATTTCTCTACTTCCGTCTAGGGAAATTCGTACAAGAACGTGTTTGTTTTGTAATCATCAAATAGGGGAAGATTGTAAGGAATTAAATATTCCATAGATTTGATGATCACAAATAAGAAGAATGAAACATATACTATACTGAAATAATAAGCAAAATACGCTAAGTATCAAACTGCTGCTAGGCATAAACAACCTGCTGCTAGTGTTAACAAGGTACTGCTAGTGTATTTTAAAGGTACTGTTAGTTCAAGCAAGGTACTGCCAGTTCAAAATGGAAGGTACTGCTAGTGCAACAAGGTACTGCTGGTTCAGAGCAAGGTACTGCTGGTATTGCTAGTATATGAAGATACTGCCAGTACAACAAGCTGCTGCTAGTGCAAAGAGTCTGCTGCTGGATCAATGAGTCACACTGCTGCTAGAAGGATAAGATCGAAGAAGATATTTATTTTGTATGAGTCATGTTTATACAAAATATAATATCTAGATATTTTACCAAGTCATCAAGTTGAACACTCAAGATACAAGTTGTATCTTATTGACTTGACACATGTTAAAGCAAGTGGATGACTAAGCTTATCAAGTTGTAAAAGATCTTTCCTTATGTTATAAAAGGAAGATCTTACCCCTTAGATAAAAGTGTGTCTTGGTTGTAGATTAGACAATCAACACCATGGTGTGTCACTGTGTCACTATGTGAACACCAAGGTGATTTACAAAGACTCTAAAAGAGTGCTTAGAACTAAAACACCAAGTGTGTTCAAATGTAATCACCAAGAAAGAGTGTGTGTGGGAACATTAGACATGAGGTCTAATGTTGTTTATTTTTGTTAAGCCTCAAGGATCATTGATCCCTGTTAGAGTGTAACCGTATTACTAATGATCAAGTAGTATTGGGGCTGAGTTTAATAACAAAGAGAAAGTTTGGAAAAACCTTGTTGTGATAATATTGTTTCTTTCATTTTGAATATTCCGCCAATATTATCATCATACTTTTCATAGACAATATCCTAGATCAAAGGTGTAACAACCTAGAGTCCATAAACGATCACGTAACTTATTTTAGTAGATGCGAGTCGGTTTAAAATAAGCTTCCAAAGTTGGTATCAGAGCGGGGGGCTCTGGATCTAGGAAAAGAAAAGGTTTTAGATAAAGAAAGAAGAAAAAAATTCGGATCTGGTTCGTATTTTCGTAACTCACTGCAAGGCTGTTTTGAAAAGGCGATAACTCCTTCGTTAACCGTTGGATCGGGCTGAAATTTTTGTTGAAGGTTCTTGGTAAATCAAGGTAGATTATCACCGGAGGGATCATCAATATGAGCCTTAGGTTGCAAGATATGCATCGTTGAAAACTGTTGCAGAAATAGTTGAGGTATGGTCAAATTTTTGGTTTTTCTTTCTTGGTTTACACACACAAAAGGGAAGAATCACACACAGAAGAGAGTTGGTTCTTAAAAGATAAAAGGCTTGTTTATCAATTTATTATTGGTGAAAAAGGTCATTTGTTGCTTATTTGAAGTTGAGGTTGAATTTTTCAAGATTGTGTTTTGTCATATCTTTGGAAGAAAAGATAACTTGTTTGTGCTTCAATAATTATGGCGATGACTTGTTAAATCTAGTTTTCATAGGTCAAGGGGAGGATGGACGAAGACCTAGTTAACTATCACTTAAAGGAGTTGCTTTGTCGCGCTCAGTGTCTCATTGGAAATGAGGATTTAGTCAAGAGACTGCGGTCTACTTATATGGTGTTAGTATAAGTTCAAAGTCAGTTTTAGATCAAGATATAAGACACAAGGTTGGTTTATTCTGTTTCATCATCAAGTTAGTAATGGTTGGTTTTTCTTCATCAATCATAAAAGCCTACAGAATTGGAGATTCGAATGGTTAACATATGGGTTTCAGGGGAAGCTTAAATGTTCAAGTGTTTAACCATTTATATATGTGCATCATCACAGGGAAAGTTATTGAATCTTACTACTTTTGATTAGTATTAGTTCGAAGTTGTAAAGATCATATTTGTAATATTCTCTATTTGTTGATAACAAAAAGGGGAAGAAACGTGGTGGATAGCATAGATTAAGGGGAAGTCAGTATAGTTTCATTCATGGTGAGATTTAGTTATCTCAATTTCTCTACTTCCGTCTAGGGAAATTCGTACAAGAACGTGTTTGTTTTGTAATCATCAAATAGGGGAAGATTGTAAGGAATTAAATATTCCATAGATTTGATGATCACAAATAAGAAGAATGAAACATATACTATACTGAAATAATAAGCAAAATACGCTAAGTATCAAACTGCTGCTAGGCATAAACAACCTGCTGCTAGTGTTAACAAGGTACTGCTAGTGTATTTTAAAGGTACTGTTAGTTCAAGCAAGGTACTGCCAGTTCAAAATGGAAGGTACTGCTAGTGCAACAAGGTACTGCTGGTTCAGAGCAAGGTACTGCTGGTATTGCTAGTATATGAAGATACTGCCAGTACAACAAGCTGCTGCTAGTGCAAAGAGTCTGCTGCTGGATCAATGAGTCACACTGCTGCTAGAAGGATAAGAACGAAGAAGATATTTTATTTGTATGAGTCATGTTTATACAAAATATAATATCTAGATATTTTATCAAGTCATCAAGTTGAACACTCAAGATACAAGTTGTATCTTATTGACTTGACACATGTTAAAGCAAGTGGATGACTAAGCTTATCAAGTTGTAAAAGATCTTTCCTTATGTTATAAAAGGAAGATCTTACCCCTTAGATAAAAGTGTGTCTTGGTTGTAGATTAGACAATCAACACCATGGTGTGTCACTGTGTCACTATGTGAACACCAAGGTGATTTACAAAGACTCTAAAAGAGTGCTTAGAACTAAAACACCAAGTGTGTTCAAATGTAATCACCAAGAAAGAGTGTGTGTGGGAACATTAGACATGGGGTCTAATGTTGTTTATTTTTGTTAAGCCTCAAGGATCATTGATCCCTGTTAGAGTGTAACCGTATTACTAATGATCAAGTAGTATTGGGGCTGAGTTTAATAACAAAGAGAAAGTTTGGAAAAACCTTGTTGTGATAATATTGTTTCTTTCATTTTGAATATTCCGCCAATATTATCATCATACTTTTCATAGACAATATCCTAGATCAAAGGTGTAACAACCTAGAGTCCATAAACGATCACGTAACTTATTTTAGTAGATGCGAGTCGGTTTAAAATAAGCTTCCAAAGTTGGTATCAGAGCGGGGGGCTCTGGATCTAGGAAAAGAAAAGGTTTTAGATAAAGAAAGAAGAAAAAAATTCGGATCTGGTTCGTATTTTCGTAACTCACTGCAAGGCTGTTTTGAAAAGGCGATAACTCCTTCGTTAACCGTTGGATCGGGCTGAAATTTTTGTTGAAGGTTCTTGGTAAATCAAGGTAGATTATCACCGGAGGGATCATCAATATGAGCCTTAGGTTGCAAGATATGCATCGTTGAAAACTGTTGCAGAAATAGTTGAGGTATGGTCAAATTTTTGGTTTTTCTTTCTTGGTTTACACACACAAAAGGGAAGAATCACACACAGAAGAGAGTTGGTTCTTAAAAGATAAAAGGCTTGTTTATCAATTTATTATTGGTGAAAAAGGTCATTTGTTGCTTATTTGAAGTTGAGGTTGAATTTTTCAAGATTGTGTTTTGTCATATCTTTGGAAGAAAAGATAACTTGTTTGTGCTTCAATAATTATGGCGATGACTTGTTAAATCTAGTTTTCATAGGTCAAGGGGAGGATGGACGAAGACCTAGTTAACTATCACTTAAAGGAGTTGCTTTGTCGCGCTCAGTGTCTCATTGGAAATGAGGATTTAGTCAAGAGACTGCGGTCTACTTATATGGTGTTAGTATAAGTTCAAAGTCAGTTTTAGATCAAGATATAAGACACAAGGTTGGTTTATTCTGTTTCATCATCAAGTTAGTAATGGTTGGTTTTTCTTCATCAATCATAAAAGCCTACAGAATTGGAGATTCGAATGGTTAACATATGGGTTTCAGGGGAAGCTTAAATGTTCAAGTGTTTAACTATTTATATATGTGCATCATCACAGGGAAAGTTATTGATTCTTACTACTTTTGATTAGTATTAGTTCGAAGTTGTAAAGATCATATTTGTAATATTCTCTATTTGTTGATAACAAAAAGGGGAAGAAACGTGGTGTATAGCATAGATTAAGGGGAAGTAAGTATAGTTTCATTCATGGTGAGATTTAGTTATCTCAATTTCTCTACTTCGTCTAGGGAAATTCGTACAAGAACGTGTTTGTTTTGTAATCATCAAATAGGGGAAGATTGTAAGGAATTAAATATTCCATGGATTTGATGATCACAAACAAGAAGAATGAAACATATACTATACTGAAATAATAAGCAAAATACGCTAAGTATCAAACTGCTGCTAGGCATAAACAACCTGCTGCTAGTGTTAACAAGGTACTGCTAGTGTATTTTAAAGGTACTGTTAGTTCAAGCAAGGTACTGCCAGTTCAAAATGGAAGGTACTGCTAGTGCAACAAGGTACTGCTGGTTCAGAGCAAGGTACTGCTGGTACTGCTAGTATATGAAGATACGGCCAGTACAACAAGCTGCTGCTAGTGCAAAGAGTCTGCTGCTGGATCAATGAGTCACACTGCTGCTAGAAGGATAAGATTGAAGAAGATATTTATTTTGTATGAGTCATGTTTATAGAAAATATAATATCTAGATATTTTACCAAGTCATCAAGTTGAACACTCAAGATACAAGTTGTATCTTATTGACTTGACACATGTTAAAGCAAGTGGATGACTAAGCTTATCAAGTTGTAAAAGATCTTTCCTTATGTTATAAAAGGAAGATCTTACCCCTTAGATAAAAGTGTGTCTTGGTTGTAGATTAGACAATCAACACCATGGTGTGTCACTGTGTCACTATGTGAACACCAAGGTGATTTACAAAGACTCTAAAAGAGTGCTTAGAACTAAAACACCAAGTGTGTTCAAATGTAATCACCAAGAAAGAGTGTGTGTGGGAACATTAGACATGGGGTCTAATGTTGTTTATTTTTGTTAAGCCTCAAGGATCATTGATCCCTGTTAGAGTGTAACCGTATTACTAATGATCAAGTAGTATTGGGGCTGAGTTTAATAACAAAGAGAAAGTTTGGAAAAACCTTGTTGTGATAATATTGTTTCTTTCATTTTGAATATTCCGCTAATATTATCATCATACTTTTCATAGACAATATCCTAGATCAAAGGTGTAACAACCTAGAGTCCATAAATGATCACGTAACTTATTTTAGTAGATGCGAGTCGGTTTAAAATAAGCTTCCACAGTTGGTATCAGAGCGGGGGGCTCTGGATCTAGGAAAAGAAAAGGTTTTAGATAAAGAAAGAAGAAAAAAATTCGGATCTGGTTCGTATTTTCGTAACTCACTGCAAGGCTGTTTTGAAAAGGCGATAACTCCTTCGTTAACCGTTGGATCGGGCTGAAATTTTTGTTGAAGGTTCTTGGTAAATCAAGGTAGATTCTCACCGGAGGGATCTTCAATATGAGCCTTAGGTTGCAAGATATGCATCGTTGAAAACTGTTGCAGAATTAGTTGAGGTATGGTCAAATTTTTGGTTTTTCTTTCTTGGTTTACACACACAAAGGGGAAGAATCACACACAGAAGAGAGTTGGTTCTTAAAAGATAAAAGGCTTGTTTATCCATTTATTATTGGTGAAAAAGGTCATTTGTTGCTTATTTGAAGTTGAGGTTGAATTTTTCAAGATTGTGTTTTGTCATATCTTTGGAAGAAAAGATAACTTGTTTGTGCTTCAATAATTATGGTGATGACTTGTTAAATCTAGTTTTCATAGGTCAAGGGGAGGATGGACGAAGACCTAGTTAACTATCACTTAAAGGAGTTGCTTTGTCGCGCTCAGTGTCTCATTGGAAATGAGGATTTAGTCAAGAGACTGCGGTCTACTTATATGGTGTTAGTATAAGTTCAAAGTCAGTTTTAGATCAAGATATAAGACACAAGGTTGGTTTATTCTGTTTCATCATCAAGTTAGTAATGGTTGGTTTTTCTTCATCAATCATAAAAGCCTACAGAATTGGAGATTCGAATGGTTAACATATGGGTTTCAGGGGAAGCTTAAATGTTCAAGTGTTTAACCATTTATATATGTGCATCATCACAGGGAAAGTTATTGATTCTTACTACTTTTGATTAGTATTAGTTCGAAGTTGTAAAGATCATATTTGTAATATTCTCTATTTGTTGATAACAAAAAGGGGAAGAAACGTGGTGTATAGCATAGATTAAGGGGAAGTCAGTATAGTTTCATTCATGGTGAGATTTAGTTATCTCAATTTCTCTACTTCGTCTAGGGAAATTCGTACAAGAACGTGTTTGTTTTGTAATCATCAAATAGGGGAAGATTGTAAGGAATTAAATATTCCATGGATTTGATGATCACAAACAAGAAGAATGAAACATATACTATACTGAAATAATAAGCAAAATACGCTAAGTATCAAACTGCTGCTAGGCATAAACAACCTGCTGCTAGTGTTAACAAGGTACTGCTAGTGTATTTTAAAGGTACTGTTAGTTCAAGCAAGGTACTGCCAGTTCAAAATGAAAGGTACTGCTAGTGCAACAACGTACTGCTGGTTCAGAGCAAGGTACTGCTGGTACTGCTAGTATTTGAAGATACTGCCAGTACAACAAGCTGCTGCTAGTGCAAAGAGTCTGCTGCTGGATCAATGAGTCACACTGCTGCTAGAAGGATAAGATCGAAGAAGATATTTACTTTGTATGAGTCATGTTTATACAAAATATAATATCTAGATATTTTACCAAGTCATCAAGTTGAACACTCAAGATACAAGTTGTATCTTATTGACTTGACACATGTTAAAGCAAGTGGATGACTAAGCTTATCAAGTTGTAAAAGATCTTTCCTTATGTTATAAAAGGAAGATCTTACCCCTTAGATAAAAGTGTGTCTTGGTTGTAGATTAGACAATCAACACCATGGTGTGTCACTGTGTCACTATGTGAACACCAAGGTGATTTACAAAGACTCTAAAAGAGTGCTTAGAACTAAAACACCAAGTGTGTTCAAATGTAATCACCAAGAAAGAGTGTGTGTGGGAACATTAGACATGGGGTCTAATGTTGTTTATTTTTGTTAAGCCTCAAGGATCATTGATCCCTGTTAGAGTGTAACCGTATTACTAATGATCAAGTAGTATTGGGGCTGAGTTTAATAACAAAGAGAAAGTTTGGAAAAAACCTTGTTGTGATAATATTGTTTCTTTCATTTTGAATATTCCGCCAATATTATCATCATACTTTTCATAGACAATATCCTAGATCAAAGGTGTAACAACCTAGAGTCCATAAACGATCACGTAACTTATTTTAGTAGATGCGAGTCGGTTTAAAATAAGTTTCCACAGTTGGTATCAGAGCGGGGGGCTCTGGATCTAGGAAAAGAAAAGGTTTTAGATAAAGAAAGAAGAAAAAAATTCGGATCTGGTTCGTATTTTCGTAACTCACTGCAAGGCTGTTTTGAAAAGGCGATAACTCCTTCGTTAACCGTTGGATCGGGCTGAAATTTTTGTTGAAGGTTCTTGGTAAATCAAGGTAGATTCTCACCGGAGGGATCTTCAATATGAGCCTTAGGTTGCAAGATATGCATCGTTGAAAACTGTTGCAGAAATAGTTGAGGTATGGTCAAATTTTTGGTTTTTCTTTCTTGGTTTACACACACAAAGGGGAAGAATCACACACAGAAGAGAGTTGGTTCTTAAAAGATAAAAGGCTTGTTTATCAATTTATTATTGGTGAAAAAGGTCGTTTGTTGCTTATTTGAAGTTGAGGTTGAATTTTTCAAGATTGTGTTTTGTCATATCTTTGGAAGAAAAGATAACTTGTTTGTGCTTCAATAATTATGGCGATGACTTGTTAAATCTAGTTTTCATAGGTCAAGGGGAGGATGGACGAAGACCTAGTTAACTATCACTTAAAGGAGTTGCTTTGTCGCGCTCAGTGTCTCATTGGAAATGAGGATTTAGTCAAGAGACTGCGGTCTACTTATATGGTGTTAGTATAACTTCAAAGTCAGTTTTAGATCAAGATATAAGACACAAGGTTGGTTTATTCTGTTTCATCATCAAGTTAGTAATGGTTGGTTTTTCTTCATCAATCATAAAAGCCTACAGAATTGGAGATTCGAATGGTTAACATATGGGTTTCAGGGGAAGCTTAAATGTTCAAGTGTTTAACCATTTATATATGTGCATCATCACAGGGAAAGTTATTGATTCTTACTACTTTTGATTAGTATTAGTTTGAAGTTGTAAAGATCATATTTGTAATATTCTCTATTTGTTGATAACAAAAAGGGGAAGAAACGTGGTGGATAGCATAGATTAAGGGGAAGACAGTATAGTTTCATTCATGGTGAGATTTAGTTATCTCAATTTCTCTACTTCGTCTAGGGAAATTCGTACAAGAACGTGTTTGTTTTGTAATCATCAAATAGGGGAAGATTGTAAGGAATTAAATATTCCATAGATTTGATGATCACAAACAAGAAGAATGAAACATATACTATACTGAAATGATAAGCAAAATACGCTAAGTATCAAACTGCTGCTAGGCATAAACAAACCTGCTGCTAGTGTATTTTAAAGGTACTGTTAGTTCAAGCAAGGTACTGCCAGTTCAAAATGGAAGGTACTGCTAGTACAACAAGGTACTGCTGGTTCAGAGCAAGGTACTGCTGGTACTGCTAGTATATGAAGATACTGCCAGTACAACAAGCTGCTGCTAGTGCAAAGAGTCTGCTGCTGGATCAATGAGTCACACTGCTGCTAGAAGGATAAGATCGAAGAAGATATTTATTTTGTATGAGTCATGTTTATACAAAATATAATATCTAGATATTTTATCAAGTCATCAAGTTGAACACTCAAGATACAAGTTGTATCTTATTGACTTGACACATGTTAAAGCAAGTGGATGACTAAGCTTATCAAGTTGTAAAAGATCTTTCCTTATGTTATAAAAGGAAGATCTTACCCCTTAGATAAAAGTGTGTCTTGGTTGTAGATTAGACAATCAACACCATGGTGTGTCACTGTGTCACTATGTGAACACCAAGGTGATTTACAAAGACTCTAAAAGAGTGCTTAGAACTAAAACACCAAGTGTGTTCAAATGTAATCACCAAGAAAGAGTGTGTGTGGGAACATTAGACATGGGGTCTAATGTTGTTTATTTTTGTTAAGCCTCAAGGATCATTGATCCCTGTTAGAGTGTAACCGTATTACTAATGATCAAGTAGTATTGGGGCTGAGTTTAATAACAAAGAGAAAGTTTGGAAAAACCTTGTTGTGATAATATTGTTTCTTTCATTTTGAATATTCCGCCAATATTATCATCATACTTGTCATAGACAATATCCTAGATCAAAGGTGTAACAACCTAGAGTCCATAAACGATCACGTAACTTATTTTAGTAGATTCGAGTCGGTTTAAAATAAGCTTCCACAGTTGGTATCAGAGCGGGGGGCTCTGGATCTAGGAAAAGAAAAGGTTTTAGATAAAGAAAGAAGAAAAAAATTCGGATCTGGTTCGTATTTTCATAAGTCACTGCAAGGCTGTTTTCAAAAGGCGATAACTCCTTCGTTAACCGTTGAATCGGGCTGAAATTTTTGTTGAAGGTTCTTGGTAAATCAAGGTAGATTCTCACCGGAGGGATCTTCAATATGAGCCTTAGGTTGCAAGATATGCATCGTTGAAAACTGTTGCAGAAATAGTTGAGGTATGGTCGAATTTTTGGTTTTTCTTTCTTGGTTTACACACACAAAGGGGAAGAATCACACACAGAAGAGAGTTGGTTCTTAAAAGATAAAAAGGCTTGTTTATCAATTTATTATTGGTGAAAAAGGTCATTTGTTGCTTATTTGAAGTTGAGGTTGAATTTTTCAAGATTGTGTTTTGTCATATCTTTGGAAGAAAAGATAACTTGTTTGTGCTTCAATAATTATGGCGATGACTTGTTAAATCTAGTTTTCATAGGTCAAGGGGAGGATGGACGAAGACCTAGTTAACTATCACTTAAAGGAGTTGCTTTGTCGCGCTCAGTGTCTCATTGGAAATGAGGATTTAGTCAAGAGACTGCGGTCTACTTATATGGTGTTAGTATAAGTTCAAAGTCAGTTTTAGATCAAGATATAAGACACAAGGTTGGTTTATTCTGTTTCATCATCAAGTTAGTAATGGTTGGTTTTTCTTCATCAATCATAAAAGCCTACAGAATTGGAGATTCGAATGGTTAACATATGGGTTTCAGGGGAAGCTTAAATGTTCAAGTGTTTAACCATTTATATATGTGCATCATCACAGGGAAAGTTATTGATTCTTACTACTTTTGATTAGTATTAGTTCGAATTTGTAAAGATCATATTTGTAATATTCTCTATTTGTTGATAACAAAAAGGGGAAGAAACGTGGTGGATAGCATAGATTAAGGGGAAGTCAATATAGTTTCATTCATGGTGAGATTTATTAATCTCAATTTCTCTACTTCGTCTAGGGAAATTCGTACAAGAACGTGTTTGTTTTGTAATCATCAAATAGGGGAAGATTGTAAGGAATTAAATATTCCATAGATTTGATGATCACAAACAAGAAGAATGAAACATATACTATACTGAAATAATAAGCAAAATACGCTAAGTATCAAACTGCTGCTAGGCATAAACAACCTGCTGCTAGTGTTAACAAGGTACTGCTAGTGTATTTTAAAGGTACTGTTAGTTCAAGCAAGGTACTGCCAGTTCAAAATGGAAGGTACTGCTAGTGCAACAAGGTACTGCTGGTTCAGAGCAAGGTACTACTGGTACTGCTAGTATATGAAGATACTGCCAGTACAACAAGCTGCTGCTAGTGCAAAGAGTCTGCTGCTGGATCAATGAGTCACACTGCTGCTAGAAGGATAAGATCGAAGAAGATATTTATTTTGTATGAGTCATGTTTATACAAAATATAATATCTAGATATTTTATCAAGTCATCAAGTTGAACACTCAAGATACAAGTTGTATCTTATTGACTTGACACATGTTAAAGCAAGTGGATGACTAAGCTTATCAAGTTGTAAAAGATCTTTCCTTATGTTATAAAAGGAAGATCTTACCCCTTAGATAAAAGTGTGTCTTGGTTGTAGATTAGACAATCAACACCATGGTGTGTCACTGTGTCACTATGTGAACACCAAGGTGATTTACAAAGACTCTAAAAGAGTGCTTAGAACTAAAACACCAAGTGTGTTCAAATGTAATCACCAAGAAAGAGTGTGTGTGGGAACATTAGACATGGGGTCTAATGTTGTTTATTTTTGTTAAGCCTCAAGGATCATTGATCCCTGTTAGAGTGTAACCGTATTACTAATGATCAAGTAGTATTGGGGCTGAGTTTAATAACGAAGAGAAAGTTTGGAAAAACCTTGTTGTGATAATATTGTTTCTTTCATTTTGAATATTCCGCCAATATTATCATCATACTTGTCATAGAAAATATCCTAGATCAAAGGTGTAATAACCTAGAGTCCATAAACGATCACGTAACTTATTTTAGTAGATTCGAGTCGGTCTAAAATAAGCTTCCACAAACTTTAAGGTATTAAAGGAATTTTCCTACAAAATTCTTACTAGGAATTATACCTCAGACCGATATATTTACTTTGTACTATTGACCTAAACCGTCTAGGACAAGACGTCTCTTGAATGGGACTTACAGTGAAGTATATATTTAAGACTATAAGTTTCGATTGTTACTGGGATTCTAAATTTTTCCTAGATAGACATTCAAGTGTATTCTAGGATATTAGCAAGGACACAGACTCATTTATATTTTCTTTCCAGTAGTTTCCCTTAGAGACCTACCCATTTCAAAGATTTGCTTTATCAATCGTGAAACACATGTGACTTCCATTTAAGATCTCATTCGTTTTCATCTTTTATGGTATAGATGAATCCGACAGGAAGGATGACCAATGTCGTGCATGACCAACCCATTGTCGCCACTGCCTTAGCTGAGAACGAAGCAAACCTGCTCATCATCAACCCAGCCATGCTAGACATGTTAGTTAATCATCGTGTGGCAGCAACCCTAGCCGCAACTAAGGCCAATAACACGACCGCTGAGATCGGAAGCTCCCAACCTAAGGATAACAACCTCGCAGATACTTATTAGGAATTTCGAAAGGCCACGTCTAGAAATCTTAATGGAGCTGAAGGGATCGCTGTGGTAATAATATGGATGGATCGGCTGGAAGCCATGTTCCAAGCACGTGGTTGCATAAAGGAAGATAGTGTAAAATATGCTTTGCTCGCCTTTACCGATGAGACTCAGACCTGGTGGAAAAACCAACTAAAGACCATGGGCATTGATACTGCAATGTCCTGGGAGAGTTTTAGGGAAATGGTGCGTAGGAAGTACTGCACCTACAGTGAAACCAAAAGAATAGAGGAAGAGTCTTGGAATCCCAAGGTGCAAAGAGACAGTGCAACTGTACACCATCAAGGGAAAGCACCAATGAGCCCCGAGATGAGCCAGACAGAAGCTCGGCTCAAGGAAAGGTATTTAGGAAGTTTCTTCCCGTTCCAGAGAGGGAACGACACTACCTCCAGGACTGCTAAGCCCCAAGGACCCACAAGTGTGGCTCACAAGCTAATGAGACCCATAGATAGGACACATGCCGGAAGAGCGGCTGAACTTAAGAGAAAATGGGAAGACCACTCCAAGAGTCGGAGAAGTGTTAGTACCCCTGCTACAGGCACCAGCATGAATAAGGGATATGTTGGAAATCTACCTAAGTGCAATGTGTGTCCGTTTCATCATCACGAACCTTGTCCTCTGTAGTGTGGAAACTGAGGAATAGTCAGTCATCAAACCAAGAACTGTGAGGCTTTTGCTCATGAAATTGACGCCAAACTCACCACCGCAGTTTGCCTTGGTTGTGGATTAATTGGGTACTATAGGACTGCTTGCCCCGGACCGAGAAGTGGAAGTGTGAAGGTTACTCAGAACCCGAATAGCAGGATGAATGGACTTACAGCTTGGAACTCTTTCTTCGCATGATGACGTTCACCTCTAGATTTCCTTAGGTCGTAATTTCTCGAATAATTGTACTCCTTAAGAGACAAGTTGTAATGGTATTTTGAACGAACCTCTCTGTAGTGAAACCCCTTGAATTTGAAATTAAGATATTATGATGTGTCTTTTCTTACCCCCATCACTTTTGAGACTTGTTCATTTATTGTGCACTAATGATGACTTGTTGTGATACCAAACCTTTAGAAACCAAATATCATAATAACTAAACCTAGCATCGCATCATTAGTCCTCAACTAAGCATAGCCTGATCACCTATGTTTAGTTCAGGAAAGATCATGCCTTGATGGGAATAGTTATTGTGGGAGACTTATACACCTTAGGACATTCAAGGCACATCTTGAACCTTGAGTTACATCCGGCACTCACCGAGCCCTGACATCACATAGAAATATGAGAAATAGGACCAGAGAGTACTAGAACCTCCAGAACCCAAACCTTTTCGGGTATTTTTGAGTGAAAACCGAGGACCGTTTTCGTTCCTAAGACGGGGAGGATGTGACAAATGGCAAATTTGTCCTACAATTAAACGCATAACAACTCATTTATTGTGACTAAACCATTTAATGTGGCCTTATGTGATTATAACGGGAAACAGACCTGCATTTATTGACACCCGGAAATCTCACCAAGGAACAGTGAAGTTATCACATCCCATGATTAATGCATTGAAATTGGGAGGTTATCCCAGTTTCACTCGGACTGACACCACACGCAAACCAAGGATAAAATTTGAGGTTCAAAAAATGTTAGTAAATAATTTGGAACTCAGGGAAGATATTCAAGAATTACAAAACGACTCTAGGAAAAGAAACACACATATTTGAAATGGTTCTAGGACGGACCCAAGTTTGACATAGTTTAACGAGACATAGGTATTAAATCTCCCTTAACAAATAATTCTTCCAAACACTCAAAATAAATACCCAACTCTTAAATTAAAGATAACACCCTCCACTCACACATAAACCGAAATACTGCAACCCTATCCCTTTGTCTGCCTTCTCTTCCCCAAAAATGTCGAACCATCACCATCTCAATCTCAGCCGAAAACCACACCCTTTGACTTAGAGTTTTGTCCTCTTCAAGAGTCACGGGTCGACCTAGGATAAGAACCATAGAAGAGGAAATGGCATCAAAGTAGTAAGGTTGTTATCCCCAAACCCGAAAGCTCTTGTGGAGCTACTCTCCAAAATACACCATAAATTCCGCTCCTCCAAGGGATGTTAAATTACAACCCACTCAAGAAAAACTTATCAAGATCCGAGGAGAACTCAAGAAAGGTGAAGGGTGAAAGTGTTGTGATTCGGTTTGGAGTAGTGGGAATAATTGGTGTGGAGCAATAGATCGTCGGTTTAAAGTCTCAACCAAGTCCATCGACCAAGAAATCTTTGTAAGGTTAATCTTTGACTTAGATCCATTTAGTTGTGTTATTAAATTTTTAGAATCGTACGTAATGAGGAAAAATTTAGATCGAATGATAAAGAAAGATTAGTGTTGATGTTACTGTGTTCGGCCAAGTCAATACCTAGGGAAATACCATTTGTTTGATAAGAAAACTTAGGGTTGATTTGTAGTTTATGTCAAAATAATACCTAGGCACACCATTGATTTTTAGGAGAAACCTTGAGTATTAAATGATAGTTTAGGCCGAATAAGGAAATCCCAGGATTTGAGGATCTAGATAAGTTAGTAATGGTTATTGATGTCGTTAGAATGGTATAAAAACCACCTCGGTAGGATTAGAATAATCATGGTTGTGTTGTGTTCGAACCCACCAAGGGGAATGAACTCACGAATCTGGAATTATTGTGGATTGAGTAAGCTATTAGACCCATGATTAAGAAGTATTTGACAACTTAGGAACCACAGGTTCATGGTTCGAACCTGTGGGAGATTGATGGTTAGTATAGGATGGCTTAAATGGCATTCCAAGTGTGCCAGGTAAAAGTCGAATAGCATAGTGAAAGTCCAAAAACCCAGCCCACCAAATAGCCTAGTGACAGTCCTTAAACCCAGCCCACTAATGGGCCCGAGTATGAACACTTTAGCCCACTAAGATTTGTCTTAAACACAGTCTATTAGTACAATTAGTACCCATTAGTTTTAAACGACCATTCGAATAGCAGTAAGATAGACGTGGCCGAGAGCAACTAAAATGAATTAATAGCCGTCACAAACTAATATATATTAACTTACGTTCGAACTTGTAATAGCCAAAAACACGAAAAGAACATGAAAAACTCATTAACTTACATAAAACTTGGATCTTCAAAAATATAAACAATTGGCAAAAATTGTTCAACTTATAGTCACATAAAAGCAAACTTAACCAAAAACCAAAGTGTATTGTATTAAGACATATGTACTTAAAAACTTGAATAGCCGAAATGTTAAACACGACGCAAACAATTAAACAACTAGGCTAATATATATATATATATATATATATATATATATATATATATATATATATATATATAATATATATATATATATATATATATATATATATATATATATATATATATATATATATATATATATATATATATTTGCAAATAATCAATTTTACTTGCACTTTGGAGAATAGGAATATACACATATATAAGCTAGATTAAATTGTGTAGTAAAGTAATCACGTCAAGATAAAACTCACGATAGTTATGAACCTTAACACACGTCGAGATATATAAATACATAAACACTTATATTCGTCATAGTGATAACAAAATAAATTAAAAATAAACGTCACTAGAAATATATCATTTAGTATGAATAAAATTGCCAAACATAAAACTTTAAACAAGAATAGTACGAATAGTTCATGACGAGGAAACTAGATAACTTACTCAAGTTAACGAAAAAAATATTAAACTTCACCAAACATTAGGGAACAAACGACACTAGTGATGACATAAACATAATATCAAACTAAACTAGGATGAATTAGACAATATATGTTATTCTCACATTAAAATATGAAGAAAGGAGTCGTGATAAAATTTAATATAAGTTGGTCCAAGAATTAACAATATATACTAACCCTTAGACCATTTACTAATTAGGTAATAAACGTCGCACATGTTAAGTCATACTTTAAAAATCAACATAAATAGACATAACGCAATAGGTACACAGATACGGTATAAGTAGGTACATATCACAACTAGGCTTAAGATAAATTCATACCTAGACTGTTAGTGATCCCAACTCCTCATTACCGTACCATTAGGGTAGTTGTAGAGTTACATCTCTCCATTCCCTTAGGAGAGACCTTAGTAACCGTACTTAAGTGACAACGACTTAAACACACTAAAACATTTAAAAATTTAATATCCAAAAAGAACTGAATTTAACACTTGAAACTAAGTCATGATTATTTAATATAGGTTGCGTGTTGGTGCCGTGCATTCCCCAAATTTCACAGCATTCACTGTTCAGACCAGAAGAAGGTGAGTTTATAGCCCCGTTTTTTTACTTTTACTTGTTTTGGGGTGAGAAACATGCATAAACCAAATTTTGTGTTTGTTAATACTATTATACAGAGTTATTACGCAGATAGCCTAAGCCTGATATGTCTTATACTGCCCGAATTTCATGAACCGTTAATTCCAAGTCAGGAAGCGTGAATGTTATAAATAGATCTATTGGGAGTAACGTCCCCATTCGGTTTGACCGGATAGGCAAACGATCGTATACCATGTCAATGTTCAAGTGTCTGGGATAAACACTTGCTAGGGATTTTATGATTTACATATTCTAGAGCATGCAGAACTGTTAAAGCTTCGGTTACATGAACTTAGAGCTAGCGTAATAAAATGTATACATGAATTTTTGATTAAACTGATGTTATAAATTTGATATATTTGTTTTAATTAAAACCTATGAACTCACCAGCTTTTTGCTGACGTTTTAAGCATGTTTTTCTCAGGTAATCAAGTTATTCAAGTATGGCAAGGCGGTAGACATATACTTTAATGAATAAAAATTTTTATTTTTGAAATCGACTTGTTTTTTAGGGACCAGAACTTGTAAATAATCTTTGCAAACTAAGGATTTTATACTTTGTATTAAATAAATGAATTCATGTTTCTAATGTGTGTAATTGGTTCTTCGTTACCTTGTGTTGTGATTTTCATTTCTGTAGCACTCCCAAAGACATGTATGCTTCCGCTAGGTTAGATTTTGGGGGTGTTACAGATATGTTGCCTTTGGGGGAGGAGCTAGAGGAGTTAGAATTTTAAAGCTCTTATATGTTAATACTGTTAGACTGATGAGTTAATACTGCTAGTGCAAATTTGTACTGCTAAGTTAAAACTATTAGTCAAAATTGATACTGTTAAATAGAAAATGATTTGCATTGTGTTTTTTTGGTTTTGGGCTAACATTTGTAGGATAAGCAAGCAGTATGATTGGAGTTAGTTGTGACAAATGGTAAATTTGTCCTAATATTATATGCATAACAATTCATTTATTATGACTAAACTACATGATTTGGCCTTATGTGAATATAACATGAAACAGACCTGCACATATTGACACCCGAAAATCTCATCGAGAAACAGTGAAGTTATTATATCCCGTGATTATTGCATTGAAAATGGGAGGTCATCCCAGTTTCACTTGACTGACACCACACGCAAACCGTAAACAAATCTAAAACTCAGAAGAGTTAGTAAACAATTTAGGACTCAGGAAAACGACTCTAGAAATAAAAACACTTATATTGGAAACGGATTAGGACGGATCCGGATTTGATACAGTTTAACGGGACGCGGGTATTAAATATACACACTTAATCTAAAACCCACTCAACCCTCAAATTAAATACACACTCCCTAAATAATACCCTTCCCTTCCTACTAACACATAAACCCAGAAACTTATCTGTAACCCTATTCCTATCATTTTTGTCGCCCCATCCTCTTCCCCATAAGCTTCGACCTATCACCCTCTCCCAAACACAGACCTCACTAAATCCTTTGACCAAGAGCTTTGTCCTCTTCACAAATCATAGGATCACCTAGGATAAATACTCATTGAAATAGAGATAGCACCCAAATAGTAAGATTGTTATCCCCAAAAACCGAAAGCTCCCATGGAGC